>OX336339.1:0-552196 GCA_946902875.1 Nematopogon swammerdamellus | reverse complement strand
TGCGGTCGGTCACAAGTTTGACAGTTGTGCGACTGCAAATGCGATCGTAATACCAATATGCCGTAAAATGTATGACACATCTGCGGACTGATACCGCAATACCCGTTGCACGGACTGGTTGCATTCCAAAATCGCATAAAACAGTCGCCGAACTGTCAGATTTGGAGCTACGGACCGGTTCGGCGGACCGGTTGCATTATCGTAATAAGGGTGCCGGTGCAAACCGCATAATAACTGTTCAGTGTTTCCGGAGTTTACCTTAAATATACTTAGTACATACTTGCAGATATACGTTCCCTTTTATAAGAAAGAAGTAGAGATAGAGATAGAGAATAACATACATACATACATACATATCACACACGCTGAATCCCGACAATCGGGGTAAGCAGAGTAATCGGTGTTGTGCTGCAAGAACTCTGGTAAATTACAGCACCACACCGACCACCACGTTTCGCAAATTATTCGAACAAGATTCAATCGATCAAGCAGCAAGTAAGGCACGTAGACCCACCTGCTGCATGACTCGGTGGAAGTACCGTGCCAAGGTGAGAGGTGGCGAGCCTGTCGCCCTTTAGCACGGCATCTTGTCCTTATCCCTTAGTCGCCTTTTACGACATGCACGGGGAGAGATGCAGTGAGGCTATTCTTTTTAAGTACCGGCCCCACACGGTATAGAGAATAACCTTGCGGAGATATGTCGTTTTATTTATGTAAAGATTGCAAGTAAATAAGTTGAGCCGTTATTGACTGCGAGATGATACATACACACGTACAGACGGTAGACGTTGGATTTTATATTATGTAGAGAAGAAAAGAGACGAAAGTGCAAAGAAATGAATTGATTGAATAGTTATCGACTTCTGTATATTCCGCTGTGTTAGGCCCACTTGCACCAACACGAGTTTAAAGTTAAGTAGCGAGTTATGGATTTAAACACGGTTCCCACATACAACGGGTGCTAGCTTAAACTGGTTTAGCGAGTTAAACTGGTTTATATATTAAATTTGCCTTAGGCCCACTTGCACCAACACGAGTTTAGAGTTAAGTAGCGAGTTATGGATTTAAACGCGGTTTAAACGCGGTTCCCACATACAACGGGTGCTAGCTTAACGAGTTAAACTGGTTTATAGTTAAATTCGTGTTGGTGCAAGTGGGCCTTAGTCAGCATTTCGTAAACTAGATTAAATTTGGGAAATTATTTCTGGGATTAAGAAAATTTTGAGAGTCGTGAGTCGTTTTTAGGTTTCCGTATCCCGTACGGAAGCCTATTACTAAGCATACGCCGTCTGTCTGTCTGTCTGTCCGTCCGTCCGTCAGTCCGAGGGCTGTATCTCTTGAACCGTAATAGGTAGCCCGTTGAAAATTTCACAGAATATGTGTTATTATGGCCGATATAACAATAAAAATAATAAGAAGTAAAAATTAAGGAGTGTTCCCATACAAGAAACGTGTATTTTTTTCATATTTTGTGGTGCGGAAACCCCGGTGCGCTAGTCCGACTCGCACTTGGCCGGTTTTTTTTCTCCAGCCGTCAAGCTAGTCGAACTCGCGTGGAGAAGGTTTCGTACTATTCCCTTATCCGTGAGAACTTTAAGACGTAGAATTTTCATCTAGGTTTTCCTGTAAACTGTAAGAGAGGCTCTTGTGTATCCTATATTTAATTTAGTAGTAGTAGATTCGGAGAAAAGAAGCTGTGACAGACGGACAGACAGACAGACAAAAAGACACAAGAGGGATCCTATAAGGGTCTCGTTTTTCCTCTTTTGAGATAAACTACATGATTTCTACTTACCGGCCGAGTTGATGTGTCTCTATCCCTAGTCTATCTCTTTGAACACTCATAAATGTGTGTGCTGCAGCCCGTGTGACGAGATAGTATGCTCGGATGGCTGGCTGAGCAGAGGGGACGGGTTGAAATAGGAAGACAGACAGACGCGTATCTCGGAGACTAAGTGTGGACTACATCTAACTATTCACAATTACGGGGGTGATCATCAGACATACGTGTTGAAATCGGAAAATCGATACTTTGATGACTCATCACTGTCATCACATCACATTTTAAATTATAAATAATACTTGAATTTAACACACGTCCATTGCTTACAAAATCCTTCCTTTATAAGGCGGTATCAGACGGTTCACTCGGATGAATTGAACGGGCTGTCAGATTGTACAATCTGACAGCCCGTTCAATTCATCCGAGTGAACCGTCTGATACCGCCTGTACTTCCTGAATAATTTGAACTGAACATGACTAATACTATATAAACATATCTTGTCAATATTTTAGAATTACTTACTTCTCTTCGGTTATGTCTCTCTGTCTGTCTTTCTGTCTGTTGGACTGTCTATCTATCTTCAAAATATTTGTAAGATTTACTAGCTTTGTCTATTGTACATAAAATAATTTTTGTTTACTAATAGTGTAAACTTTTTATTTTACACTTGTACTTATTTCAAACATATTCCTCGCTATTATACTTTCCGAGATGAAGCAATTCTTCTCCGTTGCGCGTTTTCGTTATGCTCAAGTTCCAGTGAATACCTCGCCACTATTCAACGTGCGGGTAAGACATGCCATTTGATTCCATGTCAAAATTATGTGTATTCGAAACCTTGAAAGTTATACATCGTGCGTAATTTTATAGTTGGTTCTAATCAGTTAAACATCGTACTGTATGCACATCAAACCGAATTAAATATATAATTGGACATAACCACATTCCACGATTTCCATCTGCTTTTCCGGTAAATTTCTTTAGTCTTTATGAAAAAATGCTCCGTGGGAGCCGAGCCGAGGAATTATATGTTCAAATCGTATTATTTATTGATTTATCAGAATGCGATTCCGCCGTCCCCATTCCACCTCCGCACTGCGCGTAGTGGGCAGGGGACGCACCACTATTCAATCGACCTATCACGGATACGCACCAACTGGTTCTGAAGGTATTTTATACATAGAACCGGGAAAATGCGGAACGCACTCCCTGCCCATCTATTTCGTCCCAAGTAAAGCCTGGGGGTTTTCAACAGGGGTTGTGAAAAAGCTCCTGTCAGGCCGGCATGGCATTCGCAATCCCCGTGCGTTACAGAAAGGCACCTACTCGTAGTTGAAACGATGGCATGAAAAAAAGAAAAAAAATTAAAATTAAAATGTTTATTCATAACTAGGTTTTACATGACTAGGCTTTGATTTGTTTGTATAGTATAGTAGTACATTTTACATAATATACATTTTCACATAATATATGTAGGTATACAAGTATTTTAACTAAATATTTTAATATTTATAATGCATATAAACTAAAAATATAAAAGGAAGTAAAAAGAAAGCGTAACGCAAGATGTAGGTACATTATTTTGCAGAGGTGAAGGGCAATTAATAAAGGCTAAGAACTAAATCTAAACAACTTACCTATTCATACAAATGATTGCAATAATTAATTCCATTATATAGCACTTCACTAGGATACGAAATTTAAAGTAGAAGCCACCTTGCCCTAATCGCATACTTTCTAAACTTGTGAAATACCTATCTACCTACTGAGTTAAACCTATTACTTATGATCACTTTTCTGACACTTTGGCTCCTACACTAGTAAACACTGTATTGCAGGAGCCAGCATATGTCGCGATATCCATTAAAAAAAATATGTCGCACCGTGGCGCCTTATCGGAAGTGATATTGTCCGATCGAAGCGTGTGCTCTGGCATTTATGCCATAATATTGCTTTGTTTCCAAATATGCCGCCCCTTCTTTGCACCAACTTATCCCCCGATAGTCCCTTATCTTAGCTTCAAAAAAGGCCAAAATAGTTCACTTAGAGATACCAGCACCAACTTTTAGTATGTTATTAAACATGTTATTTTATATAAAAAACCGTCGGGACACAAGTTGTAGAGTGCCTGGATCCCCAGATATGACGTCATCAAAATGGCGGCCGCCGCATTTTGAAAACTGCAAATTATTTCGAAACTGTGAGGCTTATATACATGTGTGAGGTGTCAAATTAAAGGTAATTAAGTGTTCTATAATATTGTTCTTACATGAGACCACGTGAGTAGTACAGTTACAGAAATATTTAAGATTTTGTGAAAATTTTACTTTCAAATTCTTTGTATTTTAACTATAGTCTCTAAACTATTCAATTTATACCAAAACTATGTATTACAGAAACATTTACTACATTTTCACCTTTTCAATAAAAAAACCCGTAAATGGATCGGATTAAAAATGTATTAGTTATGCCACTTTTAGCTAGGCGCTCCCGCTTGTCCCCATGGATGTCGCGCGCGATCTGTAATCAAAAATTCATTGGTGAACTGGTTAATTAACTTTTATATATTTATAGTATTATATATTCAGCTATATTTATTTTATATATGTATAATATAGCAATTGTACAATATAGTTATTAAAAAAATCACACATTTGCATATATTTCGACATGCTGTCGTCTTCAGTCGAAATATATGCAAATGAGTGATTTTTTAATAACTATATTGTATAAATATTAAAATAAAATAATAAGCCATACTATTGTTATTAATAATAATATATTTCAATCTCTATAATATAGCAAATTGTATATATATTTTTATTTTATTTTATTTTATTTTCAACTTTTTGGAAAACAACGGTACAATTTATATAAATAAATAAGGTACTATAATAGTACTTAAACTTATGTGATTTAGACTGGTGAAGTTTCCACACATAATGTATAATAGTTAAATAAGTAAAATTCTCTACTTTACTAAGTTTTTGAATCTTTGTGGAAAATCAAATAAAAGTATGTGAAGTCAGCAGATCCCTTAGATAATTTCTCTGGAGCATGCTCCTTCGCATGCACAAAGGAGGGTGCATTTAAGTTTGTTCTTCACGCACCCACATCTCGTGCACCTTTTCTTGCATTTACAAGTTAAGAGTTCCTTGCAACTGTTACTGGCGTCAGGAATAGTTTTCCATACAGGAGTATACGACAGTCCGTTGTTCTTACTTTCGCAACCTCAGTTTCATGAGTCAGATTTTTCCGGGTTGGAGTATAGACAATTTGTCCATGTTTTAGTCTGTCTGTAGGACTGCTTTTCTTGCATTTACAAGTTAAGAGTTCCTTGCACCTGTTACTGGCGTCAGGAATAGTTTTCCATACAGGAGTATACGACAGTCCGTTGTTCTTACTTTCGCAACCTCAGTTTCATGAGTCAGAATTTTCCGGGTTGGAGTATAGACAATTTGTCCATGTTTTAGTCTGTCTGTAGGACTGCTCGCTTAAGGTGTTGTAGTAATGCATCTTGCGTCGGTGGTATATGCTCTATAGACCTGTTCCTTTTAGTGAACAGGACTCTTCGTCCTGTGTTCACGCTGGTAGTCTCGCTTGCAGGGTGGTGTGAACTACAAACTCTTCGATAAATCTAAATTCTGTACTGTTTTGTGATGGTATTCTCCCGCGTGAGTACATTTTAAAAGCGGCGTCTACATCTCTCAAATTCAATCATGTTTTCCACGCACTTTCTTCCCAATACCACAAAACCCTGACACCTTGTCGCACCCGGTAAATGCGTGAAAAAATGGCATCAAATTGGGCATTCCACTTGGAAGGAGAGTACAGAAGACATGGTCGGCGTTTTGTGGAATTGGGAAGAAAAGTGCGTGGAAAACATGGTTGAATTTGAGAGATGTAGACGCCGCTTTTGAAACGTACTCATATGCGGGAATACCATCACATAAAAGTATTGAATTTATATTAATCGAAAAGTTTGTAGTTCACATCTACCACCCTACAAGTGATACTACCAGCGTGAACACAGGACGAAGAGTCCTGTTCACTAAAGAGAACAGGTCTATAGAGCATATACCACCGACGCAAGATGCATTACTACAACACCTTAAGCGAGCAGTGCTAGAGACTAAAACATGGACAAATGTCTATACTCCAACCCGGAAAAATTTGACCCATGCAACTGAGGTTGGGAAAGTAAAAACAACGGACTGTCGTATACTCCTGTATGGAAAACTATTCCTGACGCCAGTAACAGTTGCAAGGAACTCTTAACTTGTAAATGTGCACGAGATGTGGGTGCGTGAAGAACGAACTGAAATGCACCCTCCTTTGTGCATGCGAAGGAGCATGCTCTAGAGAAATTTACTTATATAGAGAATTTTACTTATTTAACTATTATACATCATCATCATCATCATCATCAGCCTGTATCGGTCCACTGCTGGACATAGGCCTCTCCCAAGGCACGCCACCACACGCGGTCTTCCGCGTACTATATATACATTTATATGGGGAAACTTCACCAGTCTAGATCACATAAGTTTAAGTAATATTATAGTCAGTGCCTTATTTATTTATACAAGTTGTACTGTATGTTTTCCAAAAAGTTGAAAATAAAATTAAAAAATATATATATAATTTGCTATATTATACATATATAGCTGAATATATAATACTATAAATATATCAAAGTTAAATAAAAGTTAATTAAACAGTTCACCAATGTATTTTTTATTACAGATCGCGCGCGACACCTGTGCGGACAAGCGGGAGCGCCTAGCTAAAAGTGGCATAACTAAGACATTTTTAATCCGATCAATTTACGGTTTTTTTTATTAAAAAGGTGAAAATGTGATAAATGTTTCTGTCATACATAGTTTTGGTATAAAATGAATAGTTTAGAGACTATAGTTAAAATACGAAGAATTTGAAAGTAAAATTTTCACAAAATCATAAATATTTCTGTAACTGTACTACTCACGTGGTCTTATGTAAGAACAATATTATAGAACACTTAATTACCTTCAATTTGACACCTCACACATGTATATAAGACTCACAGTTTCGAAATAATTTGCAGTTTTCAAAATGCGGTGGCCGCCATTTTTATGACGTCATATCTGGGGATCCAGGCACTCTGCAGCTTGTGTCCCGACGGTTTTTTATATAAAATAACATGTTTAATAACATACTAAAAGTTGGTGCTGGTATCACTAAGTGAACTATTTTTATGCTAAGAGAAGGGACTACGAGTGCCCCGCACATGAATACGTCTCTGAAGAGACAACTTGTGCGCGAGTAGGGTACTCCTATTAAAGTTACTCTTAGTTTGAGACGGAATATAATTGCCTTTTGATATGCTAGCGCTATCACGTACCCGGTCGTATTATGTTCACTAATAGATTGTCTACATATCTTTAGATATTACATAAAGTTAAGTTATTTAACAGGAAAG
Organism: Nematopogon swammerdamellus; assembly: GCA_946902875.1. Classification (NCBI taxonomy): domain Eukaryota; kingdom Metazoa; phylum Arthropoda; class Insecta; order Lepidoptera; family Adelidae; genus Nematopogon; species Nematopogon swammerdamellus. The sequence continues at coordinate 544,951 of OX336339.1, read as the reverse complement.
TTAAGGTATAGAAGTGTGCAATAGCCAGACCTACCAAAGCCTAAATAAAAATTGTTTTTAGTTTTTAGGGTTCAATATTACGGACAGACAGACAGACAGCGTACCGTCTGTCTGCCTATCTGTCCGTCCGTCCGTCCGTCCGACTGCTTTATCTTTTGAACCGTAATAGGTAGCCGGTTGAAATATTCACAAAATATGTGTTATTATAGCGGATATGCCAACAAATAATAAAACACGCAAAAAGTAACAAATTAAAGGAGGTCTCCATACAAGAAACGTGCTAAGAATCGATTAGTACATATTCACGATACTAAATAATAGATGGCGCTACAGGTACTTTGCATGGCAGACAGACAAAAGATAGGCGGATTTTTTATGTAAACCAACATGTGGTTTGGGTGGCCGTGCCGAGCGAAAAATGATGCAGTCTACAGAGCCCAAAACACCTCTCGTCGCGAACCACGATCAGAGAACCGCCATGCCAGAAGATTTGCGAATTGTTAGGCTGTCTAGCCTATGGTTAAAGAATTCGGGAAACACACTCGCCGGAAGAGGTTCCACGCCCTAGCGGTACAAAAAAGAAAAGATGTTGAGAACCGATGGGTTCTCAAAAGCGCAGTGTCGACAACAAAAGAGTGTTAAATTTATTTGTGGCGTGTGCAGTGAAGATCAATGGCAAGGAATAAGAATATATTCAAAAAAATATATACCAATATATAAATTTTTAAGAACAGTATAAATACTACCTATATTCGGCTGCCAGTCTATTCTAATCGTTCTACAAGCCCGACTACAGCATGTTCTATTTCTGCTCTTCAATCTCTAGCCGGCCCGGTCCTTCCACCGAGTCGTGCAGCAGGTGGGTCTTCGTGCCTTACTTGCTGCTTGATCGATTGAATCTTGTTCTCAAAAGCGCAGTGTCGAAAACAAAAGAGTGTTAAATTTATTTGTGGCGTGTGCAGTGAAGATGGATGGCAAGGAATAAGAATATATTTAAAAAAATATATACCGATATATATATTTTTAAGAACAGTATAAATACTATATTCGTGTGCCTGTCTATTCTAATCACTCTACAAGCCCGACTACAGCATGTTCTACTTCTGCTCTTCAATCTCAACTTTCCTTGTTATTTCCGTCGTTTTGCGTAGTCACGTTTTATAAAAATTCTATTTTAGGCGCGGCCCTTCCACCGAGTCGTGCAGCAGGTGGGTCTTCGTGCCTTACTTGCTGCTTGATCGATTGAATCTTGTTCTCAAAAGCGCAGTGTCGAAAACAAAAGAGTGTTAAATTTATTTGTGGCGTGTGCAGTGAAGATGGATGGCAAGGAATAAGAATATATTTAAAAAAATATATACCGATATATATATTTTTAAGAACAGTATAAATACTATATTCGTGTGCCTGTCTATTCTATTCACTCTACAAGCCCGACTACAGCATGTTCTACTTCTGCTCTTCAATCTCAACTTTCCTTGTTATTTCCGTCGTTTTGCGTAGTCACGTTTTATAAAAATTCTATTTTAGGCGCGGCCCTTCCACCGAGTCGTGCAGCAGGTGGGTCTTCGTGCCTTACTTGCTGCCTTGATCGATTGAATCTTGTTCGAATACTTTGCTAAACGTGGCGGTCGATATTGTGCTGTAATTCAATTGAGTGCTTGCAGCACAACCCCGATTACTCTGCTCACCCCAATTGTCGGGTTGAGTCATATGTTGAAATCGGTTGAGTAGTTAAACTCTGCGATTCCACAGATAAACATACGTGTACATACGCTGCCGTAGTCGGGTAAAAAGTAATGAAATAAAATAAAAATTGTATTTAATTACACCTTAATTGCCGTTTTCGGCCGATATCGGCCCTCTGGCGCGCGATAGGTTAAAAAAACCGGCCAAGTGCGAGTCGAACTCGCGCACCGAGGGTTCCGTATCGCCATGTCATGGCTAGCGCCACTCTAGATGGCGTGTTATGAAATGCTTCATATTAGTTAAATGTCATGATTAGTTAAAATGCTTCATAATCTATTCGGTAGATGGCGGCGAGCATACACTTATTGGTTTCTGCTATGGGAACCCCCGTGATTTTTTTACTTTTTCTTATTTTTATTATTTGTTGTTATATCGGCCATAATAACACATATTCTGTGAAAATTTCAACGGGCTACCTATTACGGTTCAAGAGATACAGCCCTCGGACAGACAGACGGACGGACGGACAGACAGACGGACGGACGGACAGACAGACGGACGGCGTAGGCTTAGTAATAGGGTCCCGTACCGGATACGGAACCCTAAAAAGTGACAAAAGTCGGACTTAAAGCCTAAAGACACTCTCCACCAGTCATGCCTGGGATTGTCGACAAGGCAACATCAAACTCATTGCATACTTCCACCTTAATATTCGTCTAAGCCAGATGGAACTCGCCGTCGATGCCAGCCTCATCACTGTCACCCGTCATAGTCATTCCCGGGGGGCCGGGGGGAGGGGGTGGTGAGGCATTGGGACCGGAGGGAGGGGGTGGTGAGGCATTGGGGCCGGGGGAGGGAGGGGGTTAGTGCAGGTAGAGTGACTTTGGACGTGTAATTACGGAGTTCAGTCATCTGCGAGTTGACATATTAGTGTTGAATATTCGGTCGAATTGACGGTCTGATGGTACACCAACAGTTGTACCGGTATTAATAAAAACACATAAATGTAAGTTCCATTTTTAAACACTTCAAGGAACGGAACTGTAAAAAATGTTATTCTGTCCCCATTTTCCGCAAACTTGCGTTACCCTTCTCAAACTGCGACAGTAAAGAAAAGAAAAACTTAAAAAAAAATCATATCATGAGTGCTGAAGATTATGTATGTCTCATCGGATTGTAGAAAAATAATGTTTAAAATTATTAAATTCAAAAATTAATATGCATTCGACTAAGAAAATGTGCGAGTAGATAGATAGATAGATAGAAATACTTTATTGCTCCAAAAAACATTTAACATAAACACACAATAAGAAATTTACATGAGGGGCAAAGGCGGACTTATCCCTTACAGGGATTTCTCCCAGTCAACCTTTGGATGTTTGAGAGTCGTATGTTGCGAGATATAAGTAGGTAGTAGCAAAAGACTTGAGTGTGGGAATGTAAAATATAATATAAGGAAAATAACTATAATATACTATAGTATACACTACATATAAGTACATACTAGTTAATTAAACGTATAAATTACTATTTATAGATTAAATTAAATACATATGAATTACAATTACTACTTACATTACAGTACTATACTTTTACCATTCGTTTTTAAGCCTACCGCGAAACACAGAGAGCACATTTTTTTAGTTTATTATAAAATTTGTAATGTAAAAGTTTAATAAACATTTTGCGGTTTTGTGTCGCACTCGATTTTGTGTTTTATAATATGTACCACTCGCTGTGACTGCGGCTCCGCTCGCGTGAAGATATAAAATACTTTATTGCTCGAAAAACATTTTACAGAAACAAGCAAGATGTAACATTCACAAGAGTGCAAGGCAGAATTATTCCTTATAGAGGTTTCTAGCAGCCAACCTTTCGATGTTTTCAGAGCCGATTAACATAGTGAAATGTAAGTAGGTAGTAGCAAAAGACGAGTTTGAGAATTGTAAGTAAAATAAATAATAATAAGTTTCAAAAATACTGAAAGCACGAGCACGGTAGTACATCAGATTAGATGAGATAAGCTCTCAATACAGCATAGAAATAATTGTTTTTATGGTTTCGTTCCTGAAAAGAGGAAAAAACTGAACCCTTATAGGATCGCTCTAGTGTCTATCTGACGCATAAATGTTGTACCTACATAAATAGATTTTTAATACCCAGTCAAGGTATAGCGTAAAGTTTACACCGTAAACGAACGAATTTAGATTTTGGGTGTCAATTTTGGGGGACAAATTAAAAAAGTAAAAAAAAATTTTTTTTTTATGTAACCGTGCTGTGACATATCTATGAAAAGGGCTCGTTATAAAGAATATAAATATACAATAAAAGCTCAGTCAAAATTACGAAAAAAAATATTGGGAATAAAGTCTTTGTATTATATCATAAATCTTTGTTTTTCTATTTTTCTATTATCTAAGACTATGTTTTGTTGCCCTGGTTGAAACCCTGGTTTTTATATGTAAAAGGGTAGGCTGGCGGAAAATGCCATAGGCATTAAGTACTACCTTCTGTACGATTTTATGTGCAATAAACGTTTTTTGATTTGATTATATCTTTTAGTTTACTTAAATCCAAAGTTTTTTAAGTCCTCACGGAAAACGGAATGGTACGGAACCTTCTCCACGTGAGTTCGACTCGCACTTGACCGTTTTTTGTGTTCAAACATGAGGAATCAACCGAAATCGAAAGCAAATGGATGTTCTATTCGTCGATCTATTCGCAATGTCCAAATGATGTTAGCAAGTGTTTCCTCCCTGGTATAGCCCAACGCCCGTCCTCCGCACCTATATGCCGCAAAACCAAATGAATTAAAAACTATTGAACCGGTATTGGCGTACATTACTAAAAAAAACTTAATAGCAAACATAATCTATGCCTGTACACAATCTGTGTGAGACAGCTCGCAACACGCCTGTTGATAAAGATACATGAGTCCACGAGTGTGACTCAGCACACAATTTATGACTTTTTTTATAGAACCTGTTGAGACTGACCGTGGTTTGAATTTCACGTGAAACTGTAGGTCCCTTCGTGGTATATTTAGTCCGTCCGTATTGGTACCACCGCAATGAATGAACGTCGATAGAAACGAATATGATAAAAGTTAAATTACAAATTTAAAAAACCCCGACCCTTAACAGTAAAAAATAATTTCCGTTTGCTTACTTAAAGCAGTGGGGGGACCGCTAAGCAAATACCCGCGCAGCTCTGAGTTTTATATTTTATTTACTTAGCGGTGCCCCGACTTCTTTAAGTTAGTAAACGGAAATTATTTTTTACTTTTTAAGGGTCAAGGTTTCTTTAATTTGTAATTAAAATTTTATTTCAAGCTTTAAAAAAAAAACCGCATGAACATCGGCCCACTTTTTAAGTTAATAAATTTTTTATCACTTAATTGTTTGATTACTTTATTACTAACATAGCTAAGAACCATCCCGATTAAACCAGCTTTGTAATAAAAAAACCGCAACCAAATCGGTCCATCCGTTTGGGAGCTACGACGCCATAGACAGAAACACCCATACACACTCACGTTCAACTTATAACACCCCCCTTTTTGCGTCGGGGGTTAAAAATAGAACTTCACTTGAAGGCAAAGTCAGCTCGGATGTTCTAAGCGTCCGTGTGTTGTTATTGGCTCTTTCCGAATTCCTAAGCCTCGTGCGCATCACCCGTGATTGGTTGCCAGCTGTGTTGGTTGGTCGTCAGCTATGATTGGTTCACGACGCATTTCTATGCACCTCACCCGCTCCCGCTGCTCTTACCTCAGCCTCCCCGCTCCTATTATATTCTTGCTGGTAGTATGTATGTTAGATGCATTTTCTATTCTTTTTAGTTCTTTGTCTGTCGTCATTAGTGTATCCGCCAGGCGGCGCTGTTGTCGCGCCATCAAATTAGGCCTGCCATCTGCATGCTAAATAAATGCGCAGCGAGCGACGACATGCCTGAACAGCTGTGCTATTTGATAGCTCAGGACATAGATTGAATATTTCAAGGGTTCGGATGAATAGGTTTTGTCAATAGATGGCGCTGATTTATTAGGCGTCTCAATCATACTGAACGAGATCATTTGCCATACATATGACTACATTTAGCGGCGGGTGGCCGAGTGGTTTGAGCATCGGCTTCTCATGCGGGAGGTCCGATGTTCGAATCCGGTCGGCGTGTACCAATGAGTTTTTTCTGACGAAAAAATTTACGTGCATACCTACACCTGCTGCTTCACCGTTCGGAACCGGTGTAAAACTGTAGGTCCCTTCCCTTGCCCCTTACTAGGTGGTAGGCTCTAATTGTAGCCGACTGGGTTGGTACCACCGTACTGGATGTAAGATGACCGCATAGCAACCTCGGTTGTGTTCTCCTCTAGTCCAGTATACCCAACAATCCAGGGAAGTCTCCGGTATGGCACCTACCTTCTCGGAGGTGATATTGGCTAGTCAGAGCATGTGCTTTGGCCCCTCTGACTCAGCCACCCATACCGGATTACATAAAAAAAAAACAGGTATACCTATTTAATCTACTTTAGTGAGCAATGAATTTCTCGGAAACAGCTTAACGATTTGGATGTTTTTTTTTTTAGATAATGTTTTATTTGCCAAGTTTATCTAGAGAGGTGTCGAAGCCGAGCGAAGCTCGGTCGTCCAGGTACTGATGCGTTTACACATAAGGGGCAAAATATGACATTCACTGCACGCAATTACTTGTAAAGCTTACAAATTGTAACAGGGTTTTCTTTGAAGTGTTGCTGCGTTTTTAGGGTTCCGTATCCGGTACGGGACCCTATTACTAAACCTACGCCGTATGTCTGTCTGGCTGTCTGTCTCTCTGTCCGTCCGTCTGAACGTCTGTCCGAGGGCTGTATCTCTTGAACCGTAATAGGTAGCCCGTTGAAATTTTCACAGAATATGTGTTATTATGGCCGATATAACAACAAATAATAAAAAATAGAAAAAGTAAAAAAAATCACGGGGTTCCCATAGAAGAAACTAAACAGTGTATGCGCGCGCGCCATCTATCGAAAAGAGTATGAAGCATTTTAACCAATCATGAATTTTAAATCATATGAAACATTTCATAAACACGCCATAGATGGCGTGAGTGGCGCTGACCATGACATGGCGATACGGAACCCTCGATGCGCGAGTTCGACTCGCACTTGGCCGGTTTTTTTGTGAGATCATTGCTAAGAAGGTAATTGAAAACTGTGGGAAGTTCACAACGGTATTTATTACCCAAGAAATGATACGCACATCAGACCAAATACATTTTGAATAAAATACTATTCGCTTACCCTGCTCCTTAGTTTTCTCCTCCGAAATGTTAATAAATTATAGAGTGGCCTTAAGAGTTGATCAACTTAGTAGCCTCTTAAGCCGTTTTCCAATAGCCGAATTAAGGTGAAAAATAATGAGAGAGATTTTTGTATAATGAAAGACGAGTACTTGGAAAAGCTTTGGAGCATCTTTAAATCAAAAATTTCACTCAACTTAAAAGCCTCGTCACTTAAGGGGCAAACACAGCCGAATGTCCTTTTGTATCGAATATTTAAGTTAATTTTGTGTTTGCCGTGCGTTTAGCTTAGTTTAAGTTTGGCTTAGAAACTATGTTAGCGTTATAGTTTCGTGCTTTTTAGGGTTATGTACAGGCCTCTAATTACTAAGTCTGCGCCTTCTGTCCATCCATCTGTCCTACCATTAAAGGTCCGGTTGAAGTGTTCACAAAATATATGTTAGTATGGCGCGTCTCCTAATAAACAAAATACAATAAAATAAAATAAAACTTCTTTATTTCAGACAAATAAATTTGTCCATAACTATACAAAAACACAACAAACACAAAGAAAACATTACCGATAAGGCGAGGAGTGTATTCCGCATACACCATATTGAAACAATCTCCCACATCCACCCCTAACCGCTCATTGAATAGTATTATTCTCGGTTTTTAACACACATTCTGCGAAACTGGCCACCGTCTTCCTTATTGTGTTCCAGTATCCATCCACTCTCGCCTCCGTAAACAAAAACATCCTCGAGCCACTGCAGGACCTCTGAGCGCGGGAATCTGAGGAGGCAACGGAACGAAGGAAGGGTCGCCCTAGACGCACGTACCTAGACCAGATCGGGCATGTGCTCAAAAAGGATCAAGTGCGTAGTACCCGTAACCGACGAATATTATGAGAGTGGAAGAGGCGGCAGAGGTGTGTCAGGATCGTGGCACCTGGAGATCCATTGTCTCTGCCTGCCCCACTGGATGTATTGATTATTCTTGCATTTTTCATTGCACGAGTCACAATTAAAAATGTATTCTGTAATGAATGATCAACCCTGTTCGTCTATTAGGAAAAATTACGTATTGTTAAGATGCTGCTTATTGCAAATTGTCAGTGCCTCTTAACGCTATTGGTCTCTGTTAGTGTAATAAGAAGGTAGAGAGATTGAGAAGAGATTAACATGGAAGGATGAAACAACTGTTATTTTTAATATTTCATTTAACGCAGTGAAATAAACCAGGAAAGGGCTTTTTAGAAAAAAAACAATACAAACATTTAAACATTTCGGCACAGTGTAGTTACACATTATAGAGTGACACCTTGTGACAATCAACCTGTGAATATAATTTTTGGGCATTAAAAATGTCCACCAAACTAAATGTGAACCAATTTACATGCAATATAATTAGGCATACGTCAAGATATCCTTTATCTGGTCTGATCAAGTAAAATTCAGATTTAATCAGAAGCCAACCTGGGTCTGAACCCAGATAAACTTTTAATATGGTCGTTGATTTGACTTTGATATAATATAAGTATTTTATTCCTGTAACTTACTCCATGACCATTCCTTACAGTTTTATTATTAGTATTGAGTATTGATGATTGATGATGATGATAAACAATAAAAATTTTTTTATTTTTAAGCATACAACTGCTGACAACAGAATTACCCAAGCGAGTTCTCGTGACACTCTTCGTTGTTGCACAATACACGCCGAGCTCCGTAAGCTAATGTCCTCGCGAGATACCCTCCACTCTCCGAGGGTTCAATCGTAGATACGTTGTAAACGGGGAGTTTATCACTGGCTGGCGGCCGTGGCGCTAATTCACGCCGCCCGCCGTTGGCAATATCGCGAGTTGACGCCAGCGCCACGGCGCCATTGTGCGGACATTACTGGCAACGTACGGACGAAGTACAAGAGCGCCGGTGGAGTATTGTGAGAACTTTCTTTTGACGTTTATGTGTGACTATAGGGTAGCACATGGGCGAATTCAAGAAACGGAAACGACGATTGACGTCAGCTTTAGTTCCAATTTTACAGTTTAGGCGCTACCATCGCAATAGAATATATTATTTGTAGTCGTTTTTTTATCGTAGTTAAAGTAGGCCATTTTGAAAATATCACTGTGGCGCACCCTACTTGTATACCCGGATTTCGTGGCTTAAACTCGGCGCTAGGCGTGTGAAAATTGTTCACGGTTAGGATTCGAGATGATGATAACGATGAGATTCCTCGTTAATAGTTTTTCGTCGTTTTAGGGTTCCGTGTCCGTCCCTAACGGGACCGTAACGGGACCCTATTACTAAGCCTACACCCGCGCACGCCGTCTGTCTGCCTGTCTGTCTGTCCGTCTGTCTGTCCGAGGGCTGTATCTCTTGAAGCGTTATAGATACCTGTTGAAATTTTCACATACTTAATATGTGTTATTATGTCCGATATAACAACAAATAATAAAAAGGTTTTTAGGTTTCCGTATTCGTACGGAAGCCTATTACTAAGCCTACGCCGTCTGTCTGTTCCTCTGTCCGTCCTTTAAAGGGATGTATCGTTTGAACCGTGCCGTAGATAGCCGATATTATGTCGGATATCCTAACAAATGGTAAAAAAAAAACAAAACGATAAAAATTAAGGGATGCTCAGCTCATACAAGAAACGTGCTTTTTTTTCAAGGTTGTTTTTGTTTATGCTCCATCCTAAAACGGTACATATTAAGTACAAGCGTCAAACTTTGTGTAATTTTAGTGCAAACTCTAAAGTAAAACAATAAACAATAAATATTTTTATTTAAAAACGACTAATCTGTTTATTTAAAAGCATTCAGGCTAAACATATTTCCCTCCTGTTGGCTTCTCCGTAGTCGGGTAAAAACGACTTCAACCCCTGAAGTATCTCCTTTCCATCATAAAAAGAATAATCGGAATCGGTTAGCGTGGTATAGTATATAATATATATAATATATATAATAGGTATTATTCGCCCATTTGTAATGCATATGCTTATTCAAATTTAAGAGTACTTAATCAAATTAAAATTTTAAAATAAAATTATTGGTCCTGTAATGATACGGAACCCTAAAAGGTATTCTAACAAACAACAAAATTCATAATATTTGAGGAACCTCTGTTCAAAAGGAACTATTTCCGTTTCGACGAGTCTTTGTATTCAAAATATCTCCCTGTAAAATTGGAATGGTCGAAACGAACTATTTCCTGTAGAAAATTACGAAAAGCGCCCTAATCGAAAGAGCCTATTTCCATTTTGTCTAGGCAAAAGGGTCTATTTCCAAATTTAGAACGTCTGTAACATCTAATATAAAATCATTCAACTATGAATAATATTCTGTTTATAGTGTATTTTCCTTTTCAATATCACTGTTTAAATAAATTTACTAGTAGTTGTAATTAGCTATCAGTTTTTTGGCTCTACTGAAAATTCTGTTACAACGGAAATAGTTTCTTTTGATTATTACAGCACTCGTTGTTGTGTCATCAGCGACAGTAAGTTGATATTTAATTATTCTTTAGTTTTATTTATTTTTTATTATGTCCACCAACACTCGTACTACGCGAGCAGTTTGTCACATCACATTGTATATTATGTATGTTGTATGTACTCGTATAACGACATCGCGTCTCCACCGCCGCCTCTGTCCGGCCCCCCGCCCCGCCCCGCCCCGCCCCGCCCTCGTCTCGCGGGAGCGACACACAAATTGCCAACATCACATTCGGGACACAAAATGTTATTACCTCAAAATTCTGACAGTTTGCGTTTTGGAGCGCACGCACCCCCCCGCACGCTCTGAGGACAATGTGTGGGTGGAGCACTGTGTGTGTAGGTATAGCTGATTAACACGACAGCGTCCGGCGAAGGGCAAAGAAATGCCTCTAGACATTAAGTCCGCCTTTTGTAAACTTTTTGTGAGCAATAAATTTTTTTTATTTTATTTTCATCTACCCAACTTTGTGTTTTGCAATAAAATGTTTACTATAATTATGTGCACTGTGCAGTGCTTAATATACGCAAGTCTAGTCTAGTATACTTATATACTCTGCTCTAGTATTATACGAGTAGTATAATTACTCTAATACTGAATTACTTTTGATTATTATATTTTACAAGCTGTGCCCGCGACTCCGCCCGCTCTCATATTTCACTTCACTGCTAACCTCATAAGCCATTTAGCGTGATAGTAAGTAGCCTATAGTTGATGGGAAGAATCAAGCTATCCGTAGAATTTTGTTTTATTAAAATCGGTTCAGTGGTTCGCGAGTTATAAGCGGACAGACAGACACTCAGACAGACAGAAAGCAGACGTTGGATTTTATTATAGGTAAGGAAGGATTATACATTCTAACAGACAAGTATTTTTAGTACTATCTAATTATATTTCACAATATAAAACTCTCTAAAGGTTGACTGGAAGATCTGTAAAGGATAACTCCGTCTTTGCTTGTTGCTTTGTTGTATCTCAGTGCTTGTTTCTGTAAAATCTTTTGTAGAAATCAAGTATTTTATCTAAATGAATTACATTCTACGAAAAAGATAGAACGTAATAAAAAAAAAAACAACTAACTACTAACGAAGCAAGAAAGAAATTATTTATTGTATAGGTTTCCTCCGGACATTCCCCACTGCACTGAAGTACCAAATATGTACAGTGTTCATTGTTTTCTTTTTTTAAGAAAACATATTTTTAGTAATAACCCAAAACGATTACGTGCTGTCTCCTTCGATCATCTGTCTCTTAACAATTTCCTTCTTAGCTGTCACTGTTTGATATTTCAAATAATATCTTTGTCAAATTAAAATAAAAGGAAAATCTTTTCGAAAAAAACATCCATCCCCACGCTCGAGGCAGTGAAGGTTTCTGTGAAGGTTGCTGCCATAAGCTGAAATTATCGGAAGAGAATTACGGCGGGCGTGAAGCGGACGGATCGGGGGATCGGGGGTGAGGGAAGGCTACGTGCCCTGAATCTACTGAAGATTATGAGAAAAGGCCCGTTAACTCGTTTATGCGCGAGGCCCGACCCCGAGCGTGTGATGAAAATGTAGGTAATGATGTTGATAACCTAATCGCAACAAAGTTTAAATCACCGCCGCCGCCGCGCCGCCCCGCCCGCCCGGGCGCTTGGGCGGGGGCGCGGGGGCGGGTTTGTTTGAAAAGCGGTGATCCGGGCGCAGTCTGACGTCTAAACTCCTATCGCGATTGGATGGTATAACGGATATAAAACCATTGATCTATAGCACTATATGACCATTTCACATACATCACTCACGCAAAAACTTATTTTTATTTAGTTACTAGCTGAGCCCGCGGCTCCGCTCGCGTGAAATTCGTATTCCAAAGAAGAATGTAAGTAACTAAGGGCGAGGCCGAAGGCCGAGCTGCCTTCAGGTAATCGATAAACCTTCTTAAAGAAAGTAACTATCTAAGGGCGAGGCCGAAGGCCGAGCTGCTTTCAGGTAAACGATAAACCTTTCTCAAATAAAGGAAGTAAGGGCGAGGCCGAAGGCCGATCTGCGTTCAGGAAGACGACAAACCTTCTGGAAGAAAGGAAGGAACTAAGTGCGAGGCCGAAGGCCGAGCTGCGTTCAGGTAAACCAAAAATCCTCTTCCGCCTTCGGGCCTCGCCCTTAAAGACTTCCTTTCTTCGATAGAATATAATATCGTTTACTCAATCTATTTATTTCATATAAATAAAAAAGTAATATTAATAACTAAATAATTAAACCTACCTAACAAACATTAAAATAACTATACAAACGGGCATTTTCAAATGTTCTTAGAGCACTTGCGGCATTACCCCGCTGGATGGCAAGGCTTACCCTTTGAATGAAGTACATAAGCCCTTGATGACGGGACACCAGTTGCGTCAACCAGCTCAAGCCTCTTTTGGCTTCACTGCTCCACAGACCGAGGGTTTCAACCGCAAACGCAACAAATTCGAAATCTTGAATTATATTTCTATATTTGCTGCGTTGGAGGCTCTCCGCCCCAGCCTCGGCCGCGCCAGCCGCTCTTGAAGATGTCCTAACGTGACTTGGAGCCAATGTGAGAACAAAAGTGGCGTCCCACATCACAGAACTACCCTTAGTCCATGGCACTAAGGTCTCTAGCATCGGGCCTCTTGCCATCCAGCCGGGAATAACCGCGAGGTTCTAGGATGCACGGTATATTTGCCGTTAGAAGCGTGGACTTTATAATAAAATTTAAATTAAATTAACTCAATCTTAATATTAATTAACTTTATTCGAGATGGTTTAGCTTCTTCCTGAACGCAGCTCGGCCTTCGGCCTCGCCCTTAGTTACTTGCTTTCTTCGAGATGGTTTATCATTTGTCAGAACGTAGCTCGGCCTTCGGCCTCGCCTTAGTTGCTTACTTTCTTCATGATGGTTTAGCTTCTTCCTGAACGCAGCTCGGCCTCCGGCCTCGCCCTTAGTTACTTGCTTTCTTCGAGATGGTTTTTCAATTATCCGAACGTAGCTCGGCTTTCGGCCTCGCCTTAGTTACTTACTTTCTTCAAGATGGTTTAGCTTCTTCCTGAACGCAGCTCGGCCTGCGGCCTCGCCTATAGTTACTTACTTTCTTCGAGAAGGTTTATGGTCTTCCAGAATAGAGCTTGGCCTTCGGCCTCGCCCTTAGTTACTTATTTTCTTCAAGAATGTTTTTCTTCTTCCTGAAATCAGCTCCGCCTTTCGCCTCGCCCTTAGTTACTTTCATCGAGAAAGAATATCGTTTAATCGTTTAATTTCGCCCTGTGTTATTGGCTGACATCACGGATGTTGTAGGTGATGTAGCCAACCGTGTCAGGTTCCATAAAAAAAAAAAAAAAAACGTGAGCGCAGATCCGCCTTCGGGCCCGTCTTTAGTTACTTACTTTCTTTTTTTTTAATACGAATTTCACGCGAGCGAAGCCGCGGGCAACAGATATATAAATTTTATTGCACCAATGACAGCGACATAACTTCGACTTTCAATTATTATTTTTATAAAATGAAACAATTTGTCACCGGCCAGCTCACGTCGAGATGACAGTTCTCCGTTGTCAACATGACATTTAAAATTGTTTTTACCTTTACTTTGGACTACGTGATTTTAAACGCGCAATAATGTTTATAATTGTTAATTTTTTTTTATTTTTGTTAATTTTTTAAACGTATTATGTTAACCCGGCATATAAACTGCCACTATACAAAGTTTCGTCTAATTCCGTTCAGTGGTTTTTGCGTGATGCGCGTACAGACAAACAAACAAACAAACAAACAAACAAACAAACAAACAAACAAAAATTTTAAAAACTGTTCTAACATGTTCAGTATCTCATTTTAAGCTTTAGTTTTTTTAGTTTTTTTCCGAATACATTCAATGTACAGACTTTCTTACCTCTACGATTTTATTATATGTATAGATATTTTTTTTTAAGAAAACCGACACGGTTGGCTACATCTCTCGATTGAGAATTGGCGGAGCAATCAGGTAACATACACATAAAAAATTTAAAAAAACATACAAACGAATTGAGAACCTCCTCCTTTTTGGAAGTCGGTTGAAAATAAAATTATACCTACATACTGCAGTGCTACGCTACGCGGCTGCAGGTTTTACTCAGTAGCAAGTAGTTTTAAACAGTAGATGCGACAGCAACGTGCTCTGGTTCATCGCGTGTGCGGACCAGTTGACAGAGATTAAATGCCATAAATATTCGCTGAATTGCAGACGGAAAGCGGACCAACAACGATGCCGGAGCACGCACACTTGCCAAATAACCTATTTGAGATAAAGAATGATGCCCTCACAGCTAAGAGTAGCTCTACATAATATCGTTCTCCAGTCTGTAAGTGCGCCTAGCGGTGACGGACACTGAGTTCAAACTCGGGCGTCCACCATTTTAAGGACCCCTTCCAAAATAATTGAGAAAAATGTGGACCTTTGTTTTATATTTCTGGTGTCTGTCTGTCTTAGTTGAGGCAAATTAAGAATTTAAATTGCGTAATGAAATACGCTTTCCTTAATTGTTATTTAGAAAATGTCGCGATTCGTATATGTTTTAATTTTAATATTTCATTTCCGGCAGTACTCTAGTAACAAAAGTCAACACTCGTGTTCGCTCTTAATTGGTTGGTTTGAATTTGTGAAGTGTAACGAACACCAATAATAAGAGATGATGCAGAAGTGGATAGCGAGGAGTGAAGGGGAGCGGGGAGGGGAGGAGGATTGCGCTGGCTGGCTGGCAGGCGGTCGTGTGGACGGATCGAGGAAAAAGACGATAGTGTACTTGAGATTGTTTGTAGAATTGATTAACCGAGACAACTGAACCTGAGGGGTTCATTCAAGGGTGTTAATAATTTTCTAAACGGTTAGGGCTAGACAATTTGAATTCGATAAGCAGTACATTTTTTTACAATATGCAGATAAATTATTTATCTGCATATTGTAAAAAAAAATTACTGCTTATCGAATTCAAATTGTCTAGCCCTAACCGTTTAGAAGTTAAGGGGCTGTGACATACAGACAAATGAACAGTCGGACGGACGATACCACTATAACGGTTCCTGTTGTGGTATTCTGGTACGGAACCCTAAAAATATCGAAATACGAATCTAAGTTAATGAGAAGTCTGACGTAGTAACGTACTTGGGCGTATGACTACGTACTGCCTCTACATAATACTCGTATGACGTCCTTTGATAATTTTCAATCATAACTTTAGCGTAGACTCAGTGTTAACAGACTAATCTGAAGATGCTTTGTCAAGTGCTTCATCAAGTTCGTCTTGGAAATTTCTAAAGTTTTCGATGGATCAGAGACGCAGGAGGGAGATATATTTTGATTTACAAAACAACTTAATATAGATGATAATATAGAAGTTTTCGCAAAGCTATTTAAACATACTCGTACATACGGGGTTATTTTGTAAAGACACCGTAGACTAACATATGTGACTGAATATAGGATATAGAAGTCGAATCTGTAATTAGTTGAAAGCTAATTTTTTTTACGACAATATCCCATGTTATTCATAATTAAAAAGTAAAAAATCATTTCCGTTTACTTACTGAATGGAGTCGGGGGACCGCTAAGTAAATACCCGCGCAGCTCTGAGTTTTTATATTTTATTTATTAACTTTTTTTATAGTAACTGACACGGTTGGCTACATCACCTACAACATCCGTGATGTCAGCCCATAACACCGGGTTATATTAATTTTCACATACTTAGCGGTTATATTCATTTTTAACTTTTATTTCAAGCTTTTTTTTAAACCGCAACTAAATCGGTCCATCCATGACGTGTAATTTTTTTATTACTTCATAATTACTTTAACATAATATGTTAAACATAACATATTATGTAGAAGAACCATCCGGGTTGAACCAGCTTCCTAATAAAAATTCCCATCCAAATCGGTCTATCTGTTTGGGAGATACGATTTCACAGACAGACACACAGTCAAACACAGAGACAGACAGACGAAGGCGTCAAAGTTATTACACCAAGTTCTTTTGCGTCGGAGGTTAATTAAGAAAGAGTTTTAGTTTAAGAGTTTTAGAGTTAGAGTACTAGTACCGTGTGGGGCCGGTACTTAAAAAGAATAGCCTCACTGCATCTCTCCCCGTGCATGTCGTAAAAGGCGACTAAGGGATAAGGACAAGATGCCGTTCTAAAGGGCGACAGGCTCGCCACCTCTCACCTTGGCATGGTACTTCCACCGAGTCATGCAGCAGGGTCTTCGTGCCTTACTTGCTGCTTGATCGATTGAATCTTGTTCGAATAATTTGCGAAACGTGGTGGTCGGTGTTGTGTTGTAATTTACCAGAGTTCTTGCAGCACAACACCGATTACTCTGCTTACCCCGATTGTCGGGATTTAGCGTGTGTGATATGTATGTATGTATGTTAATGAAGAAAGAGTTTTAGTACTCTAACTATTTACTTAAGCGTTTAAATTGAAGATTCTTTGATCCGCCACTTACGTTCTTCCATTCTAAGCGATCAATTTACATAACTAGGGCGAATTTACATTTGCATGTCGCATCTGGTCCGCGAAGTAAGTTCGCGCTTAAACAGTTTTTTTCGTTAAATTCGCACCGCAAACGTGTTTTGTAACAGCCGGTTATATAAAGGCAACATTCGCACACCGCTTTATGAAATAATGTGCGTACTCATTAAAACTTTCACCAGCACACGTTCCGAGCACTAAGTTCCCGCCATAGAAATATATTATCCAGAATGGACTCAAACGCACTTCAACGGCTATGATAATAATCTACATTGTGTATATTCTGTCCTGTTCCGTTCTGTTCTGCTCTGTTCTGTCATAATCTATTGTGTTCTGTTCTAATCTATTCTATTTAGACATAAAACGGCTATTTGGTTTCCGTTTTTAATTTCTGTAACATTTTTAATTTCATGGTTCGTCTTTTCGGGTCAGCGTTCAGTGCAGCCAACACGACTAAAGGGAAGCATTGACGCCCTAAGTGTGTTCTATCTATCCCTTATTCCACGGGGAGTGCTTGAAGTAGCTGTTTGATCCTGCCGTCCCCTTTCCATCTCCGCACAACGCGAATTGGGCAGAGAATACTTCCCTACATGTTGGACTTAACGCTGATGTATAACAATCGATTCTGCAGATCTTTCCTCCACAGAACTGGTAAACTCTGGAACGCTCTTCCTGCCTGCATATTTCCGCCCAAGTACCGTCTCGGGTCCTTGCTCGGGTCAGGCTGTCATGGTATTCGCAAGGTCTGCATGCGACCTTATGAGTGGCTCGGCGCCACGTGTCGCGCATTATATAAAATAATAATTGACATGGCATCTAGTTCTGACAGAACCAAAGTATGATCAGCTGACATCACGAATGCAATAGATGATGTAGCCAACCAACATTGACAGGTTTTATGAAAATATCTATTGCACTTGTTCAATAACATATCTTCCTGCTAATGTAGTGCATGCACACAATTTTTGTAATAATTCAAGATGCATAAAATGCCGTTTCTGTTTATCTATCAACACGGTTCCCGCTTTATGGCAGTAAACTGGGAATTATTCCTGTCCTCCTGCTTAGCGTGTGTGAAGTTTCGAGAGCCTCTCTCTCTCTGTGGAACTAATTCTCGTGTAGCCGACCAAATTCATTTATTGCGGAAGACAGGGACAGGAGCTCGCTTCAAGGCCTCGGCTGATCGAGTATTAGGCTTTGTATACTTACATGTAAAAGAGAGAGAGAAAAAAAACAAACTAATAATAAATAAAAAACCGGCCAAGTGCTAGTCGAACTGGCGCACCGAGGGTTCCGTATCGCAATGTCATGGTCAGCGCCACGCACGCCATCTATGGCGTGTTTTATGAAATGCTTCATATTTTTTTTTTTATGTTATCCGGTATGGGTGGCTGAGTCGGAGGGGCCAAAGCGCATGCTCCGACCAGCCAATATCACCTCCGAGAAGGTAGGTGCCATACCGGAGACTTCCCTGGATTGCTGGCTATACTGGACTAGAGGAGAACACAGCCGAGGCTGCTATGCGGCCATCTTACATCCAGTACGGTGGTACCAACCCAATCGGCTACAATTTGAGCCTACCACCTAGTAAGGGGCAAGGGAAGGGACCTACAGTTTTACACCGGTTCCGAACGGTGAAGCAGCAGGTGTAGGTATGCAGCAGGTGTACGTAAATTTTTTCCTCAGAAAAAACTCATTGGTACACGCCGACCGGATTCGAACCTCGAACCTCTCGCGTGAGAAGCCAATGCCCAAACCACTCGGCCACCCGCCGCTTATATTAGTTAAAATTCATGATTAGTTAAAATGCTTCATACTCTTTTCGGTAGATGGCGCGCATACACTTTTTAGTTCCTTGTATAGAAACCCCCGTGAATTTTTAATTGTTTCTTATCTTTAATATTTGTTGTTATATCGGCCATAATAACACATATTCTGTGAAAATTTCAACGGGCTACCTATTACGGTTCAAGAGATACAGCCCTCGGACAGATAGAGACAGCCAGACACGGCGGCGTAGGCTTAGTAATAGGGATCCGTGCCGGATACGGAACCCTACAAATAATTTCTCAAATAAGACTCGTCGCCGTCATAGTTTGTCATA
The DNA here is from genome assembly GCA_946902875.1 of Nematopogon swammerdamellus. Classification (NCBI taxonomy): domain Eukaryota; kingdom Metazoa; phylum Arthropoda; class Insecta; order Lepidoptera; family Adelidae; genus Nematopogon; species Nematopogon swammerdamellus. Next base: position 525,879 of record OX336339.1, on the reverse strand, counting down.
GTTACGAGATTCCCGCTGATCTGTCCGCTGTACAAAAGGGTCACCGCGGGATGAGCCATCGATGGCGCCTGGTGACGTCAGCGACGCCGCGGTGACGCCATCTCGTGAAGACGGCGGAAGAGAGCGCGGGGCGGGAAGGCGTGGGGGCACCGTAAAAAGACCGGCCAAGCATGAACGTACTTTGTGCGCCTAGGGTTCCGTGAATTCACTATATCTCTGAAAATGCTACTTTGTCTTCTATATATCTATGAAACATTTTATTTACTCAATATTTCGTTCAGAATTAAATTTTTGTTCCCATAAATTTCGAAGATACCTATATTATATTTTACACTTATATAATATAAATACTTTTTTGACACTTTTCTGTCGACAGACCCATTAAAGATACAACAATAAAAAACCGACCAAGTGCGAGTCGGATTCGCTCACCGAGGGCTCCGTAAACGCTCCGTACAATCACTTATTAACCCCCGACGAAAAAAACGGAGGGGTGTTATAAGTTTGACGTGTGTGTGTGTGGGTGTGTGTGTGTATGTGTCTGTGGCATAGTAGCTCCGCAACGGATGGACCGATTTGGATGCGGTTTTTTTATTAGGAAGCTTGTTTAATCGGGATGGTTCTTAGCTATGTTTGTAATCAAGTAATCAAGTAATTAAGTAATAAAAACATTAATTATCTTAAAAATTGGACCGACTTTCATGCGGTTTTTTTTAAAAAAGCTTGTGTTGTTTTACTTTTGAGTTACACTATAATTTACACCAAGTTTTTACAATAGCGTAAAAATATTGAGTCCTTCGCGCATTCCATCGCTGACCATTTTCATACCTTTCGGCTTTTATTCGTGTGGTGGCGTGCCTTGGGAGAGGCTTATGTCCAGCAGTTGACCGATACAGCCTGATGATGATGATGATGATGATGATGATCGTCGTTTTTGACAGGTATGGTATAGATAGAGGATCTACGGAACCCTCCGTGCATGAGTAAAACTTGCAATTGGCCGATTGTTTTCATTGGAAATGGATGAAAATAAGTTAGTAACAGCATTGATTTTATTCGAACAGCTTTTAACAAATACAAATAGTTGACTACATCTCAAAAGTCGTATGTTTATATATTACATATGTAAATGCAATCGAAATTCTACATTGAAGAGCTTAAGAGATGACAGACTGACAGACAGACCTTTATCGCAGGACATCGCAGTAAGGGTTCCGTTAGAGAGGTAAATCGTTTATAGTACCTACAGAGCCCGAAATACTGTTTAATATTTATTCGTTGTTATTTATTCGTCGCGTTATTTTGTAGCTTGGTCCTTGACAGAGTAATCAGTTTTTTATGATTAAATAAAGAAGAGTTAAATAAAGAGGAAACATTATGTCAAAAGGTTTTTTCTTTTTCTAAGATTTAATTTATGAAAGCAGCTACACAAAAGACGCAAATGAAAAGGGTAAATGTTTCTGTTTCGTAAATCAACTTATACGGTATTTCAATGAATGTTTATTTTTATTAAATATACGTAGACAACAGATTTAGGATTTCTATACATTCCTATTTATATTCAGAAAATGTTACGTCATCGGTCGAAGCGGCTATTTAAATAGTTTGTATTTTCCGTTCAGCAGTTGAGTGCATCAGGTGTAAAGATCCTATTTATGAACATCCACATAAGATATATATATATTCAACAAGAATGCAATTTTCTTAATCTTTCTAAGTCTCCGCCAGCGTGTCTGACTACGCTACGGCACCCTAAAAATAATTTTACAGAGAATTTTACTAAAAACTCAAAAAGAAAAACGGAAATATTCGCACTCTACCTATAGAATAATTATCGCCATTAGGGAGGCAGGGACGTCGCGTCGGTCACGCTCGGGGCCCCGAAACAATTTAAGCTCTTTTGAATGGATTTAGCCCCCCGCAGACAGAGGATTAAATTGTCAGTCGGATTATTTGGACTTTGAACACATCTGTAATTAAGATAAATAAAAAAAAACGTGAGTAACTTTCTATCGACCAAGGTGAATTTTTATCGGCAAAGCGCCGAGCGCAGATTCGCTTCACTACGTCATAAAACTTTATTGGCTGACCTGCCAAGACGCTTTGATACTACTATAGTATGTTATTTCGCAGGTGGTGTCGCCTCGAAGTACCGCCCGTACTGGAGCACCCGTACCGGAGTAGAAAGACAGGGTTCCATGTAAAAAAAATCGTCCGTCCAGTTCGAACAGTCGCTCCGGGGCAGCCGGGGCGAGTTGTTAAATATGGCCGTTAATTAACAACTCGACATGCACAAGGAGAGATGCAGAGGGGATGCAAAGTACCGACACCACCCGGCATCCCTCCCCATGCATGTCGTATAAGGCGACGGGGTAGCTACCTCTCAACTTAGCACGGTCTTTCCAGCAAGCCATACCGCAGCAGATGAGTCTTCATGCCTCACTTGCTGTTTGATAGTTATTTTGTGAAACGTGGTGTTCGGTGTTGTACTGTAATTTGTGAGAGTCCTTGCAGCACAACGCAGATTGCTCTGCTTACCCAGTTAGTCGGTGGCCGCAGCGTGTGGTGCGGGATGGATTAAAAACTAATTTAAGCAATCGCCTCATTGACGTCATCGTTCACGTGAACTTTTTTATGTCAGGATGAACATGCTTTAGCTAAGCGAATATTCAGAAGCAGACCTTGGGCAAGCCTTTGTACCGTGTGGGGCCGTTACTTTAAAAGAATAGTCCCACTGCATCTCTCCCCGTGTATGTCGTAAAAGGCGACTAAGGGATATGACTGCCTTCTTATATTACTAGGTGGTAGGGTTTAACCCGTCCGGGTTGGTACCAGCGCACGGAATGAAGGGTCGGTCGAAACGGGTGGAAATGTAAATAGTTCGTGTTTCCCGTCCAGTTCAGTGTAGCCGACATGAAATGAAGGGAAGCACTGACGTGGCACCTAGTTCACCCGGTGTTATGGGTTGACATCACGTATGTTGTAGGTGATGTAGCCAACCGTGTCAGTTTCCATAAAAAAAAAATTAAACCGAGCATCGTCCTTGTCGTCAGTATTGAGTTACTAATTGGGCGACGTCGCGACGTAGTAACTGCTTCCGGGCCAGGAAGACAATGGAAATAACTTGGCGCCTTTGTGCACCACCGTCAGCTAAGTCTCGGTTAACATTTATCTGTCGGTTACATTGACATACCACATATTATGTATATGTATAATCCAATTGACAGGAGAGTGCTCAAATCGGTCCTTCAGAGTCTAAACTCACATTGATTCGGACAAGATAACTATCAAGCAGCAAATAAGGCACGCACGAATAACCCCACCTGATGTATGACTCGGTGGAAGGACCGCGCCAAGGTGAGGTTTGGCCAACCCGTCGCCCTTTAGCACAGGATCTCGTCCTTATCCCTTAGTCGGCATTTACGACATGCACGGGGAGAGCTGCAGTGGGGCTATTCTATTTAAGTTCCGGCCCCACAGTCAGTCAGTCAGTCAGCGTGTAAGCGTCCACTGCTGGACATACGCCTCTCCAATTTTCCTCCAGTCCTCCCGGACTTCAGCGGTACGGAACCACTGCTTTCCGCCGACGTACTTGATGACGTCGTCCCACCTGGCGGGTGGTCTTCCCACACTCCGTTTTCCTGTCCACGGCCGCCAGTGTAGGACATGGTTACGCCAAAGGTCGTCGTCTCTTCGGATCACGTGCCCAGCCTATTGCCACTTGAGCTTAGCCACCCGGTATCCAATATCGACTACTTTGGTGCGTCGCCGGATTGCCTCGTTACGCACCATATCACGTAGCGTTATTCCATCCGGCCCCACACGGTTCTCTAAATAGATCTACGAACTCAAAATAATTACACAAATATTTGTCCACGAAATAGAGAAACAAGAGATGCTCTGTGAGCTGGCCACACAAACATTGCATCATGGTCGCCGTGTTTACTCCGCTCGCCTCTAGAGGTCACGACTGGCGGCGGCGTCAGGCGGCGCCTTTCTGTCGCCCGCCCTCGCCGACGCCCGCGCGCCCGCCCGCGCGCCGCCCGCCCAGGCGCCCGCCCCATAGATATTTAAATACGGCTAGATTGTATCTCTACTTCTTATAAAAACCTTGATAAAAACCCCCGACCCTTAAAAGGTCAAAAATAATTTCCGTTTACTTACTTAACGGAGTCGATGGACCGCTAAGTAAATTCCCGCGCAGCTCTGAGTTTTTTATATTTTATTTACTTAGCGGTCCTTCGACTCCTTTAAGTAAGTAAACGGAAATTATTTAAATTTGTAATTTAACTTTTGTTGCAAGCTTTTTAAAAAAAACGCATGCAAACCTAATAAATAAAAACGCATCCAAATCGGTCCATCCGTTTGGGAGTTACGATGCCACAAACAGACACACACACACATATACGTCAAACTAATAACACCCCTCCGTTTTATGCGTCGGGGGTTAAAAAGGGACCGTGTCTGTATGTATGTTTGAGGTAAAATCCGGAACCACTGAACATGTTTTGATGCTCCAATGGAAAGAGTAGTTCTCGAGGCTAACTATAGGCTATATACTATAACACTAAATAGCGTTAGGGCTGAGCAGTATCAAAGAAAGTAGTATGGACGAGAGATAGAGAGAGAGAGAGAATGTAATAGAAGCGATAGTTTATTATCATAATTTGCTTTTAAACCGGATTGGCTATTAAATCAAGTCTACCGGAAGCGAAGCCTCCCGGCTTCGCTTCCGCAAAATCTAGTTGTAAGTATATATATTTATTGCGCTCAAATAAAGCATTTGGGCAAAAAGGTCAATTATGCATCTAGGCATTTCCTACCAGTATACCTTTGAGCTAGCCTTTGAGGTATGATAACTGCTAGGTGAGTGGCGGAAAGAAATGAGATTACATTACATAATACCTGTTCGATTTTCAAATAAACCCAAAACTGATAAAGGTACGTTATTCTTTATTCTTTATTTATCATTCGTATTGTAAAACACCGTTTTTACAATCCGCTTCTATTACACCCACAAAGAAGAGCCGGCAAGCAAGAAACTTCACAGGGGGTTTTTTAACGTCTTAGATTACAATACACAATTTATTGCTGACTAGCTACACAATATACACCGCATACAATACAGATTGAGAGCTAGAATAACCTATAATCTAAGTTTGATAATTTCTGACGAACCTGTTAAACCTGTTAAATTCATGTTATTAAATTCCCACTTAAAATCACTTTTTGACGAACTAATAAATTCAGAGAACACAAAATCTTTTCCTCTGTGCTCCCCTGGACGCCACCGCCTCCCCCGCGCCGCCCGCCCGTGACGTCACCGTGGGACCTCGCCCCACCGCCCAGCGCAACACGACAGGGATTTCACTTTTTTTACGTTAAGAAATTAAGCAGCCGGAAAATGGCAGCGCTGAATAAACATGCCTCGACATTTTAATGATTCTACTTCTGAGAATAAATACTCGTACATTATTTATTGTTTATTTATCACATCTAGGCAGTAAGTAGTACACTGCGCCCAGATTGGTCATATTTTGGGTCGAGCGACTTAGGTTTTCCAAGACGTTGATATTGATGAGTGATCAACATAGTTTGAAATGATGGTTATAGGGTCAAAACCTTCGCTTTTCCGCTATTTTTTACATTTTAAGAAACTTTGTCTAACTTTGATCGGCTGTACCTCCGTTAATGGGCCTGAAAATCAAATCAAAATCAAAATATATTTATTCCACTTGAAATTTTTTTTGCAAAAGGTACAGCTTAACACCTTTGGCGTTCTCCCCCAGCCAACCTTTGGGTTATTATGAAAAAGTGTGGAGTGGCAGAGAAGAAATAAATGAATGATGGATGATAAAATATAGACATATAATTTAAACAGATAATAAAACACAAATACAAATAAATGGAGAAACATACATATATATATAAATAAATATATACAATATATATGATATATAAATGATATATGATATAATGATATATATGATATATGAAAATCCGGTTCAACAACGACGTTTTAGGAAATTTAAGGCTCTGCAACTTTTTCATGCAATGTGGTTAACAAAATATTCTTAGTTTAAGAGATATAAGCGAAAAGCTGAAAAAAGTCACATTTTTTTTTAGTTTTTTGCCCACCCCCAAGTTAGCACAGGGTGCTCGAGGTCGAAAACTTAGGATAGTATTCCTAGTGTACCCCCAAACAATCTGTAAAAGTGTCATTAACTTCGGAATACTTTCCAGCTATCCCAACTTTTTTCGACATGTCGACTGGACTATAGTTCGATTATCACAGCGTAGAAGAACTGGCAAAAACTGCGCACTGCAACTCCGTAGGGATGTCGTCTCCGTATGTGTGTTCTATCGATTATTCCATTGGGAGTGCTCGGATGAGCTGTTTAACGCGATCCCGCCGTCCGCTTTCCACCTCCGCACCACGCGTACTGGGCAGGAATGGCATCCCTGAAAGCTGGACTTACCGCGGATGCGATGATAGGTTAATCTTTCCTTTACAAAACCAGTAAACTCTGGAACGCTCTCCCTGCTCATATTATATTTCCCCCTAAGAACAGTATCGGGTCCTTCAAATGGGCACTGTCAGGCTAGCATGAGATTCGCAACCCCCGCATACGACCGAATGTCCATGGGCGTTGTTAGGGCCTTATGGGTGGCTCGACGCTATATGTCGCGCTTACAAGAAAACAAATAAAAAAATCACTGGATTTTTTTTCTTTACAAAAATGTTTGACACCACCTAAACAAGTATTTTGTATCACCTATCATCTCTAATTACTCCTTTACTCAACGTCCAAAGATGACACACTGTTCAATTAAATTCATCACTACATGATTAACTAAATGTTAAAACCCATCTCCTACGCAGCGGCCGATATCGGCCGCTTTATACATTAATGCATTTTTTATGGAACTTGGCTATGATTGGCTACAAAAACTACTACATACCTGATGTCGGCCCATATAGTTCGTAAAACATAGCTTGATACGCGTGACATATGTCATCAAGAACACTCGCATGAAGTTCCGTATTTTTTTAAAGTAAAATGCACGCAATACAACGTCATACTTTGTTGAAATGTAAACCTGACATCTGTCACGCACACAAAGAAATGTCACTCTGACATCTGTCACGCGTATCAAGCTATATTTTACGAACTATAACATCTTTGTGAAATAGGTGCCACGTCAGTGCCTTCCTTTGGTCGTACCGGGTTCGCTGAACTGAAACGAAGACATATATTTTTAACCCCCGACGCAAAAAGAGGGGTGTTATTATAAGTTTAATGTATGTGTATGTGTGGTGTGTCTCTCTGCGGCATCGTAGCTACAAAACAGATGGACCGATTTGGATGCAGTTTTTTTTTATTAGAAAGCTGGTTTAATCGGGATGGTTCTTAGCTCTGTTTGTAATCAAGTAATTAACTAACCAAAAAATTTATTATCTTAAAAAGTGGGTCGATCTATGTAAATAAAATATAAAAACTCAGAACTGCGCAGGTATTTACTTAGCGGTCCCCCGACTTCTTTAAGTAAGTAAATGGAAATTATTTTTGACTTTTTAAGGTTCAGGGTTTTTTTTATTTCTTTTTATCTTAATTGCTTATGTTATGCAGTTCTACGGCAAATCATTGGACATCTCCTTCAACAAAATTCATTCAGCAATTTTGGAGTTACGAGAGAATTAAAAACTCAATCAACCATTAACGTGCATACAGTCAGTCAGTCAGTCAGTCAGTCAGTCAGCGTGTAAGCGTCCACTGCTGGACATACGCCTCTCCAATTTTCCTCCAGTCCTCCCGGCCTTCAGCGATACAGAACCACTGATTTCCGCCGGCGTACTTGATGTCGTCGTCCCACCTGGCGGGTGGTCTTCCCACAAACCGTTTTCCTGTCCACGGCCGCCAGTGCACCCACGTGCGACGTCTAAAGTGAAACATTACCCTCCTTTAACTCGCAGTCGGATAGTTAAAGTAGCCAATAGTAAACTAGTTCAGTCAAGGCATACTATGTCGGGATGCTGTGTTTAATTAGCTCGTTGAGCCGAGAGAGACTGAGGCGTCCCACCCGCTCGTTCAATCACATGGAAAATAATACCCGAAAACGGCATTTGGCTCGGAAAGCACTTATAATGCACTTATTTAAGCGATTTCAACATTTTCACGATGGCAAAAGGACGGAAAATCGCTTAGAAAAAAAAAGCCCATCCATATATAAGTCTGTGTGAACGTTGTTCACTCGCAGTCAGAGGGTTTCGTAGCCACTCTCTGCTTCCTCGGTCGAAAGGAATGGCTATTATTTTTTAAATGTATATTTTTTTATTTATCACCTACAATATCCGTGAACTAGGCGCCATGTCAGTCGTTCGGTCGTGCCGGCTGCACTGAACTGGACGGAAAACGCGAACTATTTACATAGCATTTTCGACCGACGGTTCATTCAGTGCGGTGGTACCAACCCGGGCGGAATAAACCCTACCACTTAGTAAGGTGAGAAGGGAAGAAACCTACAGTTTTACGTGAAATAGGAATATACGGATTTAGTCTAATACTATAAGTACTCTCCTTACAAGCAACGTTGTGCACAAAACGTTCGTTCGCACTTAAGCCTCTTCCACTCATAGTGACGTCATGCGCTCAGCGGAATGGGGAGCGGGGACAGGGGCGCCGCCACCCAGTTTTCTCTTTAGGCAGTTTCCTCTTTACTAGAGCGAGATGGAATCGCCACAAGGCGCTTACGATAAAACAAAGCGAAGGCGAATAACGCGCAAATCTTTTTTATTTTATTAAGTATGAAAAATTTTAGCTTTGTGACTTTTTTAAATTATGGTTCACTAAAGAATATAAAATTGTGTTTGGAGAAAAATTATAAAAAATGTTCAATAATTATATATATTTTTACAATCTCGTGTAGTTGATGCCGCTCCTAGATGTGTATGTTCAATCGCATAGAGAACGCAACGAGACTCTCTTGTAAGTGTCGCGTCGTCGTCGTCTCGTCGCATTGCTGCGTCACCGATATAGTCGTATCTGAATAGGCTATGCGGTGATATAAGCCCCGCAAATTGCTAATACACTGTAAACTTGTCATATTAACGCTAATGTGACGTCAACTGACACTAAAATATACAGTCTTGCTGACTGTATATTTTAGGTAATAACAATATATACAAATATGTAACAAAATGTTTCTAATAGGTAATTTTCATTATGAACTTACATTTATCAATTATGAGCTTAGAAACAATTGGAACTATGGGGCTGACGTAGCCACATGTAAAACAGTTTAGCAGCAGCCATAATTTTACGGAAAAAATAATGGTCAACTTTAATAATAAATTCACGGGCGCGGCTATTGATTATTTTCCTAGTCATTACTACACAAAAAACATAACGTCAATAACAACCAAAATAAGTTAACTAGAAAACATAACAATAACAAACAAATGTGTGAATTCACAATCACAACTTTTTTTTTATGGACACTTACACGCTTGACTACATCACCTACAACATCCGTGATGTCAGCCCATAGAACCTTGGAGAACTAAGTGCCATGTCAGTGCTTCCCTTTATTTCATGTCGGCACAGAATATGTCGGCTACACTGAACTGGACGGAAAGCACGAACTATTTACATGGCCGTTTCGACCGACTTTCATTCAGTGCGGTGGTCCCAACCCGGGCGGGATAAAGCCTACCACCTAGTAAGGTAAGAAGGGAAGGGATCTACAGTTTTACGTGGAATCTGAACCACGGTCAGCCTCCAACGGTCGAGCGGTCACCCATCCAAGTACTGACCGCGCCCAGGTGCGCTTAACAACCAGTCGACCGACCGCACCACTGAGCTACCGAGGTGGATGAGGCGGCGTCGCCAGCTACGGATGCCTAAAAAAGTACTCAAAACAGTACAATGTGCACATCGATTCCTCCGCTCCTACATGCGAGGCAGCCAATAAGTGCTACATCGCAGACAGGGTGCCCGGGGCCTGAGGATGCAGATACAAGCTCTCCGTACGCGCGGGTGTACGGGCGTAACGCGCGGGTGTACGGGCGTAACGCGCGCGAAGCCGCCCCGCCTGCTAAGAATGGCGGTAAAGAATATACCTACATTATATTGAGGGCATGAAAGAAGCTTCAATGTAATTTTTAAGCCCCGAAGAAAAAAGAGGGGTGTATATGTTTAACGTGTGTGTGTATGGGTGTGTCTGTCTGTGACATCGTAGCTCTATTTATATTTATATAGCTTTATTTATTTGAAAGCTGGTTTAATCGGGATGGTTGTTAGCTATGTTTCTAATCAAGTAATCAAGTAATTAAGTAATCAAAAAATTTATTATCTTAAAAAGTGGACCGATTTGCATGCGGTTTTTTTAAAAAAGCTTGAACTAAAAGTTAAATTACAAATTTAAAAAACCCCCGACCCTTAAAAATTCAAAAATAATTTATGTTTACTTACTTAAAGGAGTCGGGGAATTGCTAAGTAAATAAAATATAATTGAAAAAATTCAGAGCTGCGCGGAATTTTTTTTCGAGTAGTATTTAGTTAGTAACGTGTGGGGCCGGTACTTAAAAATAGTAATCCCACTGCATATCTCTCCGTGCATGACGTTAAAGGTGACTAAGGCGATAAGGACAAGAGATTCCGTGCTAAATGGCGACCGACAGGTTAGCCAGCTCTCACTTGGCACGGTCCTTCCACTGCAGCTGGTGGTTCTTCATGCCTTACCTGCTGCTTGATAGTTTTCTTGTCTGAATACTTTGCGAAGCGTGGTGGTCGGTCCTGTGTTGTAATCTACGAGTGACCTTACAGCTTAACAACGATTACTCTGCTTACCCCGACAGTCGGAATACAGCGCGTGGTATGTATGTATGTATGCAGTATTTAGTTTCATAGTGTAATACAATTTTACTCAAAGCAATATATTGAAACGGACGAAGTCGTTTACCTTTTGAATAACCTCCTAAGGTTTCTCAAATGGTGCTCGTATCATCATGTCTTAATCCAGTTCGCTAACTAAGCGTCTCTACTGGCGGCATACTGCCGCCGCCGTTGAACGCTGTGTAATACTGAGAGGATTAAGTTAAGACCCGCGCTTCCCCCACCTCGGCAGGCGGGGGTGGCTCCAGACGTCTGACCACTGATCGGCCGGCGGATTAGCTCCCTTAGGAAACAGTTTAGTTAATCGTACCTGAAGTGTTACATACTACGAACGAACACATTTTTAAATTACAAATGTAAAAAACCCCCGACCCTTAAAAAGTAAAAAATATTTTCCGTTTACTTACTTTAAGGTGTCGGAGGACCGCTAAGTAAATTCCCGCGCAGCTCTGAGTTTTTATATTTTATTTACTTAGCGGTCCATCTCGACTCCTTTAAATAAATAAACGGAAATTATTTTTGAATTTTAAGGTTCGGGATTTTTTTTTAATTTGTAATTAAACTTTTATTTCAAGCTTTTTAAAAAAAAACCGCATGTAATCGGTCCACTTTTTAAAATAATGATTTGTTTGATTACTTAATTGCTTGTTTACTTGATTACAAGAATAGCTGACAACAATCCCGATTAAACTAGCTTTCTAATAAAAAACCGCATCCAAATCGGTCCATCCGTTTGGGAGCTACACAGTCAGCCTCGATAGCTCAGACAGTCAACTGTCGCTATTGAATGTTAAGCAACGCTGGGTGCGGTCAGTAATTGGATGGGTGACCGCTGACCGTTGGAGGCTGTTCGGATTCTTCGTAAAACTGTAGGTCCCTTCCCTCCTAATCTTACTTGGTGGTAGGGTTTAACCCGCCTGGGTTGGTACCACCGCACTGAATGAAACGCCGGTCGAAACGGCTATGTAAATAGTTTGGGTTTTCCGACCAGTTCAGTGTAGCCGGCACGATCAAAGGGGGAAGCACTGACATGGCACCTAGTTCACCCGGTGTTATGGGCTGACATCACGGACGTTGTAGGTGATGTAGCCCACCGTGTCAGTTTCCATAAAAAAAAAAATAACCTTCAAGGGATTCCCCCCAAAGGTGAGTGACGTACGCTAGGAGATCACCAGCAGATCGTTTTGGCCGGAAGCCGTATTGCCGATCGCTGATGAGGTCATTCGTCTCTAGGTACTTCATGAGCTGCGCATTGATAATGCGCTCCATCACCTTACAGAGAAGGGAGGTAATAGCTATAGGTCGGTAGTTTGACGGGTTTGAGCGGTCACCCTTTTTGGGGACCGCTTGCACAAACGCAAATCTCCAGGCCGCCGGCACACGGCCATTGGAGTAGGAGAGACGGAATAGACGCGTCAGCACTGGAGCCAGCTCGGGAGCACACCTTTTTAACACCAATGCAGGAATCCTATCCGGCCCACTCGCTTTCCTGACGTCTAGGGAGAGAAGCTCCGCCCGTACAGTCCGTTGTCGAAACTGCACTTCCGGCATGGAGTTCTCACACCTAGGTATGGATGGGGGATAGTACTAACATATAAACATAAAATGTTGTATGTAAATAGGTTCAGCTGTTTTTTGAGCTTACCAGTTACAAACAGACAGACGTTGTGCTTTATATTAGGAGAGAGAGAGAGAGAGATGTTCGTTTATCGCGTCAGTCACTTTGATTGTTTCATGAAGCCCTCATTTTTCTCCTCCACAGTGGTACTCCCGACTCCGCGGAGCTGACTCGCACAATTAGTCACGCTTATGACTCGCTCGTGAGTCCTGATGGATGTGAGTCGTTGTTTTCACAAATTGAGCGAATAACGAACGGATGTAAATCATTTGTTGAGGAAATAATTTATTTTACACGGTGTCAAGTAAATTTATTTGGAGATGTCAAATACGCCGAAGCAACACCCTCCAACGAGCCGCCTAGGCTGACAAAAAGAAACCGGCCAAGTTCGAGTCAGACTCGGGCACCGAGGGTTCCGTACCACTATTTATTTGTTCGGTTAGTATTATTTGTTGTTTTACTTTAGAGTTTGCTTGTGAGAGAGTGATTATAGTAATCACACCAATTTGACGCTGGTATATATTACCGTTTTTACGATAGAAAAACCGGCCAAGTGCGAGTCGAACTCGCGCACCGAGTGAGGGTCCGTATCGCCATGTCATGGTTAGCACCACTCACGCCATCTATCTATGGCGTGTTATGAAATGCTTCATATTAGTTAAATGTCATGATTAGTTAAAATGCTTCATGCTCTATTCGGTAGATGGCGCGCGCGCATACACTTTTTGGTTTCTTCTATGGGACGTACCTTGTACCGTGTACTTGTACTTCTTTGTACCGTGTGGGGCCGGTACTTTAAAAGAATAGCCCCACTGCATCTCTCCCCGTGTATGTCGTAAAAGGCGGCTAAGGGATATGACTCCCTTCTTATATTACCAGGTGGTAGGGTTTAACCCTCCCGGGTGGGTACCACCGCACTGAATGAAAGGTCGGTCGAAACGGCTATGTAAATAGTTTGTGTTTTCCGTCCAGTTCAGTGTAGCCGGCACGACCGAAGGGAAGCACTGACGTGGCACCAAGTTCACCCGGTGTTATGGGCTGACATCACGGATGTTGTAGGTGATGTAGCCAACCGTGTCAGTTTCCATAAAAAAAAAAATAAAAAAATAAAAAAAATGGGAACCACCGTGAATTTTGTTCTTTTTCTTATTTTTATTATTTGTTGTTATATCGGCCATAATAACACATATTCTGTGAAAATTTCAACGGGTTACCTATTTACGGTTCAAGAGATACAGCCCTCGGACGAACGGACGGACGGACAGACAGACAGACAAACAGACGGCGTAGGCTTAGTAATAGGGTCCCGTACCGGATACGAAAAACAACTTTGAAAAAAAATCCACATTTCTTGTCCCCCTTAATGTTTTTACTGTTTAAAGATACAACCCTTTAGAGGTCAGACGAACAGACAGACGGAGGGCCGTAGGCTTAGTAATAGACTTCCGTATCCCTACGGTACGGAACCCTAAAAAACGTACAATACATATACATAACATACATAAGTAATATTCCCGACTCCTCTTAGGGAAAGATTAGAAGGCTTATACGAATAATCTACTACATCTTATAGGATCGAGCGTATGTCGTCTGTGTGTATGTACCTATGTATGTATTGTTTTTTATGTAATCCGGTCGGCTGAGTCAAAGGGTCCAAAGTGCATGCTCTGACTAGCCAATATCACCACCGAGAAGGTAGGTGCCATAACGGAGACTTCCCTGGATTGCTGGCTATACTGGACTAGAGGAGAACACAACCGAGGCTGCCATCTTACATCCACTAAGGTGGTACTAACCCAGTCGGCTACAATTTGAGCCTACCACCTAGTAAGGGGCAAGGGAAGGGACCTAAAGTTTTACACCGGTTCCGAACGGTGAATCAGCAGGTCAGAAAAAAACTCATTGGTACTCGCCGACCGGATTCGAACCTCGGACCTCCCGCATGAGAAGCCGATGCCCGAACTACTCGGCCACCCGCCGCTTATATTTATCATCCATAGGATCTCGGATCTCTCAGAAGGATGCGATTTTCTCTATAACCGTTTAAAGTGATTCCCAATTCAAAACGTCCTTTAGATCTGAACTTGAGTAGTTGGTATCACGAAGCAAGTAGGTACTTAGATGATAATCTCGCTCAAACATTTTAAAGAAGATTATATTATCATAGTTCATCAGCTTTATCTAAAGAATAGATATTTAATAGCTTAAAATGTCTATATTGTTTTCCCATAAATGGCAAAAATGTGTTTGAATTAGGCCACAGATTACTTAATAGTTACTTCTTAGGCCCATTTTAACTAGCTGGAGTCAGACCGATTATCCTTCGCCTTAAGATACATACTTAAAAATAGTATTCCTGCCACGAACATGTATTTCATAGATGTACTACTCAACCTTTTAAAAGATATTTTTATTTTCAATTAAAGTTGAGAACCCCTCACATTGTTTACACATCACATTTCGTTAGCCCTCGCTAGTCTATAAACATTCTAAGTGCCAAAAAGATAGAACCGAACTCAAACCGTTTAGTTAGTAGCTACAGGCTGTGACAGACAGACCGAGACGAACGGCAGACAGACAGACAGACAGACACCTGCCTGCTTTTATAAGAGTACCTGCCAGGGTCGCTGAATATGGAATCCTATAAGCATCTCTACTCTTCTCTATCTTTATCTCTATCTTCTCTATATCTATCTCTATCTCTATTTCTATCTCTATCTCTATCTCTATCTCTATTTCTATCTCTATCTCTATGTCTATCTCTATCTCTATCTCTATCTTCTTCGCTATCTCTACTTCTTATAAAAGGAAACGTCTGTCTGTATGTATGTGTGTATGTATGTTTAAGGTAAAAACCACTGAACCGATTTTGATGCAGGTTGCACCAATGTAAAGAGTAGTCCTTGAAGCTCACCCTGAGTTCATAGGCTATATACCATCACGCTGAAAAGAATTAGGACTGAGCAATATCAAAGAAAGTATAGTGTGGTGTGAACGGAATTTAGTGTCGAATGGTAGTAATAGATGGCGTTAGCAGTTCTATTGTGTTGCGTTACAGTATTGAGTTTACCGCGAGCGAAACCGCGGGTAAAATCTAGTACAATATATAAACTTAGAAATGAATGCAATATAAACGTATAAACATGTCATCTGCCTCCCCCCGGCCGGCTCCTAAGCGAAGAAACCTTGGAAGTGTTTAATTATTTAATTACGTTGCCTCGTTTCTCGCACTTGGCACTAAGCGCAAGTGTAGCCATAAGTAAAACTGCCGAAGACTTGTGTGTGCTGCGTCGTTTCGTACCTAATTGTGTAAGAATTCGTCTGCGTAGGTGCCTAATTGTGTAAGAATTGTTTAAGCGGCGGGTGGCCGAGTGGTTGGGGCGTCTCGGCTTCTTTTTTTTTTTTTTATGGAACTCGACACGGTTGGCTACATCACCTACAACATCCGTGATGTCAGCCCATAACACAGGGTGAACTAGGTGCCATGTCAGTGCTTCCCTTCATTTCATGTCGGCTACACTAAACTGGACTAAACTGGACTAAAACAAGAACTATTTAGCCGTTTCGTAGCCGTCGCGTTACATAGCCGTTTCGACTGACGAGAGGTCCGAGGTTCGAATCCGGTCGGCGTGTACCGATGAGTTTTTTCAGATGAAAAAATTTACACCTGTTGCTTCACCATTCGGAAGCAGTGTAAAAGCGTAGGTCCCTTCCCTAGCCCCTTTATAGGTGGTAGGCTCAAATTGTTAGCCGACTGGGTTAGCACCACCGTACTGAATGTAAGATAGCCGCATAGCAGCCCCCGCTCTGTTCTCCTTTAGTTCAGTACAGCCAGCAATCAAAAAGGAATTCTCCGGTATGGCACTTACCTTCTCACAGGTGAAATTGACTGGTCTGAAAGTGTGCTTTGGCCCTTCTGACTCAGCCAACTATACCGGATTACATAAAATAAAAAACAGGCCAAGTGCGAGTCGAACTCGCTCACCGAGGGCCCCGTATCGCCATGTCACGGCCAGCGCTACTCACGCCATCTAGATGGCGTGTTATGAAATGCTTCATATTAGTCAATGTCATGCTTCATAATCTATTCGGTAGATGGCGCGCGCGCGCCATACACTTTTTGGTTTCTTCTATGGGAACCCCCGTGATTTTTTTACTTTTTCTTATTATTATTATATTTTGTTATATGGGCCATAATAACACATTTTTTGTGAAAGAAAACGGACTACCTATTACGGTTCAAGAGATACAGCCCTCGGACAGACGGACGAACGGACAGACAGACAGACAGACAGACAGACATACAGACAGACGGGGCGTAGGCTTAGTAATAGGGTCCCGTACCTGATACGGAACCCTAATAAGATACTAACTAGCTTCTTGGCTAGTGAATGCCGCATCACAGTAGATGGCGGTGTATTCAGTAATTACCCGACTGCTACTAAAGGAGGATTATGTATGATTTTTGCCGCGTATGTATGTATGATCATATCTATAAAATATGTACCTATGCCAGCCTCGATAGATTGGTAGTACGATGGATCGACGTTCAAGGCCGCGGTTGAACTTTGGATGAGGCTTTGATTGAGGCTGCTCGTGGTTCGCCACATAAAACTGTAGGGCACCACATAAATTCCTTTAATTCTGAATGGACAAGTATGTATGTATATATTTAGGTATTATGTATTATATAAGCTGTAATTCATATGTATTTAATATATAGTTTTATGTATTTTCTTTATTTATAATTTGCGATTTTTACGTTTAATTAACTAGTACGTACTTATATGTAGTGTATATTATAGTTTATCATAGTTATTTTCCATATATTATATTTTACAATACCACACTCAAGTCTTTTGCTACTACCTACTTATATCTCACAACATACGACTCTTAAACATCCAAAGGTTGACTGGGAGAAATCCCTGTAAGGGATAAGTCCGCCTTTGCCCCTCATGTAAATTACTTATCGTTTGTTACTGTAAAATGTTTTGGAGCAATAAAGTACATATTTCCAAAGAGTTTGTATTACGTCAGCGACGTAATACAAACTCTTTGCATATTTCTATCTATATCTATCTAAAAACCGGTTCCGCCGCACTGAATGAAAGACGATCGAAATGGCTATGAAAACAAAATATTTAATGTTTTCCGTCCAGTTCAGTCTAGCCGGCACGACCAATCGGAAGCAACGTTCCATGGCAACTAATTCACCAAGATGTGATGGGATGTGTTGTGACTTGTGATCACGAGGTTGTGATTTAGCCAACCGTGTCAGATCCCTAAAAATAAATATAATATGCTCATAATTACGCACAGTGTAAATAATGCTTTCATAAACGCTTTCACAATGTGTGAAAAACGACATCCGCTTTGCCCGCCGACCTCTGAGCCTGGGGACTCAACAAAGCGTCCTTGCAATATTGAAACCGACTGCGCCCAAAACCTAGGTGTACAGAATGTACCGGGATGAATCCGGGACAGAGATCCGTCGCGACCCGAGCGACGACTAATCGAACGCGCCGCTCAGGTGCGGCTCGCTGTGCTTTCAACGCATAAAATCACTTTTTAGGGTTCCGTATGGACTCTAGGGACCTAGTACTAAGCCTAGACCGACTGTCCGTCCGTCCGTCCATCCTTAAAAGGGCTGTAAGTATATTTTGAACCGTAATCGCTGGTTTTTTCACAGAATATGTGTTATAGACGTGAATTCCTTACAAATCAATCAATACTAAAAATAAATCTGTAAGGGATGATCATGGAATAAGTTACTTTGTTTTATGAGATATTGCGTTTGTAGACTCTATATATGATACTAAAACTAAATTGACGATTTTTAGAAATCTTTTCTGTATGTATATATTTATGTATGTTCTCTCCATAACTCTTATACCGATCATCCGGATTCGATGAAACTTTGTACATTTACCTATGTGGGACACAGGATAGGCTAAATAAAAATCAGATCCGGTTACGCTACGATGTGGCTCTCACACAAACCGAATTGTTCCGCGCGCCGAAATAAAGGTACGGTAGCGGGCTTACTTATTTTCTTCTTTATAAATACGAATTTCACGCGAGCGAAGCCGCTGGCAAAAACTAGTAAGAAATAAAGTAAAAATAAATTAAGTAAGGCATATAAGAAACGTGTTTTTTTATTTTTGTTTTTCTCAATAGTAAAAACGGTACGTAAAACATAGAAATTTGGTGTGATTATAGGTTTAAAACTCTAAAGAAAAACAAAATATAACAAAAACCGCACCATTGCGTGGTGGTACGGTAGGTAGCCAGTAGGCTCCGTGCGCGAGTCGGACTCGCACTTGGCCGATATTTTTTTGTTACTTAGACGAGAAGCGCGCTATTGTGTGGTCCCTGCGCTCAGTGTTCGGTGGTTTTCCCTCCCTTACAAAACGTCTCCGCAGCCCATGGCCTCTTGTCACCGCGAACAAAGCGCAATATTACTCCGTCGAATATGAATATGAATATGATTTTGTTGAATATGAATATAATATTCGCGTGAATATTGTGCAGAATACAACGCTCGACAGGATGTTGTCGCGAGGTGTCCAATCTGTGTGCGGGGGAATATGTTGTGAATGGGAAAGTGTGGGGGCTATATAGTCGTGTCAGGTGTGCTAAGCTGAAATTTGGTGACATTTTGCGACGTAATCTGTGTACAATGTGGGGGTGGCTTGTGAGGTAAATTTTCATAAATGTTTGGCGAAATGTTATGCAAACATGTTTTTGTTTGTTTTTTTTTTATTAGAGTTGCACTTGTTGAGTTGTCAGCCTCGGAGCTCAGTGGTGCGATCGGTCGACTGTTGTTAAGCCGTGAGCGCGGTCAGTACTTGGATGGGTGACCGCTCGACCGTTGGGGGCTGACCGTTGTTCGGATTCCACGCTAAACTGTAGGTCCCTTCCCTTTTACCTTACTAAGTAGGTGGTAGGGTTTATCCCGCCCGGGTTGATACCACCGCACTAAATCAAATGTCGGTCGAAACCTCTATGTAAATACTTCGTATTTTCCGTCTAGCACCTAGTTCACCCGGTGTTATGGGCTGACATCGCGGATGTTGTAGGTGATGTAGCCAAGTGAAGTGATGTAGTCAGTTTCCATTAAAAAAATACTTATTTAGCTGTATCTTTGTACGTGCATACATAGGTGCATAGCATCACACCTGTTTCCCGGTGGGGTAGGCAGAGACTCTCTTCCACTCTCATAATGCTCGTCGGTTACGAGTAGGTACTACGCACTTCAACTACTGCGCGACTTTATTTTGACTGCGAATGGACTGCTGTTTATCTTAGCTTTAATAAAATACATTAGGCGATTGCTTTTTCTTCCACTGAGTTTTATAATATTTTGGCGTCTTAGAAAGAAGAAGTTTCGAAAAAATTGCCACCGAAATCACGTTATTAGTTTCCAAATTGAAAACTCTCCGGGCGCCAGGTGGCGGCGCCGTGCGGCTGGGACACCCACCGCACGGCGTCGCCCCCGCGCCGTCGAGATGTCGGCGTCACATAAATAATAACACTGACTCAAAGGAGGAGGAGGCGCCGGATTATTACCGGTTATTTCTCGCTCAAATTACGATTTCGGGCGCAGAAAGGCACAGGCGGGAAATCTTGAACAATAAAGCTGTTGCGTGAAAAGAAAATGTATGAAAGTTTGCGCCGAATGTGTGCCTAGCGGTTAGGTTAACGCCATCGCCGACAACTCCTCTCTAATATCACTTTTTCCGCAACGGATCGTCAGTCCTACCTATATATTTTTAATTTTTTTATTTTAGGAAAACGTCCAGTTCTACTTATTTTTTTTTACTTAATCTAAAAACGTAGACCGGTAAAGTTGCCACATTTACACATACCTGCACACTTATCAACTAAAACTGAAAAATGAAATAAATTTAGAATAAAGGTACCTACTTAAATAAATTATAAATAAACAAATTTGAAAGTGAATAAAGCATACGAAAAACCGGTCAAGTGCGAATCGAACTCGCGCACCGAGGGTTCCGTATAGCCATGTCATGGCTAGCGCCACTCACGCCATCTATGGCGTGTTTTATGAAATGCTTCATATTAGTTAAATTTCATGATTAGTTAAAATGCTTCATAATCTATTCGGTAGATGGCGCGCATACACTTTTTAGTTTGTTCTATGGAAACCCCCGTGAATTAGTTTTTTACTTTTTCTTATTTTTTTTATTTGTTATTATATCGGCCATAATAACACATATTCTGTGTAAATTTCAACGGGCTACCTATTACGGTTCAAGAGATACAGCCCTCGGACAGACAGACGGCGTAGGCTTAGTAATAGGGGTCCCGTACGACGGATACGGAACCCTAAAAATATTCACAAGCTTGTATCCGAAGCCGGAAGCGTCCAGTCGCAAATAGCACGACGCACGTCTCTGTCCATCCACCGAGAAAGTAAACAAAGAAAATGTTGAATTAAAAAGTGGAGTCGGTCGCTCGTTTGTGAAATATTAAACGCGGCGGAGGCTCGGCCGCTGCGGAAGCGGAACGCAACAAGGTCGCTTGCCCTGCGGTTGACACCGACAACGACACGAGGGAGTAAATTAATGAACAATTCAGAAACCGCTCACAATGCGGTCTGTTTGTACCTAAGGCGAGGGGCTTAAGGTGCGGTTTCGCTGAGCGCGACCACCGAACACTGACTCACAATAACGAATCCGCGCGCGCCAAAAATGGAGGGCGTGCAGAATCACGCGGGGGAGGGAGGGTCGGAGAGGGAGGGACCCGAGCGATGGCCAATCGAAAGCGGCGCTCGACGACGGCGCGTGTAGGTTGGCATTGTTATACGTTGCATTTCATAGGCTTCCAGCGCATACAAAATTCACAGATCTCGTGCATTACACGACCTTCGAGGTACATTGAAAATGAACTCAACAAAATAAAAAAAAAGTATTACATTTATATATTTTTTATTATTTTTCAAAAACACAAGCAGGTTAAAAAATGTAAACTAAAATTTTGACAGAAAAAGAGATAAGCTTGAAAAATGAAAAATTTGGAAAAATTTGAGGGACAACCTACAGCACGAACCATCATCGATAGACGAATGCTTTTTTTTTTAATATAGCCCAAAGTCCAAATCTAAACAGGTTTTTTTTTATATCAAATTTAGTTTTTGAGATATAACAGATTTAGTTCGAAAATATTTTTTTTTTCTAATTAAATAAAATAAAAAAAAAATCACGATCTTGTATCCCTAGCCGATACGCGTATTTTGAGCCCTCAACTACTCGCGTAGCCCCAAAACTCGCGACACCAGGACGATTTCACACCCTCAGTGAAAATGGGGGGCTATACTGAACAGATCGAAAAAATATTAAAATGGTAATTAATATTGACCATTGAACATATTTGTCGGTTTATTTTGTAAATATTTATTGCACTGAAATAAAATATGGGCACTTAATACCTAAAGCATTTACCTACAGTATACCATTGTTGTGTGTGAAAGAAACCAGTAGTATTTGGGTATATAACTTCATACAATTTCATAGTAAAAATGTTTTCACTTTGTCATGAATTGCTGCGGATGTCACAAATCAGCACATGCGTGTCTAGGCTAGGCAGTGGCAAACATTTTTGTAAATTAGACTAAGTGTACAATAATAAAAATTCCAGTGAAGTTTCTTGTCAGTTCTTCTTCGCTGTGATAATCGAACTGGCGGAATGTTACAATGTACAAATGACAAATCTGAGCGCAGTGTACTGCCAATAGATGCTAAATAAACAATAAACAATTGGGAATAGGCTTTGTGGTATGATGACTGCTATAAGTGACACAAAACATAAAAAACACACAAAGGACACTGACACGTTTGTATTATTATGTTTCAACAAGTAAGTGCAATAATTTCAGTCAGTTGAACACATCACGAAATATGATTCTTAATCCGCCAAAGATATGAAAAAAAATACTTTGAAATATTTCTTACCTGTAATTTGTTTAATAGCTTAATGTGGTCTGGTCCCAATAGGTGTCGGATGTCGCAGGATGTTGAACGTCGCATGTCGGGTCGCAGAGATCGCAAACGCACGTATTAAGGCCGCACCTTATTTTGCCCTCGGACTGGCGACAAAGTCACCACCAATTTTTTCAGGGTTTCGCAGGAATAACCGGGAACTCTGTTGGCATCAATGAAACTGTCAGCATGTGTACAAGTAATTATATTTTATAATATTATGTTAATTTTCATAAAACGGAATGTATGATTTATTGAGTTTATAGTGTGTACAATTTGTTGTAATGTGTTCAGGAAAAATGTTTTAGGATATTTTTTGTCGCGCAGCTCATGTGATCATAAGCACACCCGGGCGCGGTCAGAATTTGGACGGTGACCGCTCGACCGTTGCAGCTGGAGGCTAACCATGGTTCGGATTCCACGTAAACCTGTAGGCGACAGCACCGCCCAATACCTACATACAAACAATGTTTAGACCAAACAATGTTTCTTGCTTGGACCATAATGTAGATAGAACTATAAAGATTTAAGTACCTATCTTATTGTATATTGTTATTATACCTATCACTATTGCATGTTCACGAACCTAAGTGTAACCTTGTTACCTAAAGATAATAAATTGAATTGAATTGAATTGTATTGAATATGCGGTGACGGTAACGATGAGCGTGACGAGATGTTTTTCTGAGTTTAATCCCCATTTACATAACGCGCCTAAAGAAGTTCAATTTATTTCATAACGTTTGTAAAGAAGTATAACTTCGCGTGTGGTAGCGTGCCTTGGGAGAGGCCTATGCCAGCAGTAGACCGATGCAGGCTGATGGTGATGATGATGATGAAAACTTCAAAAATGTGACCAGATTGGCTCGTCCGCAATGTCAGTACGTCACACCTTCCCACGAAGCTAGGTCCCATGTCAGTACTTCCCTTCCGTCATGTCGGCTACACTTAGCGTGCTGGAACGTTATCGCGCTTCTAACATTTCTGTAGGTACTTTCTTTTATTAAATTAAACTTTAATTTGACATTTGCAAACGTTGTTCATGCTTTACCGGTTTTTCGCGCGAATGAAGTTCGAACTTCGCCGGGTTTTTGTACGCAAACAACTAAAGGGATAACCGCAGCGGCCGCGGCGCAGCAGATGCTCTCAACATAATTGATAACTCTCATAAATTAAGTCACTCAACCAGGGAAGTATTTTCCATAAGGGCACACGGTGCACGAGCCCGGGGCCCCCGGCTAGATGAGGGACCAAAAGTGCTGACGACGTCGTCGTTTACACCGAAAAAGAGGAGCTCAATATTTTTAGTGTATTTTACTAAAAATTGCTGGTAACATTTCTAAATTTGAATGTAAATCTTATTAAGTTAAAAAAAAATCATAAAATAGTCTCGTACTTTATAATAAAAAATTATTATAAAGTAGTATATTTAATTCTTTCAAGATTTTGAAGTTAATAGGTTAAACGGTTGTTGAGGTAATATCTTTCTAGAGCACCTGCTGTGGCGTGGCGTGACCCCGCGCGCGACCGCGTACTCGCTATACGTGCAAGAGGAAAATGGCCACGGAACCCCTTTGTGTATGAACAACGTTCGCACTGAACACACTTGTTTTATTCAGTACCAACAACTTTATATCAATACTAATTATCTGTAAGGGACGGTCATGGAGTAAGTTACTTTGTTTTATGAGAAACTGCGTCTGTAGACTCTATGTATGTAACTAAAACTAAATTTACGATTTTTAGAATCTTTTCACTATGTATGTATGTTCCTCCATAACTCTTAAACCGATCATCCGAATTAGATTAAACTTAGTACAAGCACATTTGATTATACGGGACACAGGATAGGCTAAATAAAGTTCAGTTCCGGTAACGCTAAGATGTGGCTTTCATACAAACTGAATTGTTCCGCGAGCCGAAATAAAGGTATGGTAGCGGGCTTACTTGCTATCTTCTTTTTAAATACGAATTTCACGCGGACGAAGCCGCGGGCAAAAGCTAGTCCTAAAAAAATAAGACATAATTTAAAGTTAGAACTAGTCCATAGCCTGGCTGCGGACGAGGCGACGCCGCTTATTGCGAAACTTTCGAATGTCTCAAGTACGAATCAAACGAACAACCCCAATAACGGCTACTAAGAACCATGTTTACAGGCCAGGCTAAGGCCGGAGATGGCAGGAGTAAGCTGTGCAGTATTGGCGGGAACCTAATTTCGAAGTGTTATTACGACGGGAAAAGTTATGAAATGTGCTATCGCCGAGGTTATTACGTATGCAGGCAATTTATTTATTTATTTATTTATTTATTTATTTACCTTATTTTAAATCTAAGAAACATTACAGGCTCAACCTAATGCGTTCCCTAGCTTACGTCTTATACATAACATGTATTTATGCTAATTCCTTATTTAAGTACATTACTATATAACTCTTGTATTTATTCAAACTATTGCTAAATAGGTCGAACTCTGGTTCTGTCGAATTAATTTTATTTATTATATTTATAGCTCTATTCAGAGGTGAATACAACTGTAAGTTGGTCCTCGAGGGAATTGGTTGCATTAGGTCGTGGGTTCTGGCTCTTAAGTAATTGTCTGGTGAGTAAAGCTTAAATCTATGTAAAAAGTCTGGGTTGCTTATTTTGCCATTCAGTATGCGGTAAACATACGACATGAGGGCTAAATCTCTTCTCCATTCTATAGAATTGTAGCCCACCATGCCTAATATGTATTTAGTTGGGAAGAGGTACGGGTAATAATTATACGTTTTGTAATAAAGCATTCTAATGAACTTTTTTTGAACTTTTTCCAATATCAGTTTGTAATTAAACTCATGCGGCGTCCAGATGATTGCGTTGCTTTCCAGTTTACTTCGTACGAATGAATTAAACAGCAGCTTTATGGAGTCAGCATTGTGAAAATCTCTCGATTGACGCAACACTACCCCCAATGTTCTACTGGCGGCTTTACACACTCCCGCAATGTGATCGTGAAACGTCAATTTGTCATCAAAAATAACCCCCAAGTCCTTGACCTGCGTATCGCGCCTCAATGATACTCCACCTAGGCAATGCGACTGTTGGTCAAGTTAGAGCTGTTTAACTTAACCTAACCTAACCTAACCTAACTTATAATACTAGCTTTTGCCCGCGGCTTCGCTTCCCGTGCCTTTTTGCTGACAGCTCAGGCCGCCGATGACGTAGAGTTAAGATTTATGACCTAAAACCGTCTTGAGAAGTGACAGAATGTAACAGTAAATACCGTATGTAAATCGATAAAGTGGTTCTCGACTTATTGTATATTCTATATTAACGTACATACGTTACACGGTCGGTCGCCCGTAGAAATTTCGCTTATTTATTAGGAGATGTTATATGATATATTAATTAGTTTTTTGCATATAATATTTATTAAAATGTACGTAATTCCTTAAAATTGTAGAAGGTGAACTTATTCCGAACTGAAATTTCTTTCGCACAACAACTGATCAGGTAGCATAGAATATACAGCATAGCAACAGTCCGCAAATCTGTTGGCATTGCGCCTAACTAAGCGTGATTTCGCGAGGAGAGGTGATTGAAACAGAAGCGATGAAACCAAAATATAATGTAATTAAATATGGGTGTCTGTGCCGAAGAACTAATAATGGTGCAGTCGCATAGCCAAAATCACCTCTGATTGAGAAACCGCGCTCTTTAAGAATATCCATCACGGAAGACGTAATAATCGAAGACACTGTGTGGTAGGTACGAGTATATAGGTACCTAAGTATGTAACTACTTAGTTCACTGCAATATTCATATCGCCGACCGAACACGTCCCAGCTTCATTTGCGCCGAGAGTCAGCTCGCCAGTCGGATCTTAGGATTAGCTCTGCAGAATCCAAGCTCAGACTTTCTAAAACATATTTTTTTTTATTGAAAGCGCGTCATCTGGCGCCGAGCCATCCATAAGGTGTCTAACGAATGTCGCTCGAAACGGCTATGCAAATAGTTGTGTAGCCGACATGAAATGAAGGGAAGCACTGACATGGGACCTAGTTCACCCGGTGTTATGGGCTGACATCACGGATGTTGTAGGTGATGTAGCCAACCGTGTCAGTTTCCATAAAAAATATATATATATTCCGTCGTATGCGGTGGTTACGTTGCGAATGCCATGCCGGCCTGACAGGTGCCCATTCATGCCCCTCTTGAAGGACCCGAGACTGTACTTGGAGGGAAATATATCATGAGCAGGGAGAGCGTTCCAGAGTTTACCGGTTCTGTATAGGAAAGACCTGCAAAATCGATTGGTATGCATCCGCGGGAGGTCCAGCGTGTAGGGATGCAACCCTGCCCAGTGCGCGTGGTACGGAGGTGGAAAGGGGACAGCTCCTCCGAGCACTCCTCCCATGGAATAAGCGATAGAACACACTTAGGGGGCCGAAATCCCTAAGGAGTTGTATGTAGTGGTTCTAGATCGCGGAACACTTACATACGCTGCATACATCAATGCGAGCTTTTCCCGGCTTGAATTGTTTGAAATTCGTTTGTAAACCCACAAACACAAATACTATAGCCTCAAGTGTCTGGAGTGTAACGTGCGATAAGGAACTTCGTTCCAATAATAAAAATAAAAAAACCGGCCAAGTGCGACTCGAACCCAGTGCCGGACTTGTACTGTTCTTAAGTATAGGCAAATTGACTTTCGCCGCCCGCGCAGCACATATATAACATATGATAGTAGTATTACTAAGTCGCAATGGGGACTTAAAACCTTTACCCAAATGATATTTAGCATATTTTAATAGATCGAAAACTCTATCCACAAGTGACTTGCTTGAGTATTGCGTCCATAATCGCGCACTAGGCTGCGGCCTATACGGCCTAATGGGGAATCCAGGACTGGTCGAACCCGTCGCACCGAGAGTTCCATATCGCCATGTCATGGTTAGCGCCACTCACGCCATCTATGGCGTGTTATGAAATGCTTCATATTAGTTAAATGTCATGATTAGTTAAAATGCTGCACACTCTTTTCGGTAGATGGCGCGTGCGCATACACTTTTTGGTTGCTTCTATGGGAACCCCTGTGAATTTTTTACTTTTTCTTATTTGTATTATTTGTTGTTATATCGGCCATAATAACATCTATTCTGTGAAAATTTCAACGGGCTACCTATTACGGTTCAAGAGATACAGCCCTCGGACAGACGGACGGATAGACAGACAGACAGACAGCGTAGGATTAGTAATAGGGTCCCGTACCGGATACGGAACCCTAAAAACTAGTGCAAAGAGACCGCATTTTCTGCCTGTTTTATGCGAAACCTCTCTCTCTCTAAGCATTTACATGTTGTCTAATATCGAAAAAGTCGAACAAACAAGGCAGGGCCGTAGAAACTATTTCACACCTTCATCCCTTAGATTTCCCACGTGGATTCGCATTTGCTTCAGGCCACATCGCGCAGAGGGTCAGGCCGCTCTTGTGAGCGAATTGTGAAGTTTAATTAAGTTCTTGGAATCGTTTGAGCTGTTTATATTAAGAGTGGGGGCGAGCTCGTTTTAGGTCCAGAAGGGCGTGTGATATACAGTAGATTTAATTATAAGAAAACTGGCCAAGTTTCTTGTTGATTTTTTAAAAACTGCTGAATCAATTTCGATAAAATTTACATGGGACCACCTCTGAAGTATGACCTACCAAACTAAATTTTCAAAATCGGCCTACAATTGACGGAGTAATCGCGTAACAAACATACAAAAAAAAACGTACAGTCGAATTGAGTACCTCCTCCTTTTGAAGGCGGTTGAAAGAATGCCGACAAGTCGTGATAGTATGAAACTTGATGTAGTTGTTTGGTTTGTTGCTGAGTGCGGTGTGTTGTGTTGTCCGCAGCGCGGGCGCAGGAGGACGAGCGGCTCGGCATCGTGCACGACGGCTCCTTAGTCTTCATCAAGGCCGGACAGAAGCGAGCGATATCCTGCAATGGCACCGCGAGAGACGTACGCATACTTACACTTATTAATGTTACTGCCAAAAGTGGTAAGAGGTAAGCGAAAACAATTTTTTTTTATAGAAACTGACATGGTTTGCTACATCACCTGCAACATCCGTGATGTCAGCCAATAACACCGGGTGAACTATGTGCCATGTCAGTGCCTCCCTTCATTTCATGTCAAAATCGCCCGCACGTAGCTAATTTGATTCAGCCTATAATTTCTTATGCAATTTTTTTTTCCAGAAATGTTTTTGTATTTTTCGCTATACAGGGTGTAATTAAATTAATCTATAAATCTATGTGGGGGTTAATCAGTATCGGAAAATAAGTCGATTCGTAGAAAAACCGTGACAAATATGAATTCCAACCATGGTAGGATTTCACGTGATTTACACATTTCCACCAATAATGATAGGTGATGTGATTGGGGGTGTCCGCTTTCTTTTAGAGAGTATCGGCCTTCGCCCTTGGTGACTTCATATTTGCGCTTCGCTATTAAACCGACAAACGATCCAGGAGAGAGAAAAAACTTTGTAAAATGGGCATACATGACATACTATATTTATTTCGATAAGAGCAATTAAAGGTTAAAAAGGTTAAAACTGAAAGAAACGTCGGTCTAAACGGCTATGGAAATAGTTTGTGTTTTCCGACCAGTTCAGTGTAGCCGGCACGATCAAAGGGGGAAGCACTGACATGGCACCTAGTTCACCCGGTGTTATGGGCTGACATCACGGACGTTGTAGGTGATGTAGCCAACCGTGTCAGTTTCCATAAAAAAAAAAAAAAGGTCTTTCAGCATTAGTTACACAATGACCAATAAATTTTATAGGAAAATTGTCAGTGGAGTTTGGTTGTTTTTCCCATAATCCACTTCGACATTGGCTGCTCTTCCAATACTACCCGGATTTCTCTGGCTATTTTAACATTGGTTGTTTTTATTTAGTTTCGTTTTACCAACCGATAGTCCGACAGATAAGGAATCCATAGAGCGAAAAAAAACTGATCGGCCAAAAATTTACATTGGTTGTGTTTCCAAATGACTCTTCAATTTGGAAGTAATCGTGGTATGAGAGCCGGCCGAGAGGCAAGTTTGCGCTTACGCCGCGCGCCGGCGGATACGTCACCGGCGGCACGAGTCTTGAGCGCTCGGCGAAAGTGGTGGGGTTGGTTCGCGCATGTGTACATTCGCGCACATAATTACTAAGTGTGATACTAATTTTATTTTAGTTTAAAATTTAAGGTTAGAAATAAGGTTCAACTAATGCACGGTCATATTGGCGTAAATGGAAGAAGACTGTGTTAAAATACCGACGATTTTATTTGTTTCCTTTAAAAAAAAAACTACTCACGTCATAAACCAGTTTGCTTGCTTGGCTTGTTAAACAATGTTTTCGGCATCTTTTCCACTACGAAACTGAAAACAAAAGAGTATTAAAACAATGTGGGCGACTGTACTAAGGGGACGCGAGGTAAGCGGAGTGCCAGGTACTGCTCATTCCCCCACCACTTTAGCCTACTACTGCTCATTCCCCACCACTTTAGCCTACTACTGCTCAGTCCCCCACCACTTTATCCCACTACTGCTCATTCCCCCACCACTTTAGCCTACTACTGCTCATTCCCCCACCACTTTAGCCTACTACTGCTCAGTCCCCCACCACTTTATCCCACTACTGCGCATTCCCCCACCACTTTAGTCGAGCGCTCAAAACTCGTGCCGGTACCACTTTCTGCCAATGAAGCGACACAGAAGATGCTCGATGGGCCGTTTACCTGATCTGTGTTACCGACAGAAAGAGTGGTTGGACGTGAGCGGTACAGCGGTCGGCAGGCGGAGTCCCACCGCGCGAGTGCACGTGGAGTCTCTCGGCGACCAGACGGTGCTGATGTTCAACGACCCCAACAGTGGCGACAACGGCACCTGGACCTGCCGCTCGGGTGAACTCAGCAAGACCATCGATGTTTACTTCGTCGGTAAGTATGCGCTTCGGTTTTTAACCGACTTCAAAAAAAGGAGGAGGTTCTCAATTCGACTGTTTTTTTTGTGTTTTTTTTTTAGTTTTTTTTTTATGTTTGTTACCTCAGAACTTTCGACTGGTTGAACGGATTTTGAAAATTCTTTTTTTATTTGAAAGCTGGTGCTTCCCGTGTGGTCTCATTTTAATTTAGTCAAGATAGGATTGGAAAGCGAGGCGGAATCGCGAGGCCGAAGGCCGAGCGATTCCGCCGAGTACATTAATAGCAAAAAATTACTAAAAAAAACTGTGAAATAAAAAACTACTTAAAAAAATATAAAAACCGCCTTCAAAAATGTATGAAATAAAAAAAAAATCGAACCCTAGAGTTGAAGGCGGTGCTAAAGAAGGCTACACAAATTACAACACCGCCTTCAACTCTAGGGTTCTTATTAGGGTTTTTATTTCATACATTTTTTAAGGCGGTTTTTTCAATTGTTTGTTTAATTATTTCTAGTGCCTATCTAATAGATTGAGTTGGGGCAGTTTTAGTATTCAGTCAGAAATATTATAGTTCGCTTCCATCGAACAACTTGTCATTCCACCTCCGCACAACGCGCACTGGGCAGGGATTGCTTCTCTACATGCTGAATTTACGGCGGATGCCTACCAATCGGTTCTGCAGTGCTTTCCTCCACATAACTGGTAAACTCTGGAACGCTCTACCTGCCCATATATTTCCCCCCAAATACAGTCTCGGGTCCTTCAAGAGAGGCGTAATAGCCACCCCCGCATGCGCCGGAATGTCCATGGGCGTCGTTAGACACCTTATGGGTGGCGCGTCGCCACATGTCGCGCTTTCTATAAAAACATCAGATACAGGAGCTCATGTAAGACGTCGCCGCCAATAAGCCGAGTAAATACTGCTGCGTTGGCAATACCTTGAATAAGCTGAACGATATACTTGCTGACAAGTCTAGAACCCACGCGCCAAGGTTCTTCTCGACGTACGTCATGAGATTGTTTTAGTCTCAGAGGGAAAACGCAGCCATCTATGGCTGCGTATACATACTTAGTTAACATGTTCATACAAGCTCTCTCTCTCTCTCTCTCTCTCTCTCTCTCTCTCTCTCTGATTAAAAAAAAACTGGGCCTTCGGTTTTTAACTCATTGACATCGGAATCCGCGGGGTACGAATACGACCTTGTTAGGGATTGACTACGGCGATCAATAAACAATCGACACTGTTATCGATACTCATATTTATTTGTTTATTGTATTTTATTCATGTCATATTTCAGACCTGAATACTTATATACCTACAGTACTTATATAAACATGTATACTTTATGTTAACGATTAAGTAAATATAATTATATAAGGTCATATTTATATAAGGTCTTTCAAAATTAGTTCATAGTACGCTAAGGGGGGGTTCTGTATCATATAGGGAGTAAAACCTATATAAAAATTTTTGGACCTTGGGCTTTTTTTAAGTAAAGAATTGTTTTATGTAGGTATTTAAATAAAAAAATAGGTGGTTGATTTTTATAACCTAATCGATTCAGTTTCATAACAGTAACAAAAAAGTCTTCATGACCATTATGATGTAACACGTGTAAGTTGGTAAAAAAAATTTAATTTCCATAGTAATAAAACTAAAATTGTGGTTTTTCACAATTTCTGAAAGAAAGAGATATACGTGTTTGAAGACTTTTTTGTTCCTAGCACGAAATCGAAACGATTAAGAAAATTTTTTTTTTACATTTAACATTAAAAAAAAATTTTTTGTGAAAAAAAAAATTCTTTGTTCTTCAAAAGTGATCTATTTCCGATACAGAACCCCCCCCCCCCCCCCCCCCCCCCCCCCCTTAGCTTACTATGAACTAATTTTGTAAGACCAATTTTTTTGGACCTTGGTTTTTTTTTATGTAAAATATTTTTAAGTGTTTAAATAAAAAAATAGGTGGTTGATTTTTATAGCCTAATCGATTCAGTTTCATAACAGTAACAAAAAAGTCTTCAATATCATTATGATGTAACACGTGTAAGTTGGTAAAAAAAATCAAATTCTTTCTATTCCATACTAATAAAACTAATATTGTGGTTTGAACAGATTTGTATTGTACCTACAAAGTAAATACAACATTTTGTTTATTATATCTTATTTTCTATAGAAATACTCTTAGTTTTAATAATCGACATTATTTCATATTATTCTAAAATAACGATCGATTTTCGATATTTGTGGATACATTGTCCCATCACTAAACAACCTTGAATCATTCGTGCCCCGCGGATTCCGATGTATGAGTCATTAATTATACTATTTACGTCTTAAATAGTACCTATATTGAGTCCGAGACGGAAGTCGGACGGAATCGTCTTTCGGCATGTATGTTTTAGCCCCCCAAATTTTATCACATTTTTACAATTCTTTTTTTGTTGTAATAAGGACAGTCGAATCTACGTTCCTGTCTTTTTATTTTTTTATTCAAATTTTTTCGGTCGAAATACTAATGTTTAGTTCCGGTGTTGTAGGTATATTTCATCCAAGAAAAAATCGGTGGTAGAAAAGAAAACATAAATGCTGAAAGACGATTTTGTATGGAAAAAGTTGACTTGAATAATACGAGTAATATTGAAAATGAAACGGCGCCATGTTACAGAGGAGGCCAAGTTCGAGAACATGAAGGCGCTGGAGACACCGAAGGAGGGCGTGAACCTCGAGCTGACGTGCCGGGCGCGCGGCATACCCGAGCCTAAGCTCGTGTGGTACCGCGACAATACACCCATCACTGGTATAAACACTATTGTACAATATTGTAGCGGTCAATAGCGCTCAGATTCAAAGCCTGCTGTTTCGATAGATCCATTTGATATTTTTAACCCCCGACGCAAGAAGAGGGGTGTTATAAGTTGAATGTGTGTGTGTGTAGGTATGAATGTGTGTATAGGTGTGTCTGTCTGCGGCATCGTAGCTCCCAAACGGATGGACCGATTTGCATGCGGTTTTTTATTAGAAGCTGGTTTAATCGGGATCTTTCTTAGCTATGTTTTTAATCAAGTAATCAAGTAATTGGGTAATGAAAAAATTAATTGTCTTAAAAAGTGGACTGCTTTGCATGCGGTTTTTTTTTAAAAAGCTTGAAATAAAAGTTCAACTACAAATTTAAAAAACCTCCCGACCCGAAAAATAATTACAATTTAATTACTTAAAGGAGTCGGGGGACCGCTAAATAAACAACATATAAAAACTCATGAGCTGCGCGGATATTTACTTGAAGTAAGTAAATTCAATTTTTTTTACGTTTTACGGGATTTTTTTAAAATTGTAATTTAAGTTTTGATTACGTTCGAAGATAGAACCAGCCAGGCCACAGTGAGTAATAGACACACTAGTGATGTTGATGAATGTAATGTCAAGACCATCTCATGGCCGGCCCTCTTGTATGCATGCAGGTACGACTACAGTCGACTACATGGAGTGTGGAAGCGACCAAGAAGAGTGCTACACTTCATGAAAGAGCTCTGGTGGCTGGAGTAGCACTACCCAGGCACCAACGTACAACGGACCGTCTTGAGGTCTCAGTGCGGAGCTGGCTATACTGGACTAGAGGAGAACACAACCGCGGCTGCCATGCGGCCATCTTACATCCTGTACGGTGGTAGCAACCCAGTCAGCTACAATTTGAGCCAACCACCAAAGAGTTTGTATTACGTTGCCGTAATACAAACTCTTTGCCTACCACCTAGTAAGGGCCAAGGGAAGGGACCTACAGTTTTACACCGGTTCCGAACGGCGAAGCAGCAGGTATAGGTATGCACGTAATTTTTTCGCAGAAAAACTCATTGGTACACGCCGACCGGATTCAAGCCTCGCACCACTCGCATGAGAGGCCGATGCCCAATCCACTCGGCCACCCGCCGCTTGATGTGTTATGTGGCGCGGTATGTGTGCCTAGTGTTGTGATCTTGGCACTTGGTGTTGTGATCTTAGTGTTGAGATTAGTGGAGTGATATTCATAGTCGCAACGAGCGTGCTTAGTTCGTCTCTGAGTTCAAACTTTGACGTTTACCATTCTCATAGACAAGTTGAGTTTGAAAACTAAGCCAAGTCCAAGTCTAGTCTCACGACGACTTTAGCTGCGAAAGCGAACTTTTCTGTCTCTTTCATTTTAGTACAAATGACGGAGTAGCGCAGAATAGAATACACAGAGCATTGACACACTGGCTGTCCTGTTACCTCACGACAGGTTATTTCTTTTTTTTTAATATTGGCAACCAAACGAATAGGAAATTCGTTTATTACTGCCAGTGTCCAGTGACGGCTATTTGACTGACAGCGTGCGTGAGTGTGACAGTCAACTTTGATTAGATGGGGAATCTCTACGAAAAACACCCTATATCAAAGAGGATATAACCACTGCCCTATATTTCAGTATGAGCAATGGTGCGAATCCCACCAGAAAAAGAAAAAAAAGTGACGTTTAACTTGGACTATTGTTTCGCTTAGCTTAGTTCGTTCTAAGCGTTAGTCTCGACTATGAGCACAGACTTGTCTGTGACTATGAGAGTCCTGTACAAAATGTTAGTGAACTTTAATCGGACTCGTGCCAAAGACATTCTCTTTGACTCGTGCTTAGCTCAGTGCTAAGCTTCGAATTTTGGTACGACTATGAATTTCAGCCTTAGACTCGCTCACTCACTCATATACCTCACTCCACCCGACAGACGAGACACAACCAGACAAATACAAGGTGTACGACGACGGCCGGCTGTTGATAATCCGCGTGAACCGGAGCGACAACGGCGAGTATGAGTGCAAGGCGCATCAGATGGTCGCCGCGGCCTACTTCCACGTCTCCAGCAACATAACTAATGTTCAGGTGCAGCGTAAGTATTACATTTTCACCTACAATTTTCATTTTTAGGGTTCCGTAGCCGGTACGGGACCCTATTACTAAGCCTGCGCCGTCTGTCTGTCTGTCCGTCCGTCCGTCTGTCTGTCTGTCCGAGGGCTGTATCTATTGAACCCTAATAGGTAGCCCGTTGAAATTTTCACAGAATATGTGTTAATATGGCCGATATAACAACAAATAATGAAAATAAGAACAAATTACTAAAATTAGTTTTTTATTTTACAGTTTTTTTTTGTAATTTTTTTTTTAATGTACTCGGCCGAATCGCTCGGCCTTCGGCCTCCCGATTCCGCCTCGTTTTCCAATCCGATCTTGACCAAATTAAAATGCGACCACACGGGAAGCACCAGCTTACAAATAAAAAAAAATTCAATATCGGTTCACCCAGTCGAAAGTTATGAGGGGACAAACATAAAAATAAAAAAAATAAAAATACAGTCGAATTGAGAACTTCCTCCTTTTTTTGAAGTCGGTTAAAAAGTAAAAAAATCATGGAGGTTCCCAAAGACGAAATCAAAAAGTTTATGCGAGCGCGCCATCTACCGAATAGACAATGAAGCATAACTAATCATGAATTTTAACTAAAATGAAGCATTTCATAACACGGCATAGATGGCGTGAGTGGCGCTAACCATGACATGGCGATACGGAACCCTCGGTGCGCGAGTTCGATTCGCACTTGGCCGGTTTTTTTGAGAAGGAACGACAGCGGCAAGAAGAGACGACGATCATTTGGAGTAACCGTGATAAATGTACACTGGCGGCCGTGTACGAACAGTAGCCAAGCCAGTATTGTGGGAAGATCACCTGCTAAGTGGGACGACGACATCAAGTACGTTGGCGGAAAGCAGTGGTTCCGTACCGCTGGCCGGGAGGACTGGAGGAAAATTGGAGAGGCGTATTACCAGCAGTGGACGCATACACCCTGACTAGCTGTCATTATTTAAAATCTCTTTACTTAGGTTGAATGAAAATTTGTCGCTGCATACGTACACAATAAATTCTTAAGTTTAACAAGCCACATAATTTATTATCTACTGACATCAAGCTCAAGATAGCTTAGCTTAATAGCCGGATTACACGGCAGAATTATCTAAGTCCTAAGTTCAACAAGCCACATAATTTATTATCTACTGACATCAAGATAGCTTGGTAACCGGATTACAGGACAGAATTAACTAAGTCCTAATATAACAAGCCATATAATTTATTATCTAATGACATCAAGATAGCTTGGTAGCCGGATTACAGGACAGGATTATCTAAGTCCTGATATATATAACAAGCCACATAATTTATTATCTACTGACACCAAGATAGCTTGGTAGCCGGATTACAGGACAGAATTATCTAAGTCCTGATATATATAACAAGCCACATAATTTATTATCTACTAACATAAAGATAGCTTGGTATCCGGATTACACGACAGAATTATTTAAGTCCCAAGTTTATTTTAGCCTATAAATATTGTTTTTTTTATTGCAGATGCCCCTAGACTGGAACATGACAACGTGATCGATTCATTTGTGATCGTCAATGAGACGTAAGTGAATGTCATATAATTTTTTTCAATCCACACCAATCAATGGGTGTTTTAACAAAGACAGATAGAAAAAAAACAATTTGTCAGGCTCGGTAGTTTGATAGTGCTATGGATCGTGAAGGTAAGCACACCCGGGCGCGATCATATCTTAGATGGGAGACCGCCAAAATATACATATATGAATAAACAAAAGACCAAATTGAAGCACTGACATGGCACCTGATTCACTAAGGTGTTATGGGCTGACATCACGGGTGTATTAGGTGATATGACCAACCGTTATAAGGTCAAACTGTCCATTAAAATAGATCTCATATCTGGCATACCTATGTACCTATATGTCACTATTGTATTTTCTTCTTTTTTTTTCTTTTTATTTTATTCAGTCATTTATTCATAATGTACACCTACTCCCGCAATATTATAACCACCTTAGTACGATTATTAAAATTTATTATATCTATTATATTATATTTATTTAACATGAGCTAACTATACTATAACCCACTGAGATGTATACATGTCGCAGTATTATTTTAAGATTAGTAAAGTTATAATTTTACTATTTTACTAGTAAAATCATAATACTTCGTATTATTGTGAGTCAAAGTAAAAATTCACAATCTTACTGGTTAAAGTTAGCATTATTATAATTTTACTAGACTACCTTAAAAAGATTGTAAAAAACGATATTTTCTCACAATTTTACTGATTGATTGGGCAGATTTTTAGTAAAATTATAATTTTACTAAACATAGCTAGTAAAATTGTATGAAGACGTATAGCGTGCGCTGATTGGTTAAATATTTTGCATATCTGGAGCTTAGTAGGACACGAGCGTCTCGGGGCAATATGCATCATTGGCGATCACTGCCAAACGAAACGTAACAAAAACGACATGCGCCACTTCAACATTAGGTTAGGTTAGGTTAATATAAACCTAATATAAATTAAATTAATAATTAAATTAAATTATAAATTTAATTAAAATCTAATATAAATTAACCCTGGTTATAATTTTTTTTTTTTAAACCATCAAAACCACCAATATATTAACAATGTTTTGGTGGTTTAAAAAAATAAAAAAATAATAAACATCAGGTTAATTTATAGAAAATCTATAAATTAACCCTAACCTAATGTTGAGGCAGTGCAACCTACATCACAGATGTGCATGTGCCTATATTTCAACTAACAATCTTCAGTGAACGCCAATGATGCATATTGCCCCGAGACGCTCGTTGCAAGGCAAGCGTCATCTCCCGCCCGCCCCGCGCGCTCCTCAGAAATACAATCTTACTAAGTAACCACAATTAGTCAAATTATAATTTTACTAGATCTTTGAGAGATGAAGCAGTAAAATTGTAAGAAATCATAGCATTTTACAATCTTTCTAAGGTAGTCTAGTCAAATTATAATAATGCTAACTTTAACCAGTAAGATTGTGAATTTTTGCTTTGACTCACAATAATACGAAGGATTATGATTTTACTAGTAAAATTATAATTTTACTAATCTTATAATAATACTGCGACATACATACAGCTCAGTGCTATAACTTCATATTTTGTTGTAGGTACTTAATGTATTTATATTTTGCAGGTTTTCTTATATACTTATATTTTTAATTTAAAGTTTCATTATAATTTTTCACGTCTAGCCATTGCTACACCTACATTCTTTCATTAACACACTTCGTACTCCTAAAGGTTGGCTGTAAGAAAACTCTTCGAGGGATAAATCCGCGTTTGCGCCTCATATACATTCCTTTGTTATTTTACATAATGTTAATCCTCATCACATTTAATTGTGTTATTTATCTATCACCGCTGATGACATAAAACTCACATTTCAGCAAGGTGCTGAGATGCGCCGCCACAGCCTACCCCAAGCCCACCTACAGATGGAAGTCAGAGAAGAACTCGTGGACTGAGGAGATGAGCCAGTCGGTGGTGACCGCCGAGGACGGCACCTACTCGCTGTTCACGCTGCTGGTGAAGGAGAGCGACCTGTTCGACAAGTACATCTGCACGGTGTTCAACCAGCACGGCAGAATCAAGACAACGTACCACCTGTTGCCGGGCAACAAGCCACAACCTCCAGAAGTGGTATTTATTACATTATGAAACACTAGCTTTTGCCCGCGGCTTCGCTCGCTGTAGACTTGATTTTTTTTTTTTTTTTTTTTTTTTTTTTTTTTATGGAAACTGACACGGTTGGCTACATCACCTACAACGTCCGTGATGTCAGCCCATAACACCGGGTGAACTAGGTGCCATGTCAGTGCTTCCCCCTTTGATCGTGCCGGCTACACTGAACTGGTCGGAAAACACAAACTATTTACATAGCCGTTTAGACCGACGTTTCATTCAGTGCGGTGGTACCAACCCGGGCGGGTTAAACCCTACCACCAAGTAAGATTAGGAGGGAAGGGACCTACAGTTTTACGAGGAATCCGAACCTCGGTCAGCCTCCAACGGTGAGCGGTCACCCATCCAAGTACTGACCGCACCCAGCGTTGCTTAGCATTCAATAGCGACAGTTGACTGTCTGCACCACTGAGCTATCGAGGCTGACATATTACGAGGTTGATTTAACAGCAAATCCGATTTAAACGCAACGTACACTACCACTATACGAAGTTTCGTCAAAATCCGTCCGAAAAATATATATATATAAAACAAAACATAAATCAATACCATATATCCGCCTCCTAACATCTACTTATTATATTCTGCGCTATTATTGTGTGAAATAAATCTATCCGTAGGTCTCGTCGTCTCTCATTACGATGAAATCTAACCTTTCTGCTTCTATCCTATGCTAATATGAAAACTGTAGCTTCGCTCCTACTGAACGTGTACCTAAAGAAGGTACATTGTTCCCGAACGCACAAATACCTGTGGAGCCTACAAAATACACATTACAACATTCTAATCCACGACGAAAAATATGCAATTGTATAAATATTTCAGAATCGTCGAATCTCCTGTAAAGTTACATACAGAACATTAACCTAGTATATGAAAGTATTCGCTAGAAAAACATAACATTTTCTTTCATCGTCGAAGCAAAGCTGAAGTTACACATTATACGTAGCTATTATCGGTGACATTGTAGGCTTCTCTCTTCGCATGTAGATGAATAAAACTGTAAGTAACCTTTGTCCCTTGCTGTAAAGACACATGTGATGAATTTAATATTTCTCGTTCCAGTATAAGTATCAAAATAAGGAATTATGCTAGGTACTCAATACTGCGTAGACTGCCGGACGACGACTGGAACCACTGGTTTTATGTCTAAGTCCCTCCGAGAAACTTAGACTTAGTTCAAACAGACTACTGTTCCGCAATTATGTATTGATAGCTAGGAAGGCAGCGACCGATTTATTCATTTAATTTCAACTTAAAAATTAAGGTGAGCAAAGGAAATTATTTGATTCATATACGTATTTCAAAGGTTCCGAGTCCCGACTCCCGCCTCATTTAAAGAGTGTCTTCCAATCCCTTTCTAAAGTGCAGTTGCGCCAACGTGATTATTTGTCCCTTTAGAAAGGGCGTACATGAAAACTAAAAACCCGCACTTTTATTTTGTGAGCGTAATTAAATCATAATTTATTCCCTCGGATATCTACGAAACTTAATCAGGCCGGGTCGACTCCACACGTATTACTCCAG
This sequence comes from Nematopogon swammerdamellus, assembly GCA_946902875.1. Taxonomy (NCBI): domain Eukaryota; kingdom Metazoa; phylum Arthropoda; class Insecta; order Lepidoptera; family Adelidae; genus Nematopogon; species Nematopogon swammerdamellus. Next base: position 485,278 of record OX336339.1, on the reverse strand, counting down.
CCAAGCTCTAGACTGTCCGGTGCACCGAGCGTCGAGAAAGCTCCCCAACCCCTTTGCCAGCCCTACCACAGAATAGAAAAGAGTACTGCCCTACTCTTGCGTACACGCATCACGCCCCGCGCCCCGCGTCGCCTTCAAATCTATTTTTAAACTCTCCCTCCCTTGCCAGCTTTGCAGCCTTACTGTCAAATATAAATCCTTCTCGCTTGTACCTATTTGAAAGTAAGATATCACTGTCACGCCTATGTGTCGATGCAATCTATACTAATTAATACCTATGTAGGCATAGCGGCAGTCGAAGCCCGGTTTACACGGCAAGCCCGGTTTACACGGGAACCTATAAATATATGAAATTACTAATATCAAATAAAAAATGGAACGGCAATAGGTTCGTTTCACATCTCATCCTCCTGCTTCACATCTGGTTGTTCGCAGTATTCTAAAGAAAATGTTGTGTTCGTTTCAGGTGACGTTCCAGTCTGCGACCAACGATTCGATGTCCTTCCTGGTGACCTGCGAGCAGTGCCCCTTGCCCATAGACACATCTGTCACACCGTCTGACCCCAATAACTTGCCCGTTACTAGTGAGTTATTGTTTTATTGTAACCGAATTGCTTGTCTGAACTTGAGTTCCAAGCGAATGAACTCAGGCACTACAAAGGTAGTTTAGGTAGGCACCTTTGTAGTCGACTCCACCTCCAGTCGGCACCTTCTCGGGTTCGGAATTGGCTGTGCCTGAGTTCATTAGCTTGGAGCTCAAGTTCAGAGTCTTGTTATGATTTATCGCAAACCAGTACTGCCTCGGCTAGAATACAGATGCCTAATCTCAACTCATCCGTCTCCGTCCATCTTTTTTACCCGACTACGTCGAAGTCTATGGGGATTTGATTTGTATGTATGTGCAGACGAATCGTAAAAATGTAATCGCTTTAAGGTCTCTGTTTACGGTTACGCTTGGTCCGGGTCGCCTCTCACCCTCAAATATGCTTGAGGAAGGCGATGGCTAGCCCTGACGTGATGCTCATAAACGGGTGCTGTTTGTGGAGACTGGCCTGCTCTAATTTGCAGCATATTATCTTAATGATATAATATACCTATGTATACTTACCTGACTGCATAATTAGTTAACTCTTGGCGAGTACCTCAATTGTATTAACCCATTGACAACTTGATACTTCAAGTATCTTAATATTCATATATTTTATTTGTTATCTTTTGCCAATTAAACTACAAAGTAATTCTTCATTTCATACCAAAAGCTTAAATATAAATTGTCATATCCCTAACTTGAGAAATGCTGGGTTCCCCATACAAACTTTCATCCCCTATTTCACCCCCTTAATGGTTGTTTTTTGAGACAAAAGGTAGCCTATGTTCTTCCTCAGGATCCAATTCATCTCCGTGCAATATTTTATCGAAATCTGTTCAGCGGTTTAGGCGTGAAAAGGTAACAGACAGACAGACAGACAGAGTTACTTTCGAAATTATAATATTAGTATGGAAGTATGGATGTGGTATGTTTTATATACCAAGATAATTTATTTGATACAAATTACATATCAAAGTTTAACAAAGGTTCTCTACACCTGATACACTTAATTAATAATAAAGTCTTTGTAGTCAGAACTCTCAGAAAAATTGTTAATCTTGCTTTCAAGCTGTGTTTTCGATAGACAATGGCCGGTGTTATTATGTGGCTCGTACTAAAGTACTTGTAAAAATACGTATAAAAAAATACCCTGCGAAGTTTCTCGTCGGTTCTTCTTCGTGGGTGTAATCGAACCGGATAGAACAAATTGTGACAAGTTCGAGTGCAGTCTAACTGCCATATGAATGATCGATCAATCAATAAACAATACAATACAAAACAAAACATACTTGTAATAATCACACTCCCAAAAGAGCCCACCACCAAGTAAGGGAGGAAGGAAGAAAGGAATGTCTTCCTAGTACTTTCAATTCTTAATCTAATTTAATAATAGAAAATGTCTTACTTGACAGAATACCGTTTCGAACTGATCAACTCAACAGACAACACAGTGGACTGGGTTGCATTGAAAGACAACATTATCGCGGTGGAATTAGAACGACTTAGTAACGGTGAGTACACAATAATGCCACGTTATAATTAACTATAGTTTCCATAAAAAAAAAAAAACTCGATCACATTCTTAGTAACGTAAGTATATTATATATAGTTTTTTATGGAAACTGACACGGTTGGCTACATCACCTACAACATCAGTGATGTCAGCCCATAACACCGGGTGAACTAGGTGCCATGTAGGAAGGGGAGGGACCTACAGTTTAACGTGGAATCCGAACCACGGTCAGCCTCCAACGGTCGAGCGGTCACCCATCCAAGAACCGACCGCGCTCAGCGTTGCTTAACAACAGTCGACCGACCGCATCACTGAGCTAATTTTTTAACTGCTGCATTCTGAGTCTGACACAAATTGCCTTGAAACTAAGCCTTGATATGACTGAAACTATAACAGAATTTGCCCTAATAGTGTAGTAAATGAGTGCTCAAATAAGGGGTCTAGCCGGAAAGCTCGAAAGCAGAAAGTTTGACTTCGGAACTTTGTTCTGACTAGTTAGGAGGTGAACATAGTAAAAGTCCCCACCACTGGCGGTTGCGCCCTAGGGGGGGAGCACAAAGAAGAAAAAAAATCTGTTTTTGTCATACATTGCTTTTATTTGCAAACAAAATCGGCCTTTTTTCGGTCCTTATATCTCGACAACGATTGAGAATTGGTAAAAAGTGTATATATCAAAGTTGTAGAGAATTTTATCACCTCTTATTCCGTAATTGAACAGTTTTTCCTATGATGCACCGTTTTCGAGATATAAGCGAAAAACTGAAAAATGGGACCTTCTTTGTGCTCCCCCCCCCCCCCCCCCCTAGGGCGCACCCCCCAGTGGTGGGGACTTTTAGTATGTTTACCCCCTAACTAGTCAGAACAAGGTTCCGAAGTCAAACTTTCTGCTTTCGAGCTTTCCGGCTAGAACATTCGTTTCCTGGCCTATAGGGAGACACTTAGATGCTAGATGAGTCCAAAAGAATCTGGTCCAGACAAAAATCGTTGTCAGATCAGCATTGATTACATCAATGATTCCAGCAATGTCGTCAATACCACCTGCCAGATGTAGGTACATATGTAGTTGAAAGTCATCGGCATACAAGTGGTACATATGTAAGTCGAGTTAATATTGTAGATAAGGATAAGTGGAGATAAGAGTTTGGATACTATTTTTGCATGTTTGTTATATTATATAGTACTTTATTTATTTTTTATTTTTCTCCCTATCACAATTGTGTTTGTTAAGTTCTTTTTGATAATAAAAATATAAAAGAGAGGTCCGTTTGAAAATCTGTGCTGTAGCAAAAGGCTCGCCCGCTGTCGCAGCAATAAGCTGAGACAGACACCCATTTATCTTATTGTTCTCTTTATGTAATTCATGCAATTGTCTAATCATGTAAGGTATGATAAATCATCATCATCATCATCAGCCTGTATCGGTCCACTGCTGGACATAGGCCTCTCCCAGGCCTTGGGAGAGGCCTATGTCCAGCAGTATGATAAATAAACATATTTAATTCATTATTTATTGCAATCTGGTATTCATTTCTTTTGCAGACACCGTCTACAATGTGACTGGTCTACAGAATGCAACCACTTACCAGATTCGCGTGGCATCCGTCAACACGGCCGGTTACTCCGAATACTTAACTGTGGACTCGCAGACGACAAAGTCCCTAGCGGCACGCCTGGCCGCAGTCACCGGCCTGGTGGCTCTTCTACAGCTGATGCATGTGGTGCTGGACCGGCAAACCATTTCGTGGCATTGTGGGAAATAATTAGTAAAACCTGCCTTATTGTGACACTGGGAGTTCACAGATCGCTTTTGTTTAGTCTACGCAGAAGAGAGTATTTGAGTAATTGATCAAAGCAAACTGGGTACATTGCCACCAACTGGGGGCATACGTCATTCATGTCGTCGCGGCATTGCGTCTGTCCCGTCCCGTCCACGGCAGTACGATCCAGCTCATGTGGCAGTGCCGGATTAGCAAATTCTACGGGCAATTGCATGTGCGCATGGTCCCATCTAGCTCCAATCTGGCTGCCTCGCGCGGGGCGTATTATATATCGTAATATTCTTTATTCTTTATTCATCATCCATAGACAGTACAATGCACTCGGATTCGTCATATGTTAACTTTTCCAGTTCGATTATCAAGGCGAAGAAGAACTGACAAGAAACTTCGGTGGATACTTTTTTTACGTTCACTTAGTCTACATTTACAAAAATACTTGCCACTGCCAAAATAGTACGAGGCTCACTATTTCTAAAAATCATGACAAATACATAAGTTAACATTTTTCGTCACTGCTCCGCTCTCTTATTATTGAGCGTGATAATATTTAGCAAGTGCATTTTTTATCAATTTTATCATTTATTTGTGAAAATTTCACAAAGATAGAAGCAACGGTTTTAACGGGATGTCCGGACATATAGACAAACATTTTCGAAACAGAGAATTTTGTACATGGTTTCATTAATTTTCACCAGTGAAAGAATTTTGCGAAAATTTCGTTATTACAATGCACCCCCTTATTGTTTTATAATTAGTGGCGATGGTGATTAATCCTATATCAAAGCAAGGGCCCCCTGACATCATTTGCTAAAGGCCTCGCGCTGACTTAATCCGGCACTGGCACGTGGAGTAAAATGGGACGTGAATTCTTGACTACGGGTCGTACCTCCCCCCTCTACCCCCACTGGCAACAAATGATAATGTTGTTTTACTTATAGGATATATCACTCCCCTGTACTCGCTTCTCCGCACTGAGCTTATATCTTTTTGTGCACACACATAGCTCAGTGCAATAGTGGATTTAGTTACAATAGTGGATTAATTTTGATGACAGCTTTGATTTTGAGATGCACTATAGAGGCATTCGATGGGGATTGAATAAGGGGAAAGTATTGGTCTGAAACTGACACAATTGTATTTTATTAGAACGATTAGTACGGATTGAGCGCGGTGCATACATTCTGGTTAGCTTTGATCGTGCGATATACTGACAAAGGCATTGATTGGAATACATTAATCCTCTACCACTCATCTGTCATCTGTACCGAAGGATTGATGCAGACATATGAAAAGTTAAACATAAGTATAGGCAATGTTCTAGGTTTTCAATCTACAGAATTATCTTCAGTGAACCTCAACGTTGAAACAGCAAGTTTTTTAACTTCGCTCGATAAAAAAAAATCCAAACATTCCTCTATTTTTGCGGCAATTTCTATTGTAAATATATAAAGAATTAATGCATATTTTTTATAATTTTTCTCCAAATACTTTTTTATATTCTTTAAGTGAAGCACGATTTAAAAATTCGCAATGCTCAAATTTTTCATACTTACTTAAAACGAATTTTGCTTTGTTTATTATTGTATTTATGTATACAATATGTATTGTATTTATTTATTTGTGTTTATTTATTGTTATTATGTTTTGCTATATTAAATGTGCAAATGCATCTCCGGCTAATCAATTAAAATAGAATAATAAATCATTCATATATTACATAACACATATGCCATTAAAACGCTGGATAAAACATAAGGAAAACTTCCATCAATGAACTCCTGGTGGAGTTATAGCTATTCATGTCGTGCTACGTTAATATTTTGTAAGCCAACAGCCCTCTGGTGACTTGCCGACACAGTGGCGCGTGTCGACTGGCGCCAGCTGCCAGCTCACCTCGCACGCATCACACGGGTTTACTTCGAATGACCACTTTTGGAAACCACATTGATCTAATTATATTTGTTTTAAATGTTCTTACATTTAAGTCGGATATAATATCGTTGCTTCAGAAAGTGTATACATACGTATGTCTAGTGATAACGGCCTTTCTTAACCTTACTTAGCTAGCTTCGCTTTCAAAAAGCTTGAAAAATTCAGTTTATTGCTTTCCATTATATTTTGTAAATACCAATTAATTGTTAATTATTTCCAAAACCATTCTAACTTCTATAAATTGTTGTAGATTTCTTTATATATTTCGTATGGCCTTTCTCGTCAAATGTTGTATTACCAAAGAACTGTTTCCGATCTTACCATAGTCTTAGCTAAATATGAAAATTTGGTTTGTATAAAATATTAGACTATAACTTGTTTTATTGTTGATCAAAAATTAATCAAGTATGGGTTTTACTTACAACTATACGTGCATTAAATTTGGTAAACAACGCTTTAGTTTTTGAGAAACCAAACAGTGAAAAAAACACATCAAAATTGCGCTTACATAATAAATTACAGTTTTTATACAAATAATTTCGTGAATTTAATGTAAAAACGGCCTAACGCAACTGGCGAGAGCTTATTATCTTTTGCATGACTCGGAAATGTAAATTTGAAATGCACATCTCAAAAACCAAGCCGTTTGGGAAAATAATAGTTTGACCGTTTTTCTCGGCTTACTGCACTAACTGCGCAGGCAAATGTACGTATATAGTTCGCCAAGACATCCGATATTCTAATTGATATGTAGATCCGTTCCGGGACATTTAGAAATGTTTATATTTGACGTAAATAATAATAAAAACGCCGTCTTTTAACCTGCATTACGTGTTAAATGTGTGTGCTCAATGGGAAATATTTGGAAAAATGTGTTTAAAAAATATATTATGCTTTCCGTTATGCCAATAAATAAGTTAGCGATCGCTTTAGTCTGTTGTAAATACAAATATTAATAGTTAATCAATTTATACGACTTTGTGCTTTATAAACACTTTCCTCCGAGGTCATGTAGGTGTAAGTCTGTATAATTGATTCAATTAGAAAATGTCAATAGATTTTCACTCATTTTCATTATACATCGTGTTCTCAGTGAGGTATGGCTGAAGGGGTGTTTGTGTACGTTAAACTGAATAAGTTTTTTTTTTTTAAATATGTATTGTTTCTATTCTCTATGGGTTTAGAGAAGTCGCTAGATTTATTGCATTACGCGGCGAAAAAACGCGCATTTTGGCGCAATGTAGTATCAACGGTGTAAAATATTTAGTACACCGTTGTGAGAAGCGTGCTACCCGAGCACTGGTGATAGAAACACGAACCGTATGCAGATATAAATAGGTACGAGATCCATTCTACTCGTGCGGTGGCTGATACGTCGCGCCGACGATGAACGTTTGCGCGAAAATCACACTATGATGTATAAAATTTCACGTGTTGGAAAGATGGAAAAAAATGTTTTTTTATCTACGGTTATAGGGAAAAATATTATTTATATTTCTATGAGTGTCTTGTATTGAAACAATTTATGCTTCTCAAGAGAATTGAATTTGAAACTATAAGTTTCGTACTTTTTTTAGATTTATTTAACACCTTTCCAAAGTAGTGAAATATAATTTTTTTATGTATGTTTGATAAGTAAAAAAAAAACCAATACCATATATTTTTTATCTTTACCAATAGCTCAACAATTTCGTTTAAAGTTGACATGTTGAGTCTTATTTGCGCCTGCAGTTTCACATACACAATCAACCCTTTCAGTATTCCATACCTCTGCGGACAACCTGTATGTATATAATAGTAGGTATATAAATAAATTGTTTTAATTCGGATAGCGGCAAGGAGGATTATCCTGCGAAGAAAAAGGAATTATAATATTTCCGCGAGATAATCTATATTTAAATAGATAGATAATAAAAATTAAGATTCGCTGAATCAAAGGTTAATATACTCCTTTCCGTACTTTAGTCCTGTTAATAAGAAGCGATAATAGAGTCAGATAAACTTTTTCTTATTTTGATTACATATTATGTTGCTCGAAGAAATATTTTGATTTTTTTCCATCAACGCTTTTATAGCAATGTCTGTAACCAGTACAATTGATTCCAGATCGCTCACGATAGTATAAACTTATCATCAAACTCATAGTTGTCAAAAAATGTACGCATAATCAAAAACTAATTGTGAATAATATAGACAACTGTAAGTATTAGCACCGCTACTATGACTATCTCTATACATACCTATAAGTAAGTACATTCCTAAATCATACTTTGTTTATAGAGTAAATTATTTATGTTTATGAAATGAGGGTCACGCTCACGTACCTAAATACTAAATGTTACTCTACTTGAAAATTATTTACACAAATGAAAATTATCCCCTTGCCATTGGCTTATATATTACTAACGTAAGGACATGCCCATACGAACTCAATAAATGTCCTCATTAAAGTGTAGGTCACACCATAGTGAGAACGCCTAAAATGACAAAAAAAAAACAATTTGGAAACGGAATATCGCATACTGTAATTACATGACGTTATATTTCGATTATTATTATTTATCAAATTAGTTAATTTGAGACTATAGTTTCAATGATAATTGTATAAGGCGTTATAATACATTGGAAGACATTACACGACAATATAACACATTATAGGACATTATACGACATTATAAGAAATTATAAGACATTATAAGACATTATAAGACATTACAAGACATTATAAGACATTACAAGACATTACAAGACATTCTAAGATATTATAAAACATTATAAGACATTACAAGACATTATAAGACATTATAAGACAATATACGACATTATAAGACATTATACGACATTATATCACATTGTAAGACGTTATAAGGTGTGTCCTTTCGTTGATAATATATAAGTCAATGCCTCTTGCTCGTTGGCGTTCTATTAATTTTACGTAATGTTATAATAATAATAATCACTTCACCGGAACAGGCATAGCTTCTCGACCTAGCCAAAGCGAATGAACCTAAGGAACGTATCGTAAGCACGGAAGAGAGAGCAAGAGAGGACCTGGCTAAAGCGAATGAACCTAAGGAACTAATCGTAAGCACGGAAGAGAGAGCAAGAGAGGATCTAGCCAAAGCGAATGAACCTAAGGAACGAATCGTAAGCACGGAAGAGAGAGCAAGAGAGGACCTGGCTAAAGCGAATGAACCTAAGGAACTAATCGTAAGCACGGAAGAGAGAGCAAGAGAGGATCTAGCCAAAGCGAATGAACCTAAGGAACGAATCGTAAGCACGGAAGAGAGAGCAAGAAAGGACCTAGCTAAAGCGGATGAACCTAAGGAACTAATCATAAGCACGGAAGAGAGAACAAGAGAGGACCTAGCCAAAGCGAATGCACCTAAGGAACGAATCGTAAGCACGGAAGAGAGAGCAAGAGAGGACCTAGCCAAAGCGAATGCACCTAAGGAACGAATCGTAAGCACGGAAGACAGAGCAAGAGAGGACCTAGCCAAAGCGAATGAACCTAAGGAACGAATCGTAAGCACGGAAGAGAGAGCAAGAGAGGACCTAGCCAAAGCGAATGAACCTAAGGAACTAATCGTAAGCACGGAAGAGAGAGCAAGAGAGGACCTAGCCAAAGCGAATGAATCTAAGGAACGAATCGTAAGCACGGAAGAGAGATCAAAAGAGGAGTCGTTCCTAACAAATTGCTCTATCAAATTGTTCGCTATCAAAATGGTCCAACTGGGGGCATCGGTCAATAACAGTGGGTGTGACATTGCATCCACCGCGTAAGTGATTGCATCAGTTAACTTACATAACACTCATTTAACTCTACCGTGTGCGCTGGGTCGCAGGAACTCCGTGGACGCGACCCAGCGCACGTGTAAAATGTACGCGATTGGTGGATCACGGAGCCGTGCCACCCCCTGCTAGTCCCCGCACTGGCGAGTGGCGACACATGTTTTACTAGAAATTAGATCTAGCAATCTCTCCTCTTTACTCTCTCTTCCCAGGTCGTAATTGGTGAATGAAAACTGTTATTGTACGTGTTGATATAATTATTGTGAAAGTATACATGTAGATATGATCCTACCGCTAATACCAACACAATTTATTGCATTTACGTACAAATGAAGGCGCCGAGCCAGCCAAAAACACACATATTCATAAAAAATTGGTACTCAAAAAAGTGCTAAATACTTTTGCAAGAGTGTTTAACACTATCTATCTATATAAAAAAATTAATGACATTTGTATACTACAACATAGCAATTTGTTAAACTATAGTATGTCGATGGAAATCTTTTCAAAGTGCTACTTAGTAAATATTTAAAATTATCGAAATTTGTAGACGATATTCGATTTTGGCTGGTCTCTCTCTGCCGGCGAGATATTATGCCTTCTGTCTCTCTCGCGCAATTGCACCATGTTATCGTGCAAGAGAGATGAATGTGGTGTGAAGTGAGCGGCAAAGTGTTCAATGTTCATGTCGATGAGTTGATTTAATAAAATTCTATTGGTCCCGTGTAAATAGACGATGCATACATTTGTAAAACGAATGTGGTATATACATACATTATATACATACACATAACGTGTTCCAGAACTTCAATAAAAGTGTTATTTGTAAATTGTGTTTTAGTTCAGCTCATACCTATAACATTCTCTCCCTTCCTTCGCTGCACACTTTTTTTTTTTTCAAAACTAGATTTTGCCCGCAGCTTCGCTCGCGTCAGACGCGGTGTAATACCAAATCTGATTTAAACGCAAATTATCATCAATCAATACTACTAATAATAAATCTGTAAGGGATGGTCATGGAGTAAGTTACTTTGTTTTATGAGATACTGCGTTTGTAGACTCTATATTGTATGATACTAAAACTAAATTGGCGATTTTTTAAAATATTTTCTGTATGTATGTATGTATGTTAATCCGAATTCGATGAAACTTAGTACAAGCACATTTAACTACACATGACACAGGATAGGATACAGTTCCGGTTACGTTAAGATGTAGCTCTCATACAAAGCGAATTGTTCCGCGCGCCGAAATAAAAGTACGGCAGCGGGCCTCGCCCTTAGTTACTTTCATCGAGAAGGTTTACTGTTTACACGTAGTTCGATATTCTTTCTTAATTACTTTCTTCTTTTTAAATACGAATTTCACGCAAGCGAAGCCGCGGGGAAAAGCTAGTAAACAATAAACAGGTTGTATTGCATAATTCCTAGAGTACCTAATTCCTTATCTTACTAGCTGGTAGGGTTTATCCCGGCCGGGTTGGTACCACCGCACTGAACGAAACGGCTATGCAAATAGTCCGTGTTTTCCGTCCAGTTCAGTGTAGCCGGCACGACCGAAGGGAAGCACTGACGTGGCACCAAGTTCACCCGGTGTTATGGGCTGACATCACGGATGTTGTAGGTGATGTAGCCAACCGTGTCAGTTTTCATAAAAAAAAAAATAATAAGTAGAGTAGCAACAAGAGTTACTGCCCACAAAATGTAGCCAAAGAAACTGACGAATATTTGCTCCAACGAAGTCTTGGAACACGATAACCTCCAGATGACCCACGACGTTGCGTCTGGCTGGACCAGAGCTCCCCGCACTCACAACCAAACAAGCACACTCGGACCAATACGCTTCTGGTCGCCTTCGTAGCTTGTTGTATACTTTTCACAAATTGTGCGAGAAGCTAAGGAAATATTTTCAAAGGTTGTAGATAAATAGCTTTAGAGAAATGGTTAAGATTACTTGGAACGTGCTTAGGAAGATTTTGCTCCTGGCTTTTGTCAACGGCGACGTTTTAAATCTAGGTAAGTGCGTCATTCGTTACCTATTCGAAAACATGTTTTACAAGTTTTTATTTAGTTTCACCTGTCCACCAGGGGCAATGACCCTAGCCCCTTAAAACATACTCACACCACACGCCGCCGTATCCCGACAATCGGGGGTAAGCAGAGTAATCGGTTTTGTGCTACAAGTACTCTGGTAAATTACAGCACAACACCGACCACCACGCTTAGCAAAGTATTCGGACATGATAACTATCAGGCAACAAGTAAGGCACGAAGGCCCACCTGCTGCACGAGTCGGTGAAAAGACCGCGCCAATGTGAGAGGTGGCTAGCCTGTCGCCCTTTAGCGCGGCATCTTGTCCTTATCCCTTAGTCGTCTTTTACGACATAAACGGGGAGAGATTCAATGGGGCTATTCTTATTAATTACCAACCCCTTTCCTTTTTCTACTAAAAAATTCAAAATCTATCATTATTCTTATTGGGATCCAGCATGATTAGCTGATTGTAAGTGGCAAATAAAGCTCATACACATCAATCATCAATACTAATAATACATCTGTAAGGGATGGTCATGAAGTAAGTTACTTTGTTTTATGGTATACTGCGTGTTGGGAATTGGACCACAAGCTCCAACATTTACCTGTCAAATTCAAATTTCGCGCCAATACGCATCGCATAAAATAACCTGCTAGAACCTACCTTCATAAAATTAATCGCAACCTACCTATAAATAAAAAAAGTCGACTAGTCATTCACGTGCACGTAAAGGAGGTTAAAAAATTAGCAAATAACAATTGCAAAATAAAATAAAACACAAATCAATATAATTCAAGCAACAAATAAAGTTAGAAACATTAAAACCAACATTTAAATATTGAAATAATGATTTATATAAAAAGGAATATAATAATAATACAACTATTTATATACATAAATCAAACATATTTTTAATATTTAATTCAATAATGTTTTTTTTATTTATTTATTTATTATTCTAACTAATTTGCATGTGTTAAATTACCAATTTCATTCACTAAAATTTTGCAAACATTTATTCGATGTTACTAGTGAGCGCAAAATGAATATGTCACTTTGTATATTATAAAAGTCTTTCTGCGAGACAGAAATTTTCTAGTGCAGGAGACTAGTTTATTGCAGTGTAATGATGTTTGTGTAAATAAATATTTCATTTCATTTCATTTCAAACACGACCTAAAATTAAATAAAAACAGGTGAAGTTATGTTTTTTTTATGTAAACCAGCATGGGTGGCTGTGCCGAGGGACCAATGGTGCAGTCGACAGAGCCAAAATCACCTCTCCTCGCGAAACCACGCTCAGTTAGGTGCCATGCCAGCAGATTTGCGGACTGTTGCTAGGCTGTCTAGCCCGTTAATACGACGCTTGAAAACAACCAGGTTAAAGGATTCAGGAAATACACTCGCCGGAAGACAGTTCCACACTCTAGCGGTGCGACGAAGAAACGATTTAGAAAACGGATGGGTTCTCAAAAGCCCAATGTCAACAACAAAAGGGTGTTGAGTCTCTCTGCGACGAGTCATGCGGAGATAGGACGGGTGGCAGGGAATAAGGTATGTTAGTTCCGCAGACGCCACTGTATGTGAAAGTTGGCGAGCATTCCTGTAAGTAGGTACCTTTCCCCTTGTGGTTCAACAAATTTCATATAAAATTTGCATAGGCTCGAACACTGCGTTTGTAGACTCTATGTATGATACTAACACTAAATTGACAAAGTATTTACAAGTAGCCCCTTACAACCTACATTTTGTTATTATTATCCATTTATTCACACATCTGTTAATAATTTTACATATAGGTAGGTAACTATACCAAAAATTTACAAAAATTATATATAAAATTATTGTAAAACAAATGGAGTTTCCACCACCGGCGACGCGACGACGCGCTGGGCGAACCCAGGCTACCGATTGTCGGATCCCGAAGAGAGAAACCTCCGGACGATGCGTGCGGGGTGTCGAGCAGGGCTACCTTCTGGATCTGGTCTTTGACCCAACCACTCAGCGAGAGCCTCTCAAGGTGATCGTCGAGGCTCTTCGCTATCAGCCCATGCGGTGATCGTCGAGTCGACGGGCCACATTTTGGTCTCGTGCTGCAGGTCCAGATATGATTGTTGTTATTTGTGTCTGCTCTGCAGCGTCGGCTCAGTTCTCGGCAGACGAGAAGCTGAACATAATAAGCGACAATGGAGTAGCCGTTCTGAAGCTGGGATATCGACGTAACATATACTGCGTCGGCCGCGAGCCGGGGGTGAGTCACTGCGCCATCCTTCTACTGCATACCTTTATCTACGTAGGTATTTAGGTACGGACATTTCAGTGTAGACAACACGATCAGGTAACAATTGGAATCTGGTAGGCTGACGTCACGGCTGTAGCCAATCGCGTCACGGAAGTTTATATTAAAAAAGTACCTATGTTAAGTTTTTTTTTTTAATTTTTTTTTTTTTATGGATACTGACACGATTGGCTACATCACCTACAACATCCGTGATGTCAGCCCATAACACCGGGTGAACTAGGTGCCATTTCAGTGCTGCCCTTCGGTCGTGCCGGCTACACTGAACTGGACCGAAAACACAAACTATTTACATAGCCGTTTCGACCGACGTTTCATTCAGTGCGGTGATACCAACCCGGGCGCGTTGAACCCTACCACCTAGTAAGGTAAGAAGGGAAGGGACCTACAGTTTTACGTGGAATCCGAACCTCGGTCAGCCTCCAACGGTTGAGCGGTCACCCATCCAAGTACTGACCGCGCCAAGCGTTGCTTAACCATCAATAGCGACAGTCGACTGTCTGCACCACTGAGCTATCGAGACTGACACTCCTTGCAGATGAAGTGGATGGATCCGAGCGGCAAGGTGGTGGGCCCCCGCCACCCCGCGCGTCGCGTGCACGTGGAGGAGCCGCCGGGGCAGCTGGTGCTCGTGTTCGAGGACCCCATCATGGCGGACAACGGCACCTGGAGTTGCAGCGCCGGCAACATGGAGAGAAATATACACATTTTTGTGGTTGGTGCGTGTGAATATTGAATTGTTACATAGAGAGGTAGAAATTCCACAAACATCGTTTTAAAAAAAAACCCCCCGACCCTTAAAAAGTCAAAAATAATTTTCGTTTACTTACGTAAAGGAGTCGGAGGACCGCAAGTAAATACCCGCGTAGATCTGAGTTTTTATATATTTTTATTTATTCTTTATTCTTTATTCATCATTCGTATGGTAGTACACTACGCTTGAATTTGTTTTTACAATCCGGTATATCCGGATAGTTTTTACAGTCCTGTTAGTTTTAATTAGTGGTCCCCCGACTCCTTTTAAGTAAGGAAACGGAAGGTATTTTTTACTTTTTAAATTTGTAATTTAACTTTTATTTCAAGCTTTTCAAAAAATGGACATGCAAATCTATCCACTTTTTATGATAATTAATGTTTTG
Organism: Nematopogon swammerdamellus; assembly: GCA_946902875.1. Lineage (NCBI taxonomy): Eukaryota > Metazoa > Arthropoda > Insecta > Lepidoptera > Adelidae > Nematopogon > Nematopogon swammerdamellus. The sequence goes on along the minus strand of OX336339.1, from coordinate 470,202 downwards.
ATGAAGCGGAAATGCATTAAGTAAGTGGCGTAATTTTGTAATTGAAGTATATTATGATTCTTTGTTACGAAATACAGTTGGCGCACGTCAACAGCTGCCAACCGTGCTTTTATAAACACAGTGTGAAATACATTTTACTCATTATTGGACTACCTATAAGACTCGTTACTTTTTAGGTTTCCGTATCCCGTACGGAAGCCTATTACTAAGCCTCCGCCGTCTGTCTGTCCGTCCGTCCGTCCGTCTGTCCGAGGGCTGTATCTCTTGAACCATAATAGGTAGCCCGTTGAAATTTTCACAGAATATGTGTTACTATTGCGGATATAACAATAAATAATAAAAAAAAGAAAATGTTAAAAAGGCTCCCATACAACAAACGTCCGAAAAATCGTTTTTTTTTATGGAAACTGACACGGTTGGCTACATCACCTACAACGTCCGTGATGTCAGCCCATAACACCGGGGGAACTAGGTGCCGTGTCAGTGCTTCCCCCAAATTGATCGTGCCGGCTACACTAAACTGGTCGGAAAACACAAACTATTTACATAGCCGTTTCGACCGACGTTTCATTCAGGGCGGTGGTAGCAACCCGGGCGGGTTAAACCCTACCATCGAGTAAGATTAGGAGGGAAGGGACCTACAGTTTTACGAGGAATCCGAACCTCGGTCAGCCTCCAACGGTCAGCGGTCACCCATCCAAGAACTGACCGCACCCAGCGTTGCTTAACATTCAATAGCGACAGTTGACTGTCTGCACCACTGAGCTATCGAGGCTGACAAAATGACAAGCTGATTAGTCACACTATTGAATAATAGATGGCGCCACAGACTTTATACATTGCATTGTTGAAAGACAAAAGATAGGCGTATAATAGCGGATAGATACGGAAACCTCCGTGCGGAGTAAAACTCGCACTTAACAGATTTTTTTTCGCTTTGTCTGACTGTCTTCATTCGGCTGACTATTGGGTACAGCCACCCACGCCGACTCAAAACATCCCAATCGCAAAGGCAGCAACACGTAAAGAAAATCAGGTACATAAAATGTGAACGAGGTTTCAGAGGAGGTGCAGTTCTTGAACGCGAGGTCGACGGAGACACCGCTGGAGGGGCTGGACCAGGCGCTGACGTGTGCGGCGCGCGGCGTCCCCGCTCCCAGCCTCACCTGGTACAGGAACGCTCTTCCCATCACAGGTCATTTGCACATTTATTTGTAGGATGAAATATATTATGTACTAGCTTTTGCCCGCAGCTTCGCTCGCGTGAAATTCGTATTTAAAAAGAAGAAAGTAAGTAAGCCCGCTACCGTACCTTTATTTTGGCGCACAGAACAATTCGGTCTGTATGAGCCACATCTTAGCGTAACCGGAACTGAATTTTATTTAGCCTATCCTGTGTCACATATAGTAAAATGTGCTTGTACTACTAAGTTTAATCAAATTCAGGTGATCGGTTTAGGAGTTATGGAGGAACATACATACATACAGAAAATATTTCCCATAAACCTCAATTTACTTAGTTTTAGTATCATACATAGAGTCTACAAACGCAATATTTCATAAATCAAAGTAACTTACTCCATGACCATCCCTTACGGATTTATTATTAGCACATTGATGATATTTGTATGGGGATCCCCTTAATTTTTTACTTTTTGCTTTTTTTATTATTTGTTGACATCTGCGCCATAATATGTATAATATATTTTTTATTGAACACCTATTTATATATATTAGGCATAATAGGTGAGCTGAATGCCGTGAGAGATTCTATTCTAACTAACCTTTGGGATGTGGGAGAAGTATATGCAGGCGAACAAGAATAGTTTGTGGCAATGTATTAAGCAGTAAAGCAATATGATAAACTACAACCTAATAACACCTACATATTATGTGAATATTTTAACGGGCTACCTGTTACGGTTCAAATATATAGCCCTTGATAGACGGCCAGACAGTAGACACACAGACAGAGGGCGTAGGCTTAGTAATAGACCTACAGAACCCTGAAAATGAACATGGTTCAATTGAATAATTCGGGGAAGTACGCAAGCCACCCCGTTTCGCGGCTGCCTCAGCTCCCGATCAGCACAAACGCGCGCAGTATAGGTTACATAATTATAAGAAGTGGTATTTTGTCTACAGCATCGACAAACCCACATAAGTACGAGGTGTACGGAGGGAAGTTGTTGGTGCGACGCACCGCGCGGCAGGACTCCGGGGAATATGAGTGCCGGGCGCTGCAGATCAGCAAAGCCTGGAACAACACCGCCAGCTCCTTCATCCGTCTCCTTGTCAAACGTAAGGCTTTAAGGGCACGACCAGAGGGAAGCTCTGACGTCATCACAATTTGAAGGTACCTAGCTCACCAAGGTGTTATAGGCGGACGGAAAATTGATTTTATTTTATTTAAATGCCAACGGCCTTAACAGCCCAAAACTGAGTACAATTATATTTGTAGGTACTTTTTTATGAAAGCGAGTGTGGGTGGCTGTGTCGAGGGACCATACAGAGGGTGTTTCCATTTTACGAAGCCACGAGGGGTATGAGGTAGGAAGTGGTGTGCGACCGCGCGGAGCTCAGTAGGGAACGACTCGGTTCGACGGAGCGACGCGGAGACGTGTAGAACGTGTGTACCGACCGGGCACCGAGTTCGTTCTCTACTGAGCTCCGCGCGGTCGCCTCTCGCACCACTTCCTGTCTCGTACCCATAGTGCCTTCGTAAAATGAAAATACCTTACACGAAACGGTCAAATCCACCTCACCTTGCTAAACCACGCTCAGTGAGACATCATATGAGCAGATTTGAGAAGAGCTATGACTGCCAGGTTCAAACTCACCTGTAGACAATTGCACAACCTAGCGATGCGACAGTGAAGTTATATTGAGAAACGATGGGTCCTCAAAATTCCGATGTCAACAAAAAGAGGGTGTTCGGTTTCTGTGCGGCGAGTGCTGCGATAGGTTGGATGGCAAGGAATAAGGGATGCAAGTTCCTCCGAGCAGCGTCCATGATAGCATCTGTAGAACAGACTGAGCGACCCTACAAATCGTCTGTGGCTCAGAGACGCCAGACCGTTTCGGGTCTCCCACCAGACGGACGGCTCAGCGCTGTATTTAGTCCGAGGACGCCAACAGATACTGGGGGCTGCCTTACCAAATATGCCTACAGTTTCCATCATACTTCATAAATTTTTCCAAGAATGTTCTAATGATTTAATTTGTTTTTATTCTGTTTGCGCCAGATGGCCCTCTCATGAAGTTCGCTGGTGTTCAGAATATTTACGTGCTGTACAACCACATGTGAGTATATTTTTCACTAGAACTGAAGTTACAATTAACTAATTTATCCAAAATTAAGAAATATTGCTCTCACTAGCACCTGTATTTTTTTTTAAACTGACACGGTTTGGTACATCGCCTACAAGATCCGTGATGTCACCCGTAACACCTGTTAAACTAGGGGCCATGTCAGTGCTTCCCTTCATTTCATGTCGGCTACACTGAACTGGACGTATAACACGAACTACTTAATACATAAATTAGTTTTTAGTCCCACACCGTCACTCATATTAAATAATGAACGTCGAGCTGCAGCGATGCGTTCGCCATTATCGCACCGGTAAGCCGAGTTCATTCGACCGACGTTTCATTCAGTGCGGTTATGTCAACCCGGGCGGGATAAACCCTACCACCTAGTAAGGTAAGAAGGGAAGGGACCTACAGTTTTACGTGGAATCCGAACCACAGTCAGCCTTCAACGGTGGAGCGGTCATCCATCCAAGTATTGACCGCGCTCAGGGTTTGGCTAACAACAGTCGATCGACCGCACCACTGAGCTACCGAGACTGACAAACCTGTGCTAGCGTTTAACGCGAGTAAAACTCAGGCGTATGTATTCATCGCAAAGCGGACACCGTTCACTGCAGCCCCCACCTTTCAAGGAACTACTCTCAAGGTCGAGGAGCACATTGGGATTCTCGGGGTCGAACTAACTCGCGACCTCAATTATGGACGCCACATCGAGGAGAAAGCTAAGGTAGCCTCAAGGAAGCTGGGTGTTCTCAACAAGGTGCGTCAGTACTTTACGCCGAGCCAAAAACTGCTAGGTACTTTATAAAGCGCAGATTCGCTCATGCGTGGAGTACTGTTCGCATCTGTGGGACGGATCCGCAAAATACCTGCTCAGCACCTTAGACTCGATTCAGCGTCGCGCTGTACGCCTCGTTAACGACCCCGAGGTATCTCGGAACTTAGAGACCTCACGTTGACCTCACCAGACGTTGGATCTTTGAGTGTGCTCTATCGCCTGTACCACGGAGAGTGTTCCAAGGAGCTGCACGATGCGATCCCTCCATCCCCATTCTACCATCGTTCCACGCGCAACAGGTTGGGAATGCATCCACACACTGTCGATATTCCCCCACTTAGGACAAATCGATCCTGTAAATCCTTTATTAACAGGGTTGCCAACATGTGGAATGCACTCCCACCTGCAACTTTTCCTCTAAAGTACAGTCTGGGATCCTTCAAACATAATGTGAAGGTGCACCTAGCCGGCCGACAAGGTATTCGCAGCCCCCGTAAATATTCGAATGCCCGTGGGCGCCGTCGGACTACACCTCTGCGTTAGTCTGGCGCGCGCCTTATGTCGAACTTCACATAAAAAAAAAAAAACACGGCATTCACGTTGATGGAATCCGTTTTTAACCCCCGACGCAAAAGGAAGGTTGTTATAAGTTTCATGCCTCCGTCTGCCTGTGTGTTCGTGTGTGTGTTTATTTGTGTGTCTGTGGACACACAAATCTGGAAATCTGGGTCAACCGGGTTCTTACCTATGTTTGTTGAAGATCAAGTCAGCCGATTCAAAGATCATCAACAATTTTCCTAATTGGTGAAGGGATATCTGCTGTAAATTAGATTTTTTTTTTACACTTTCACTCATCACCTTGAAGTAAATAAAGGAAACTGTTAATAATTTTGTTAGGTTAGGTACCTAACAAAATTATTAATAGTTCAAAATACGTCTCTTAATAAAAGTTAAATTACAAATTTAAAAATTCCTGGCCCATCAACAACCGATAAAAAAAATACTTAATAATTTCAGCTGAGTTAATTAAAGGCGTCAGGGGGCCGAGTTTAATGTTTTTTTACTTTGTGGTCCCCCGGCGCCTTTAATTAACCAAGCTGAAACTATGTGTAAATGTTTAAAGGGTGTTGATGTGGTGGGAATTTTTTAGGGTTCCATACCTCAAAAGTGGAAAAAACTGGAACCTTACAGGTTCACTCTTGTGTCTGTCTGTCTGTCCGTCGATAGGAGTAGAGGGGAACTCGGCCGATGTTGCTATGCGGCCTTCTTACATCCAGGCCAGAAAAGGGACCTACTATTTTAGACCGGTTCCGAACGGCGAAGCAGCAAGTGTAGGTAAGCATGTATTTTTCTTCATCAGAAAAAAAAACTTATTGGTACACGCCGACCGGATTCGAACCTCGACCTCTCGCAAGAGAAGCCGACGCAAAGAGCACTCGGACCACCCGCCCCTACTTCCGATTACCACACTTCTACCCCAATTTCCTGGATGCAAGGCGATGGAATACACACAGCACGCAGTGCATGCAATTTTCTCGTTTCCAGCCGCACTCTCCGCTGCCCGGCGACCGCTTTTCCCAAGCCGTCCTACCGCTGGTCCCACCGGACGACTCGCGTTGAGAAATTCATCCCCTCGTACGGCGGAGACGTGTTCACAGCTAGGAATGGCTCCTACTCAGAGCTGAAGGTTCGGGTGAACGGGCGGGATGATCTCGGCGACTACACGTGCTATGCGAGGAACGCACACGGGCTGAATAAGACCGTGTTCCGGTTGATTAAGGCGAATAAACCGAGTCCGCCGGTAAAGGTCAGATCCATTAAGGCGAACCACTTTAAAAAATCGGCCATAATATGTCGTGCTAAAGGGCGACAGGCTCGCCACCTCTCACCTTGGCACGGTACTTCCACCGAGTCATGCAGCAGGTGGGTCTTCGTGCCTTACTTGCTGCTTTTCGTGCCTTACTTTGCGAAACGTGGTGGTCGGTGTTGTGCTGTAATTTACCAGAGTTCTTACAGGACAACACCGATTCGGTACTCTGCTTATCCCGATTGTCGGGATTCAGCGTGTGTGATAATATGTCGTTTTTTTTTTTTTTTTTATGGAACCTGACACGGTTGGCTACATCACCTACAACATCCGTGATGTCAGCCCATAACACAGGGTGAACTAGGTGCCATGTCAGTGCTTCCCTTCATTTCATGTCGGCTACACTAAACTGGACGGAAAACACGAACTATTTACATAGCCGTTTCGACCGACGTTTCGTTCAGTGCGGTGGTACCAACCCGGCCGGGATAAACCCTACCACCTAGTAAGGTAAGAAGGCAAGGGACCTACAGTTTAACGTGGAATCCGAACCACGGTCAGCCTCCAACGGTCGTGCTTTCTATTAAAAAAAATACTTGATTCTGCTGTTCGACCGTTGAGTCTGTCCGTGATCCGTATTCCACCTAACAGTGTAGTTTCCTTCCGTTCCTTCCCTTTTCTTACTAGTTGCTAGGGTTTAACTCACAGAATCAGGTACTTCAGCATTACGGAATCAGTGATAGCATCCGAAGTACCTTAATGTCGTCGCCCCACCTGGAGTTTGGTCTTCCCACACGCCGCCGTCTTCTACTCCACTCATACATTATCTATCACGAAAGAATAAATATAATTTTTTTTCCGGAGCATAAACCAATTCTAAACAATACACGGGTCCTACTCAGGGTTGCCAGATGGTCCAGATAAAAAAGAGGAAATTTTTCACCAAAGATCTCCCCCTTTATTTTTCGGGTAAAACTTTTACGAAAAATCTATCCCCCCTTTCTTTTGTCCGCGGAAGTTTAAAACTTTTCCGCGGACAAGACTTCAAAAAAGAGGACTGTTCGCGGTAAAAGCGGACACCTGGCAACCCTGGTCACTTCCAACTTGTCATCCGTAGGCAGGAAAACCGAGGATCGGAAGGCCAACCTTCTGATCGGACGACGGCATCCAGGAAACAGTGGTTCCGTGCCGCTGAAGGCCGGGTATGTTGAAGAGGTATTGGAGAGACGTATGTTCAGCAGCGGGCACTAAAATGCTAACTGACAATAACCATCTGCTAAACTAAGAGAATAAATGAAATAATGTTCAGGTGGCGTACAAGAGTTCCACTAACGACTCGCTCGTGTTCGAGTTAGACTGCGGGAACTGCACGTGGCGAGCCAGCAGGAACAGAACCAACATTGGACGCGAACTGCTGAACGCAATCGTACCGGAGATAGGTAGGTTCACACCACCACATTCACCATAACAAAAAATCGGGGTGTCGCTGTGTCGTGGACACGGCCGTGTGTTTTACGTGAATACGTGTACGTATTCTTTGATCCTTTACCAATCGAGTGGTGTAATTAAATTTTGGATGTAGATGATAGATATGAAGCTACAACACCAAACCGTATCCCCCGATTTTGCTACCATCATTTTTCTGGATTGGCTCCCACTATGGAAGCAAATTTAAAGACGTATTTACGTCAAAACCTGGCTAGGTAGTAGGCGAGCTACTACCGCCTGGTTGGTCTGGTTTCGTGAAATCAATGAACGTTCCCCGTGTGCTTTCGTGTTCGAAAAATTACCGTGTGGGGTCGGTACTTAAAAAGAATAGCCCCACTGCATCTCTCCCCATGCATGCCGTAAAGGCGACTAAGGGATATGGACAAGATGCCATGCTAAAGGGCGACAGGCTCGCCACCTCTCACCTTGGCACGGTACATCCACCGAGTCATGCAGCAGGTGGGTCTTCGTGCCTTACTTGCTGCTTGATCGATTGAATCTTGTTCGAATACTTTGCGAAACGTGGTGGTCGGTTTTGTGCTGTAATTTACCAGAGTTCTTGCAGCATAATACTGATTACTCTGCTTACCCCGATTGTCGGGATTCAGCGTGTGTGATATGTACGATGGCCGCATAGCAGCCTCGGCCGTGCTCACCTTATAGCCAGCAATTGAAAAAGGAAGTTCCTGGCGTGGCACCTACTAGGAGGTGTTATTGGCTGGTCGGTGCATATGCTTTGGCCCTTCTGATTCGGCCACCCACGCCGGACTACCGAGGCTGACACTTGTTGTTACAGGATACAGATTTGAGCTGATGAAACAAAGTAAGGCAAAAATGTACGCAGACCTGACGCCAGTCTACTGGGAGGATGACGACAAGGACCAAGTCGTCACAGTGGACGTGGAGACAACTACAGACCGTAAGCCATATATACAGGGTGTCCCAAAAGTCAACGTTATCCCTTGGTGGGCTGATAGGCCAGCTCATTACTGACCAGAATATCACATTATGACCTTAATAAAAAATCGTTAGTTTTCGAGATATTCGGACTTTTATAAATTTCGTGAAAATCAACACCCTGGATCAGTTTTTCCAGTGCCACGGGTACAACATTCCATATTCTAAGATTCTATTTATTGTTACGCAACCCTGTATAGTCCTGCTATTGATCACAGTCCAAAAAAATTAATTATGAATAGTCAAATACCCTTAAAAACATTGTTTTGTCGAATCCGTAGTAAGTTATTTTTTAATAGTCAAATTCGACCTCTTCATACTTAAAAAAAATGTATACTGAAAAAAATAGGTCATGGTGTCATGTACAATGTTACTTTGATCAATGTTTATGTTATGAATGATAAGGTTTGCTTGCTTAATTCAACGCCGTCCGTCCGTCTGTCTGTCCGAGGGCTGTATCTTTTGAACCGTAATTGCTAGCCCATTGAAATGTTCACAAAATACATATATGTGTTATTTATTATGGCCGATATAACTATAAGAAATTTATAAATTTATTTATATAGAGATATAAAAATAAGAAAAACATACAAGAAACTAAAAAGCAAGATCAGACCTACAGTTTTACACCAGTTGCGAACGGTGAAGCAGCAGTTGTAGGTATACCTACACGGACATTTTTCCGTCCGAAAAAACTTATAGGGACAAGCCGACCGGATTCGAACCTCGGTCCTCTCGCGGAACGGTGAACGCGATAAAGCTTTGTCACGCACGACGACGGTCTCCGCACGCTAACCTACCCTTTCTCTACTTCTAGAAACGCTGACCGCAGTGCGAGGGCTTCCCTTCAACACAACTTACATGGTCCGTGTAGCGACATTCAACCTGGCAGGGCCATCGGACTTTTTCGAGCTCGAAGAGCAGTACACGACTCTTGCTGCCGTCGCACTTACACCTGGAGCTACGGTTTTTCTGGGTGTAATTTTGGCTTGGGGATTCGGCAATTGCAGCTGTTGAAATAAACAGAGGAATAGAAATTGGGGTGTTTTATTTAATAACTTTTACTTATAAGTACCTCGGTCAAATTCTGCGGCTTGGTAGACATGGTCTGCTTAAGGAGGTGCAGAGACGAATTCAACTGGGTTGGGCTGCCTTTGGAAAACTAAAATTCGTCCTGAAGTCTGACCTTCCGCAGAATTTAAAGACCCGTATATATGACCAGTGTGTCCTCCCGGTTATGACGTACGGGTGTGAAACGTGGACTCTGACGGTCGCTGTTGTCCAAAGGTTGAAAGTTGCCCAGCGAGCAATGGAGCGAGCCATGCTGGGAATATCGCTACGTGATATGGTGCGTAACGAGGCAATCCGCCGACGCACCAAAGTAGTCGATATTGGACACCGGGTGGCTAAGCTCAAGTGGCAGTGGGCTGGGCACGTTAGCCGAAGAGACGATGACCGTTGGAGTAACCGTGTCCTACACTGGCGGCCGTGGACAGGAAAACGGAGTGTGGGAAGACCACCCGCCAGGTGGGACGACGACATCAAGTACGTCGGCGGAAATCAGTGGTTCCGTATCGCTGAAGGCCGAGAGGACTGGAGGAAAATTGGAGAGGCGTATGTCCAGCAGTGGACGCTTACACGCTGACTGACTGACTGACTGACATTTAATAACTTTTAAAGGTAACCGAAAATCTGACAGTATAAATGTATGGTAACCAGGCGATTGTAGTGCTTCGTGGTTCTGAATATCCTACAGTCGACACTAAGCCTAGCGCCACACTGAACGTAATATTTTTTTTCTATGTAATCCGGTATGGGTGTCTCAGTCGGAGGGGCCAAAGCACATGCTCTGACCAGCCAATATCACCTCCGAGAAGGTAGGTGCCATACGGGAGACTTCCCTGGATTGCTGGCTATACTGGACTAGAGGAGAACACAACCGAGGCTGCTATGCGGCCATCTTACATCCAGTACGGTGGTACCAACCCAGTCGGCTACAATTTGAGCCTACCACCTAGTACGGGCACAGATTACTTAATAGTTACTTCGTAACAGATAAATCACTCCATAGAAAATGTTCCTACCTTCGGGCTTTAATAGCCTACTCTTTCACAACGCCAATCCCTGCGTGCGAAAATGTACCTTAACGATCGAGTGTAAAGTGGTTATTGCTTTGCAGCTGCGCGCACTTGCGTGGGCGAGCGTCTATGTATACATAGACGCTCGCCGCGCGAAGTATATATACTTCGCGCGGCAGACGAATTTTTACTGAAAAAAAGACCGCCGGCGGCCCGTCGGGCGGTAGGTAGTTAGCGCGCGCAAGTACATAGAGTGCGTGAGGCCTGGTACGGGGCAAGGGAAGGGACCTACAAGTTTACACCGGTTCCGAACGGTGAAGCGGCAGGTGTAGGTATTTCAGACAAGTAAATTAACGACATAGTTTGCGCTAGGCTTTATTCAGCGTTCATCACGAACTAGTCATCATTTGTTCTATCCGGTTCGCTTACACCCACGAAGAAGAGCCGACAAGAAACTTCGCAGGTTTTGTTTTTAGTATTTTATTGACTATCCACATTTTTATTGACTAGCCAAATTTTTATTGAAACTATACGGTTGGATTCATCACCTACAACATCTGTGATTTCAGGCCATAGCACCTTGGTGAACTATGTGCCATGTCAGTGTTTCCCATTGGTCGTGTCGACTACACTGAACTGGACGGAAAACATGTAAATACAGCTTGAGAACAAGATTAACCATTTGACTAAGAACTCTGACTACAAAAGGTTTAGTAATTAAGTGTATCAGGTGTAAAGACCCTTTGTCAAGCGCGACACTATTTATGGGGCAGAAATACTCCTGGAGTATTGTGAAGTGACTTCACCACTGTTGGCACTATACCCGGGACCCGGTGATTTTTGGGTCTGGAGTGAATGGCGATTTGACCACACGTGACATAACGCCTGCATCAAGCGTTGGTTGCCAGCAGGGAGATCCACTGGGCCCGGCAATATTCAGTCTGTCAAGTGTCAATCCATAGTATCATTGAACAAATAAATTCGGAGCTGAATATATGGTATCTGGACGACGGAACTTTGGGCGGGAAAGTTGACACAGTATTGACTATCTTTTGTATTGACAGACTTAAATACAATAATCACTGCTTTCAAAGAAATCGGGCTTCATTTAAATTTTTCCAAATGTAAAATTTATGTTTTCAAATCACACGATGAAAAAGATGAAATTTTTAAGAAATTAAACTAAATAGCGCCAAACATTCAAGTTCTAGAAAACGAGAACTTTTATCTTCTTGGTGCTCCAGTTACTTCCAAAGGTACATATACGCCCACTGATTGAGAAGAAAACAGAGACGATATCGAAATTTTGTGAGCGATTAGATGACAATACTTAATACACATAATATGGCTTTATTTTTGCTTCGCCACTGTATATACATGCTGAAACGCACTTATTTTCTGCGGTCGTGGCTCAAGTCCGATTTGGATGGAAGACGATTTGATTAATTCAATTGATAACTCTCTGCGTTGTAACTTGGAAAAATTGCTGAATTCGAAATTGACTGATTCGTCCTGGCAACAAGCAACTTTTTTTTTTATGGACTCTAGAACTCATTGGTTCGACATTATGTCCTTCACTAGGTGAGTTTGGGATCTCGTACTTAGAAGAAGCCATTTCTGCTTGGAAGATGCTTTGTCCCGACGAACAACCACCGTGTCCAAGCCAAACTGTCGCCCAGTCCAAAAGGGATATTCCAATAGTCAAAATTAAACATAACGTTCTCCTTGAAAATTGTAATGAAATTATTCGTGTACGTATTTTGGCAGTTTCAGAAAAATTATCTGGAGCGTGGCTTGAAGCTTACCCATCGTCACCTAGGGACATTATTTAGATCAGAAAACCACCAAAATTTCGGTTGCACTTCGTTTAGGCCTCAAAATTTCAAGTCAACATTTATGTATCAAGTATGTATCAGTCATGTATCAAAAGTGCAGGTGGAAACTCCAGGCATCAAAATTTAAATTTTATTATAAAGTCCACGCTTCTGACAGCAAACATACCGTGCATCCTTGAACCTTGCGGTTATTCCCGGCTGGATGGCAAGAGGCCCGATGCTATCACCCTAGTGCCATGTGCCAAGGGTAGGTCATTGATGTGGGACACCACTTGTGTCGACACATTGGCTCCAAGTCACGTTCGGGCCTCTTCAAGAGCGGCCGGAGCGGAGAGCCTCAAACGCAACAAATATTCAAATTATAATTCAAGATATCGAATTTGTTGCGTTTGTGGTTGAAACCCTCGGTCCGTGGAGCAGTGAAGCCAAAAGCTTCTTGAAGAGGCTTGGGCCTCTGCTGGTGGACGCAACTGACGTCCCACAATCAAAGGCCTACTTCTTTCAAAGCCTTGCCATCCAGCGGGGTAATTAATTCCGCAAGTGTTCTAGGAAAACGCCCCTTTTGATATTTATTTTAATTAGTTATTAGTATTACTTTTTTATATTTTATGAAAATAAGGATATATTTTCAAAGTGCATAGTTTAAAGCAAAGCCGTCCAACATACGGCCCGCGGGCCACGCAGTGGCCCGCGGGGGCGGTCAATCCGGCCCGCCATGTCTTGCTTTTTTACAAAATACTGTTTTGGCGGCCGATTTGATACGCAAAGTGCGCGCGCATTGAGTGAATTGAATACCAACCAACCATCGCTGCGCTTCGCCGTCTCCGCCGCGCCGCTGCCGAAGGAAAGGATCAACTTTGTTCTGAACTCTATGAACATGTTCAAGCTTTCACCAAAAAGTTGGAAAAACAGGTGAAAAACAGTTGGGACATTGGGAGACCCTTACTACTCGAAATCAACAGACTCTGGATTTCGGAAAGTATGTTGCTTTGCTTAAAAAGCTAAGGAATGAATTTGACGAGAGGTTCAACGACTTCAAATTCAAGAACCCTACATGAAAGTAGTAGTAAAAATCAATTTGATATCGAGATTGAAAATATGGATCAACATATCCAAATGGAGTTGATTGAGCTGCAAAGTAATGCATGTGTGGTATGTCTTCTTAAAACTGCCTATAATAGTTGCCTACAGATTGGACTGATCGAATTTTACAAAAAATATATAAAACCTGATCAGTATCCAAACTTATCTAAGCTTGCTTTAGAACAAGTGTCTTTATTTGGAAGTACTTATTCTTGCGAGCAGTTTTTTTTTTCCGCATGAAGCATGTAAAATCAAAGACCAGATCATCTCTGACTGACAACCACCTTAACGGCCTTCTCCGCATTGCAACATCCAAAATATCACCTGATATAGACTCACTGTTTAAAAAAAAACAATGTCAATAATCACATTAAGTTTTACATTTAGTAAGAACTTGTACCTACTTAACTTGAAATTTACCATTGTAATTTACCATTGTTTACCAATATATGTATAATAAATTAGATAAATAGAAAACTATAGCAAAGCGTTTTAATTACATTAGCACTCCGGTCTTTCCTAGAAAAAAACATCTGCTCTGGCCCTCCGCATTGGTAAAAATGATTAAACTGGCCCGCCACTGGATTAGGTTGGACACCCCTGGTTTAAAGTATTATAAAAGAAAACTCTTTTTAGTTAAAAGAAACGTATTCAACCCCTCCTGCCTCAAGTATCTCTTCGTGTGCCTCCTCCTCCAGTACCTACCTCCTCAAGTACCCCATTTCAAGTACCTCCTTTCCCCTTTCCAAGTACCTCGTGTGTATGTATGCATGGATGAATTAGAATCTAATTCATCCATGGTATGTATGTACGAGTATGTATCTACATATTATGTGTAAGACTATTCTCAGCGGCTGACACTATCCTGATACTTTGATGAGGATTTCCGCGAATGCAGGCCCTGAGCGCCGCCGAGCGGGTGCACTCCACCTATCTAGGGCTATCTGCGAGTACCTCCTTCCACTCCGCCACGCATGCGCCGCGGGAGACATCCGTCGTGATAGCTTGACGTCAGCAGCGGCGCGGCGGTCGGTATCGATGACATACGATGACACTGACATGGCACACTGTTTATGCGCTATCGCTTACTTTACTCTTTGGCTATCGCGAGCGAGACCTAAACACACTGCACAATTATATCTATTACGTACTATTATAAAAATCGGTCAAATGCGAATTTTATCCACGCGCGGAAGGTTCCGCAGTTATACCAGACATGTCAAAAACCATATCCGTCTATCTTTTGTCTATCTACGACTCAAAGTACCTACCTGTGCCGCCATATATTATTATTTAGTATCGTGAAATGTAGAACGTTTCTTATATAGGGAGGGACCCCCTTACCTTATTTTTTCATTTCTGCTTTTTTAGGGTTCCGTATTCGTCGTACGGAACCCTATTACTAAGCCTACGCCGTCTGTCTGTCTGTCTTTCTGTCTGTCTGTCTGTCCGTCTGTCTGAGGGCTAGTCTCTTGAACCGTAATAGGTAGCCCGTTGTAATTTTCACAGAATATGTGTTATTATGGCCGATATACAACAAATAATAACAAGAAAAAGTAAAAAATTCACGGGGTCCCCGTACAAGAAACTAAAAAGTGTCTACCGAAAAGAGTATGAAGCATTTTAATTAATCATGAATTTTAACTAATATGAATTATTTCATACGCCACGCCATAGATGGCGTGAGTGGCGCTGACCATGACTCGCACTTGGCCGGTTTTTTTTTATTTGTTGTCAACTCATATGAATAATGGAGTGATGCTATACGCGAGGAGATAGGAGGTGTTGAACTAAGCTTGCGATGACTTCACCGACCATATGCGGGCCCATCGGCAGTAGAGGAGGGTGTTAATCGAGGTCGGGACTAGCGAGTGGCCACTCTAAATTTCCCGCGCATGCTTCACGTTTCGGCTCGCACGCATCAAGCCCTCGTCAACTAGTCTGCGTTGACTAGGACGCGGGAAAACACCAGTTCCACTCTCGACCTCCGCCTCTCTCCACCTAGAGCCCCTATCCATATTCTGTGGGATGCTTCCAGTGACGTTTTCGAAGCTCTCTCCATATACCTATGAGCTTAGCGTCGATCTTGGCAACCCTAGATTCTTGAAGAGAATGTAGGTAGAGCGAATTCGCTGGTAGTCCTCTTGTTCCGACTTCCACAGCGAAGAGATCAGTCTTAAATCCGTTTCACACAATCCGGTCTACTAAGTTGCAATGCTTTTATTTTATGGAAACTGACACGTTTGTCTACATCACCTACAACGTCCGTGATGTCAGCCCATAACACCGGGTGAACTAGGTGCCATGTCAGTGCTTCCCCCACTTGATCGTGCCGGCTACATTGAACTGGTCGGAAAACACAAACTATTTACATAGCCGTTTCGACCGACGTTTCATTCAGTGCGGTGGTTGGTACCAACCCGGGTGGGTTAAACCCTACCGCCAAGTAAGATTAGGAGGGAAGGGACCTATCTACAGTTTTACGAGGAATCCGAACCTCGGTCAGCCTCCAACGGTCAGCGGTCACCCATCCAAGTACTGACCGCACCCAGCGTACTGTCTGCACCACTGAGCTATCGAGGCTGACTGAGTGCTTGTTAAGTTTGATGTTGTGGTTTGCTTTCCCATGGAACTGTAAGTTCAACAAGTACTACATGCTTTGTCGCTTTTGAAAATATAAGTATATCCGGTCTTAATGCTGTGGTAAAGATTTCGAAAGCATCTGGTAATGCTTCTCATGTGTTTCCATCAACAATTCCCAATCCTTTGCTGCTCCCAAAATTGAAGAAGGTTTAGTCCTATCTTTGGGCAGCTTTTTGGCTCCAGGTTTCACAAAGTTGACCTTCTGGAAGACGCTACTGGTTTGCCCTTTCCTGGTCCGTGCAATTGACAGGTTGATGGCCTTTGGAGGACTTGATCATGACGGTAGGAATACTGGCCTCGCTCAAGTAGTATTTTGCATCCGCATAAAAATGTTTGGCCGTGCCTACAGATTCCTTACATGACCGGCATACCTAGTCTATTTGTAGACTTCCCCCATCTAACTAGAAAATTCTGAAAGCAAGTAAGCCACTACCTACCTAGGCAGACAAACAGCATGCTGTTTACGCTTTTCTATCATTGTCCTCTGTGTGGAAGGTGTCAGTACGCGAGTGCTTATATAATTTATTAAATTCTGTAAACAGAGTTATCTATGTCGTAGATGTCGTATCATTGCTGTGGAAATTTTTCTATAACAAAATGGAATATTTTGTTTATCTGACCAAGCGGATTTCACTATACATATCTATACATGTATGCATGGTCGCGGGATCATGATTTGCAATTTTTTTTATAATTTTAGAAGTTTTCCGTTTGAAGTTGTGCCGATTGACTGATTAATTGATCGGTTGATCGTTGATAGATACGGAACCCTCGGCACGCGAGTCAAACAATGTCACGTCCTATTTTTCTGATGGGTTCTTGAGGGTTACCAATTACATTTGTAGGTTTCCGTATCCCGTACGGGACCCTATTACTAAGCCTACACCGCCGTCTGTCTGTCTGTCTCTCTGTCCGTCCGTCCGTCTGTCTGTCCGAGGGCTGTATCTCTTGAACCCTAATAGGTAGGTTTAAATTTTCACAGAATATGTGTGGCCGATATAACAACAAATAATAAAAATAAGAAAAAGTAAAAAATTCACGGGGTTCCCATAGAAGAAACCAAAAAGTGTTTTTTTTTTATTGTTAGCTCGACATATTACGCCGAGGCACCCATAAGGTGTCTAACGGCGCCCATTGACATTCGGCCGTATTCGGGGGTTGCGAATGCCATGCCGGCCTGACAGGTGCCCATTCACGCCCCTCTTGAAGGACCCGAGACTTTACTTGGGGAAAAATATATGAGCAGGGAGAGCGTTCCAGAGTTTACCGGTTCTGTACAGGAAAGATCTGCAGAATCGATTGGTACGCATGCGCGGTAAGTCCAGCGTATATGGATGCAATCCCTGCCCAGTGCGCGTGGTGCGGAGGTGGAAAGGGGACGGCGGGATCGCGTTAAACAGCTCCTCCGAGCACTCCCCATGGAATAAGCGATAGAACACACTTAGGGAGCCGACATCCCTACGGTGTTGCAGTGGTTCTAGATCACGGGACACTTCGGGGTCACCCACTAGTCGCACGGCTCGACGCTGAATCGAGTCCAGAGGCGCAAGCTGGTATTTGGCAGAGCCATCCCACAGGTGCGAGCAGTACTCCAAGCAAGACCTGATCTGCGATTTATACAGGAGCAGCTTTTGGTCCGCCGTGAAGTACCGTCGTACATTATTGAGTACGCCCAGCTTTTTAGAAGCCAGCTTGGCCTTCCCCTCGATGTGGCGACGAAAGTTCAAGTCGTGCGACAGTTCGACTCCGAGGACCCCGAGGTGTTCGCTTAATTTGAGCGACGTGCCTTGGAATGAAGGAGCCGGTGTGAACGCCACTCTCTTCGCACTGAACGCGCAAACTTGTGTCTTGGAAGCGTTGAACTCGACCAAATTACTACGGCCCCATTCGGAAATAGAACCGAGTGTATGTTCGAGCTCAGACACAAGTCTTCGTCTCTTCTCATCCACAACATCCCGACTGGCTGAAGGGTGACAGGTGTAGGATCCGTGTGCCGTACTGTCATCTGCATAACAATGTATGTTGCCCAGAGACAGCATATCATTGATGTGCAGAAGAAACAGCCTGGGTGACAACACACATCCTTGTGGTACGCCGGCGTTCACTGACATGGCGTCCGACGAGCAACTGTCCACTAGGACCTGAATGCTACGCCCATGTAGGAAGTCGGCGACCCAGTCACACAGGCCAGAAGGAAGTCCGTAAGCCGGCAATTTGCCCAAGAGCGACTTGTGCCAAACCCGGTCAAATGCCTTGGCAATATCAAGGCCAATTGCCAAGGATTCGCCATGACCTTCAAGCGATTCCCCCCAAAGGTGAGTGACGTACGCTAGGAGATCACCAGCAGATCGTTTTGGCCGGAAGCCGTATTGCCGATCGCTGATGAGGTCATTTGTCTCTAGGTACTTCATGAGCTGCGCATTAATGATGCGCTCCATCACCTTACAGAGAAGGGAGGTAATCGCTATAGGTCGGTAGTTTGACGGGTTTGAGCGGTCACCCTTTTTGGGGACCGCTTGCACAAACGCAGATTTCCAGGCCGCCGGCACACGACCATTAGAGTAGGAGAGACGGAATAGGCGCGTCAGCACTGGAGCCAACTCGGGAGCACATCTTTTTAACACCAATGCAGGAATCCTGTCCGGCCCACTCGCTTTCCTGACGTCTAGGGAGAGAAGCTCCGCCCGTACAGTTCGTAGTCGGAACTGCACTTCCGGCATGGAGCTCTCACACCTAGGTATGGATGGGGGAGTGGCACCTCCATCGTCCAGGTTAGAGTTCCCCGCAAAGCACCAGTAAGTCGGCTTTCTCCTTTGCGGAGTGAGCAAGTGAGCCTCCAGGACACTGCAGAGGTGGAAGAGAGGAGCGGCAGAAATTCGACTCGACAGATTTGGCGAGAGACCAGAACTCACGGCTCCCAGTTGGATGCTCGTTCAGTCTATCGCCGATTCTGCCGATGTGGTCAAATTTGGCCCTGGCAATAACCCTTTTGCAGGTTCTGGAGAGGTGGTATTTCTTCTTCAGTTCGGGTACATTTGGGTCACGTCCGGCACGAGCACGCGACCATGCACGATAAGCTGCGCATTTAGCTGCGACAGCAACAGCATGCAGCATGTATGCGCGTGCGCCATCTACCGAATAGAGTGTGAAGCTAATCATGACATTTAACTAATATGGAGCATTTCATAACACGCCATAGATGGCATGAGTGGCACTAACCATGACATGGCGATAAGGAACCCTCGGTGCGCGAGTTCGACTCGCACTTGGCCGGTTTTTTATTGAAAGCGCGACATGTGGCGCCGAATTTCCCATGAGGTGTCTAACGACGCCCATGGACATTCGATCGTATGCGGGGTTGCGAAGCCATGCTAGCCTGACAAGTGCCCATTCACGCCCCTCTTGAAGGACCCGAGACTGTAGAGTCTCCCCTACATTCTAAAGCATCTAGAAAAATAAATATACGTACTACTGAAGCTATAGTACGCACGTTACAGTTGTTATAATTCTTTACACGTAAATATCTACTGGTATTGTCTTGTTAAGGTTGTGTCTGTCAACGCTTCGAGTGTAATATGCTTTTTAGGGTTCCGTATCCGTCGTACGCGACCCTATTGACCCTTGTTCAATCCCTTTTTCGATCAATTTCAAATTCAATCCCATTCTCGACTATGCAGATGTGTGTTTCTCGACTTAAATGAAGATCTTCTAAACAAACTTGACAGACTCTTAAATATGTGCATTCGCTACATCTTTGGTCTGCGCAAGTACGAACATATTTCCGAATATCGCACGCGTTTACAATGGCTCGATATTCGAAGTCGCAGGAATAGCCACGTCTTATCTCTTCTCTTCCGTACACTGAACGACCCTGCTGCTCCGATATCCTAAGTGAGCGGTTTAATTTTCTCTGTTCTCATGGTCTCTCTCTGAGATCCACTGACTACTTACTCCTAGCAATACCAGCCCACTCGAGTTCGTTCTACACTGACTCATTTACAGTCAATGCAGCTCGCATGTGGAATCAGCTTCCTGAGGAGACACGTCGCTCCACTACTATCCACATGTTTAAAGAACGTATCCACAAACGATTTCTGATACCACATGGCAATGAGTAGGTAAAATAAATATAAATACTCATCGATGCCCTTGCATCTTCAATCTTTGGATAACTCTGGGCCGCTAAGGGCCGTCTTTATTGCTCTCCTTCCTCGTAAGACACATAAACGTATTCTGAGTTCGTTGAAAACGAGCTCGTTGAAACCGTGACCGGCTTTTGCTTGATAAGGTGCACGATAGGATGACGATCGTCTAGCAGGATACGTGATTTTATGTCCTCCTCATCGTTTGATGTCATCTTTACTCTTGAGTCCATGGTTAGAAGATCCGCTTCAATCCTTGGAAAGAGGGACAATAGCCGACTTGACTTACCCTGCCGTATGGCTACAATCTCTGGCCTGAAACTATCTGTCTGCCATTTCAACAATAACAATCTTTCTGCGGCTTTCATGTCTAGAGCCAATTGTGTAGTTCGGCATGTAATGTGTGACTGCAGATAGTTTTTCTCGTCGGCGGCGGCGGCGGCGTAGCGTATCGATCGTATGCACATATTGCAGCATCTTTTTTTTATGGGGTTTTACGATACGTTTGCCTGTACGTGGCCTCCACTCGAGTACTTGTCTACCCCAGCGGTTGTCGGTCGGGTCTGCGACAGATGTGCACGACCCAATGCCACTTCAGCTTGCAAATTTTCTTCTTGCAAATGTCGACTACCTGAATGCCGAGCATTGCTTATTATTTGCTTGAATGTGCAATTGTGTTTTTTTGTTTTTCCAAAAAACTTAATAATATTTTAATTAAATTGTACATTTAGCCACACAGTACATACCTTCACCTGCTGCTTCACCGTTCGGAACCTGTAAAACTGTAGGTCCCTTCCCTTGCCCCTTACTAGGTGGTAGGCTCAAATTATATCCGACTGGGTCGGTACCACCGTACTGGATGTAAGATGGCCGCATAGCAGCCTCGGTTGTGTTCCCCTCTAGTCCAGTATAGCCAGCAATCCAGGGAAGACTCCGGTATGGCACGTACCTTCTCGGAGCTGATATTGGCTAGTCAGAGCATGTGCTTTGGCCCCTCTGACTTAGCCACCCATACCGGATTACTTAAAAAAAACTTAAACATCAACGTTGTGCATTTTTGAATATTTTGGAATGGTTAGGGAATAATTTCGCACGAATTGTTTTATTTATTATTATAAAAGTACAATCATTTATGTGGTAAAATACAATATTCATTTATTGCGCTATCGTAGAGAAACATGGCAATTTATATTACATAAAAAAATTAACACTACAGAACTATTATAATTATTTTACATCAAAAAGTTTATTTCTCAGAAAAATCAACTTTCATCCATAATTTCAAGGAATCTTACGCTTTTTCGATCAGGCTACGGATCTGACGCGAGTTTAACATTTTTTACCCATCTAAAAAAAGTGCCAAGCGCCGCTAAAGAAGTTTTCACTTCAAAAAACCAGAACATCATACTAAGAGCAGCTGCTGCTGTTTCTATAGAAAGAGAATACAGATAATGTGTAGAGTCCGCGGCGGAGGAGGAGTGTCCACTCCTCGGAGCGCTCCTCCGGGAGCCGTGACACCCGCCCGCGCCCCCAGCAGATAACCTCTCTCTCGCCTCCCCCGCTAACACACACTCCGCTCATAGAGCACTCTGTTACAATAGGTATGCGCATTACTTACAGTGCTCCATCTGTTCGATGTGTTGTTCGGCGGGCACTTTTATATTTAAAAAAAAACCGGCCAAGTGCGAGTCGGACTCGCGCATCGAGCTTTCGGCACCACAAAAAAAAAACATTGAAAAAAAACACGTTTCTTGTATGGGAACCCCCTAATTTTTTTACTTTTTCTATTTTTTATTATTATTTGTTATATGCGCCATAATAAATAACACATGTTTTGTGAAAATTTCAACGGGCTACCTATTACGGTTCAAGAGATACAGCCCTCGGACAGACGGACGGACGGACGGACAGACAGCGTAGGCTTAGTAATAGGCTTCCGTACGGGATACGGAAACCTAAAAATTGAAAAAAACACGTTTCTTGTACGTGGAGGGAACCACCCAGAATTTTTTACTTTTCCTATTTGTTGTTATATCCGCCATAATAAATAACACATATTCTGTGAAAATTTCAACCGGCTACCTATTACGGTTCCAAACCAAAGATACAGCAGTAGGTAGGACAGACAGACAGATATAGGCGTAATAGGCTTCCGTACGTAATTGGTACGTAATTGGTCAGTTCATACATTTGTTGTTCGTTATTCTTTATTTACTGTATATTCATCATCCATAGACATAACATTTAGCATTATGCCAGTTCGCAGTTCGATTATCTTATATAGGTATAGATTATATTGTTAAAATGTTTGGATAATTCGGGAGATGCCGCTCTTCTGAAAATTAGGATATTTGTATGAGACCCCTCCTTATTTTTGACTGAACTTAATGAAAGGTCGGATGAAACGGCTATGTAAATAGTTCGTGTTTTCCGTCCAGTTCAGTGTAGCCTGCACGACCGAAGAGACGCACTGACATGACACCTAGTTCACCAAGGTTTTATGATGTATGTGATGTAGCCATCCGTGTCAGCTTCCATAAATTTTAACCGACAAATTATATGGTTCCCTACAAAAATATGTTTTCTCCCCGAAAATATTACTTTGTCGAAAAAATTTGCAGTTTTCCTCTCATTTATGGCTAAACATCTGCTAACCATATGAAAGTCAAAATTTTAGCTTTAGAAACCTAGGAGAACAGGAGGGGAAAGGACATTTTTTGCATATTTTTCACAAATTATAGTAGACGACACAGGGTTGTGACTTTTAAAAACATTTATTTAATTATTAATTAATTATAACAGAGGTGCATTCAGTTCGGTGCTAACTTACAGACTAAATTCTTGTATCTTCGTTTGCAATAAGGAGAACAGTCGCTCGCTGGCCAGTGCGCAGTTGTTAACTTTCGCCGTGTGAGCCGCAACCGTATCGTCAGCGGGAAGCGTGTGTTGCTGGGCACATCACTCCACTGAACAAATTGCAAAAAAATATATTTTTAGAATCCTTACAGTTAGCTCTCTCAAATGATACCATACACTATTGTTATTTTAAACTTTTTCTTTATTGGTATAAAATTGGCCCCCCATTTTGCCCCCCATTATGCCGAATTTCAAGTTTCTAACTTACTTAGTTTCCGACAAAAACCTCTGTGACATACGCAAGGACACCGAAGTAATCTTGTAATGGTTCCGTTTTTCCTTTTAAGGTACGGAACCATAATAAACGTAGTAAAGTTTAACCGGCGAAGACTGCAAGTACAATGTGTTATCGTCTTCGTAGTTCGTACTTGTGAGATACGGGATGCGAAGCGCTCTTCGTCCTAGTAAACATCACAATTAATTATCATTACGAAATAAGATTTATTTACTTTCAACCTCTATCGAAAAGAAAAGAATCTATATAAACTGGTTTAACATTGCCATTCTTGTTTCCAGAACAACACAACATTAAATTATTATTTGTAAACAATATCGAACATAAAAGAAATAAAAAATGTTCAGTCAGTAATTAGTAATTAACTTTAGCATATATGTACACCCATTTCTGTTATTGTCCTTGGGCTCAATACAGCGCCTGCCAAGCTGTTCTGCAGTAGGGTCAGTCTATTCTACAGTAGGGTCAGTCTGTCCTACGTGGGGTATGTCTAGAGTAGAGTCAGTCTGTTCTGTAGTAGGGTCAGTCGGTTCTACAGTAGGGGAAGTCTGTTCTACAGTAGGTTCAGTCTGTTCTATAGTAGGGTCAGACTGTTCTACGTGGGGTATGTCTAGAGTAGAGTCAGTCTGTTCTGCAGTAGGGTCAGTCTGTTCTATGTGGGGAATGTCTAGAGTAGAGTCAGTCTGTTCTGCAGTAGGGTCAGTCAGCTCTACAGTAGGGGAAGTCAGTTCTACTTGGGGTATGTCTAGAGTAGAGTCAGTCTGTTCTACAGTAGGTTCAGTCTGTTCTATAGTAGGGTCAGTCTGTTCTACGTGGGGTATGTCTAGAGTAGAGTCAGTCTGTTCTACAGTAGGGGAAGTCTGTCCTACTTGGGGTATGTCTAGAGTAGAATCAGTCTGTTCTGCAGTAGGGACAGTCGTCGGTTCTACAGTAGGGGAAGTCTGTTCTACAGTAGGTTCAGTCTGTTCTATAGTAGGGTCAGTCTGTTCTACGTAGGGTATGTCTAGAGTAGAGTCAGTCTGTTCTGCAGTAGGGTCAGTCTGTTCTACAGTAGGGGAAGTCTGTTCTACTTGGGGTATGTCTAGAGTAGAGTCAGTCTGTTCTGCAGTAGGTAAGTCGGTTCTACAGTAGGGGAAGTATGTTCTACAGTAGGTTCAGTCTGTTCTATAGTAGGGTTCGTCTGTTCTACAGTAGGGTCAGTCTACAGATACTACAGTGGGCGCTGCTCTGAAGAACCTGCCGCCCTTATTATTTGCCAGCCAACCTCTCTGCGCACCACTCGTCGCAGACTATCTGAACAACTTTTTATTGCTTTAACATCCAGCTTTTAAGGACCCATCGTTTCTCTGTCGCATCGCACTGCGCACTGGCGCTAATGGTCGGCGCAGTCTTGGCTCGGTCTCTTGATCTCAAGGTCCGACTTTCGATTATGGACGACATGCATCAATGACTTTTCTGATGGAAACAATTACGAGTTTACTTTGCTGCTTCACCGTTCGGAACCGAGTATAACTGTAGATCGGTATTCTCAAATTGTAGCTAACTGGATTGATAGAACCGCACCGAACGTGAAATGGCCGCATAGCAGCCTCGGCCGTGTTAAACTCTAGTCCAGTATAGCCAGCAATCCAAAGGAATCTATAGATTGCTGGCTATACTGGCTTTGGATCTGTATCATTCGTCGTAACTACACACATATCATCAACCCGCGTATTTGCACTTCATTTATCCTCCTAGGATGCTTCATCTGCCATGCCCAACTTTCAATCCCGCACATGAGTGTAGGGGCCAGCAAGTTTGGCTGTCCATAGTGGGTATGGACAGCGAAACGTGCTCTAGTGGAGTGGACATTATACTTTGGCTGCAGCGTGCAACGCCCGATGATCTGATCCGAAGTTGACAGTTAGGACGAGACGGAAGTTAACTTTCTCCATACAAAATCGTCTTTCGGCATTTATGTTTTCTAGCCATCTAAACCTTATCCGATTTTTACAAATAAAAATTTTTGTCTTAAGAACTGTCCAATCTACGTTCCTGTAATTTTTTTTTATTAGATGAAATATACCTACTTCACCGGAACTAAATATATTATGTATTTCGACAGAAAAAAATTGAATTCTTTATTTTTTTCATGAAGTTCAAGCTTTATTGAGTCATCATTTTAGATCTTCAAAAAATAAATATAAACTAACAGGTACGTAGATTCGACTGTCCTTATCACAAAAAACATAAATGCCGAAAGACGATTTTGTATGGAGAAAGTTAACTTCCGTCTCGTCTTAACTCATTAGCTAGCACAATTTTAATAGGTCATTTAGGCGGCAAAATTGTTTATTTATGTAAACAATTTTATCTGACGACGACAATATTATGCCGAAATATTATAAAAAAACATGTGTTTTTTTAATGTAATGTAAATAATTATGTTAAGGTGATGTGAGACTGCGTCTGACTCGAATTTCAGGAAGTGTATCGCCAATATTACTTACCTGACAGATTCAGTTTTAATATATTATTTAAAACTTCATCTATCAACGCAGATCGATAGCTTTTTGAAAACACGATTTGATTAACTTCGCTCGATAGAAAAAAATCATGAACATGCCTCTGAATAGGCTTTGGAAAAAATATATTTTATTTGTTTAATATACATATATCTAAATCCGTAGCTTTTTACTTTTTTTTCGATTCGTAGTTTTGGAGTATAAAAATTGGTTGTCTGTAAGGTCGGTTTACTGACGATAGTTTTACGTGATAACGTCATAAAGTGGCTGCTGCCCTGGTACTTTAGAACCAGAGAGATAAATGTGTACAAGCCGACGCTTGGGCCGATTGTGCCTCTCTATCGCTTATTACGCGCTCTCGCTTGCACACACAGGATCAGATGGAACGTGACACTTTTTCGTGCGTGCAGGCAGCCGGTGTTCATCTATTTATAAGACGTGACGTTATCACGTCAAAAATAAACACCAAATTTTTTTTTATTGATTGTGTTGCATCCTACTCCAACCAGCGAAAGCGGCGCCTTGAAAGAGAAGTACGGGCACGTACGGGTGAATATGGGTTGACTGACAGGGCCTTAAGTGCGAAAGTTGTTGTTCATAGAGGGTCCGCAGCCATTTGATACTTGCACGCATGGCGTGTGTGCGCAGCGATAACGCAATCCCGGAAGTTAACTAGAATAATAATTTTCTCAATAACCGTTATGATGTGGGATGCCACTTGCGTGGATACGTTAGCCCCTAGTTACATTCAGGGGACCTCTAGGGCAGCCGGGGCTGCCGCGAACAGGGCAGAGGACCTCAAACGCAATAAATACGGTGATCTTGCCGACAGTTTTCACTTTGTTGCTTTTGCGGTAGAGACGCTCGGTCCGTGGAGTTCTGGTGCCAGGAGTTTCCTGAAGAAGCTCGGGAAGCTTCTAGTCGATGTAACTGGTGTCCCGCAATCGAAGGCTTACTTTATCCAACGAGTTAGCCTTGCCATCCAGCGGGGAAATGCCGCAAGTGTGCTAGGTACTTTTACCTTAGATTCATTTGATAACTATTTTAATATTGTTTAGTTTGAGTTTTCATTATGTTTTTATAGTTTCTTGATAACCGTTTAATATAAACTTCAGAATAGTTTTACATATCGGACTTGGTATTTTTTTTTAGCTTACATAGCGAAATAACCACCTCGGACAAACCAGCGGGTGACAGACAGACGGACGGACGGTCGGACGGACGGACGGACGCGCGTACGGACGGACAAACGCCGGGCCGATTTTATAAGAAATTTAAAAGTAATTTTAATTCTTATGGAAGGGATAAAACAAAGTAACTTACTCCATGACCAACCCTTACAGATTTATTATTAGTATTGATGATTTCAATAAACTAGGGTCATAAAAATATACTGAGTTTGTAGACTCTGTGTATGATACTAAAACTAAATTCATGATTTTTAGAAATATTTTCTGTATGTATGTATGTTCCTCCATAACTCTTAAACCGATCATCCGAATTTGATGAAACTTAGTACGAACATATTTACCTATACGAGACACAGGATATGCATTATTCCGTGCGCTGAAATAAAGGTACGGTAGCGGGCTTACTTACTTTCTTCTTTTTAAATACGAATTTCACGCGAGCGAAGCCGCAGGCAAAAGCTAGTAAAGAAAAAATAAAGAATGCCATGGAGCCCTAAAAATGTATGTCTTTCTTATATATGTTTCCGTAGAATGATTTGTTCAAGTACTAGATTTTATTAGAGGACATACCTACCTACAGTGCATATTCACGCAGTAAGATTGCAAACATTTCCACAGATAGCACAGACTTAACATAATCCAGCTAATTACATGATAGATAAAGACGAGCAGTTAGCAATTAACAACATCGCGGAGCCTTTGTGTTATTGTTACTTGGAATTTAATTATACCTACACAATTTATTGTTAAACCATTGAAATAATAAAGCAATAATAAAATATTATAAACAATAATTAAGTTGGAATGTATTTTGCTTCAGTGTATTTTTATTAATAGTTAGATTTATTTTTATAGTTCATTTAGTTATTTTTAGGTCTATACTTAATAAAATTATTTCTGTCAATGTGTGTTCAATAAATGATTAGACGTATTAATTTTTTTTTAATGTAATTATCATGATTCGGATTCCACGTTAAACTGTAGGTCCCTTCCCACCTTACTAGGTGGTAAAGTTTATCCCGGCCGGGTTGGTACCACCGCACTGAACGAAATGTCGGTCGAAACGACTATGTAAATAGTTCCTGTTTTTCGTCCATTTCAGTGTAGCCGACATGAAATGAAGCGAATCACTGACATGGCACGGATGTTGTAGGTGATGTAGTCAACCGTGTCAGTTTCCATTAAAAAAAATATAGGTAGTACCTGAGCAGTTCGGGGACCAGTTGTATATTTTGAATTTTCAATTCAATTAAATATACAAACAATTTAACTCTGATAAGTAACTTAAAATGAGTAAAAAGAATGTATGCACAGATTTTACAATGTTATGATGACCATGGGTCATCATAACATTGTTTCTGATTTTAAGCCTACCCTAGTACACATAATTTATTTGACAGTCAAAAGAACAACAGTACATAAAGAAATGAAAAAAAAAACTATTTAAGAACAAGAATATAATATATACGTAGTCAATAACGACGATACCCAATGAACATTATAACATCAGATTGAAAGAAGAAAGAAAAAAAAAAGATATACATGACCTTAACCAAATCATTTACACTTTATTTTTGTAATGCATGACTCGCGACACCAGGACGATTTCACACTCTCAGTGAAAATGGGGGGCTATACTGAAGCGATCGAAAAAAACATTTTCAATGTTATAAATAAATAAAAAAAAGGAATCTGGTCACTTTGAGTCTAATTTAGTCAAGTTTTGCTTAGAGAAATCGTAGACGAGAAATGACCATGCAGGTTTTGATGTGAAATACTTAGTTATAGTAAATTCATGCCTTTTGTGTAACCATGAGGGGAAGATTGTCAGTATTATCATACCATCAACGCTCACGTGCCCTCGTGAAATGCAATATCTATATGCAACAAGTATTGTGAGTGGAGTGAAAAGCATTTTCCAGAATAGAACAAGGCGACGATAAAACTCGCTCGTTGCTCACGTGATGTCACGGGGCTACGGGAGGCTCTTCACACGGCTCAAATGTAGATTGTGTTGTCTGAAGGGCCACAGCCACCCACGTGCTCCTGGAGTATCCGGTGGTGGCGGAAGAACGACTACAGTTTCTTGGTAATGTAGTAACTGCCCATGGAGAGTGGAAACGACCAAGAAAAGTGCTCCACTTCATGATAGAGCTCGGGTGGCTGGAGTAACACTACCCGAGCGCCAACGTACAACGGACCGTCTTGAGGTCTCAGTGCGGAGAATGGCGCACCCGCCTTCCCAAGAGGCTCGGCCAGCAAACAAACAAGTTGTCTGAAGGGCGCGTCATCGGCGCGGCGCGGCGCGGCAGCTTGTCTTTAAAGAAATGCTGGAGGAATGTATGAAAGGTTTACTGGAGAGAAATTAAATCAAGAACTCAAATCAAAAGTCTTTATTAAATAAATAATACACTTCCGGCCCCACACGGTACTGATGTACCGTGATATATATGATACCGGGTGGGGACGGTACTTTAAAAGAATAGCCCCACTGCATCTCTCCCCGTGTATGTCGTAAAAGGTGACAAGGCGAAAGTCATATCCCATGACTCCCTTCTTATATTACTAGGTGGTAGGGTTTAATCTGCCCGGGTTGGTACCACCGCACTGAATGAAAGGTCGGCCGAAACGGCTGTGTAAATAGTTTGTGTTTTCCGTCCAGTTCAGTGTAGCCGGCACGACTGAAGGGAAGCACTGATGTGGCACCAAGTTCACCCTGTGTTATGGGCTGACATCATGGATGTTGTAGGTGATGTAGCCAACCGTATCAGTTTCCATAAAAAAAAGGTCAAGTGCGAGTCGAGCTCGCGTGGAGAGAGTTCCGTACCTCCGGTTTTCGCGAGTACTTACTTTAAAACTTACGATTTTCGTTTAAGTTTTCCTGTAAACTATAACAGAGGCCCTATAAAAAGAAATTTCAAAATTACTTTATTGTTTAAGTCAATAGTTCAGGGCTCTATTTTGAAATCGAGAATAGAGAACAATACTTCGTCCTTTATTTTGAAAATTGCAAAATGAATGCAGGCATATAGCAGCTACGTGTGTGTTGTGTCGCTCGCGCCCAACAAACATGATAAGTAATTTTGGATTTGTTTCTAATAAATGTAATTAATTCCATAACAGAACAGATAATTTTATTGAAAACAACATGATGTCCTTTATTTTCATCTTTGGTTCTTTCCTCGCTTCTTCTTCTTTGGTTCAAGTCCTCTAAAACACAAAACGCTGGTAGCCGGCAACCCTACGTATGCGTGACCGTTGTATTGAAATGTATTGTCTTCCCAACAGAATTTATTATCTAGGATAACCCTTGATAATAAATAATGTATGAGCAACTTCCTCAAGAACTGAACATTTGCATTGTGGTTTAACGTTTGCCGGTGTTAAAAAAAACCGGCCAAGTGCGAGTCGCATTCGCGCACTGAGGGTTCCGTATCGCAATGTCATGGTAAGCGCCACTCACGCCATCTATGGCGTGTATTATGAAATGCTTCATATTAGTTCAAATTCATGATTAGTTATAATGCTTCATGCTGATGGTAGATGGCGGGCATACACTTTTTAGTTTATTCTATGGGGACCCCTGTGATTTTTTTACTTTTTCATATTTTTATTATTTGTTGTTATATCGGCCATAATAACACATATTCTGTAAAAAAATCAACGGGCTACCTATTACGGTTCAAGAGACGAACAGACGGACAGACGGAAGGACAGACAGACAGACAGACAGACGGCGTATGCTTAGTAATAGGGTCCCGTACGATGGATACGGAACCCTAAAAATTACAATCACATTTGCACGTATTAATAATATGTGCAAATAATATTAATAATATTTTTAATATGAAATCGTCCTATTTGCGCCATGTCCAAGAGCCTCGAAGGGTGGGTATCTAAGGTAGAATGCATTTGAATGCAAGGCCGCCCGGTGCCTGCCGGCCGGGGCACAGGCACACGCTGGGGATTGACGTCACTCTACACTGGGGGTAACAACTAAGATATCATCGCATCGCTCACGGTGGTGAAAGATCCACGGCAGCTCGTGTTACACACGAACACGCTGAATATGTAAGTAATTTGTGTTGTGTATTTCTGTAAACTTTTTGTGTTCGTGTGCATTTATTATGCCCTAAACTGGCATGAGACCTAACTCCGATAGGAACGTGATGTACATAATTGGCTGACATAATAAGTATATATGTATATACAGAGTGTTCCGCACATGGACCGACAATTTTTTTTTACTCTCAATTGGCTGTCAGTTTTTTTAATGAATTAAGAAATTAAGATTCTGTCATATTTTTACTCGTTCTCGGAACTTTGGGAGGTCATAAGTCCTTTTCCTGGTGTTAACTTCATCAAATGATATTTTTTCAAGATTGTTCTTGAAAAAATGAAAATCAATGATGAAAATGAAATCAAAACCTATCCATAGGGTACTTACCGATGACCTAGAGTCTAGAGTAATGAAATTTGGCTAGAAGCAAGGTCTCACATCACAAGTAAAGGGAAAATCAGAAAATTGTAAATAATATGTAGTTATGTCATATAAAAAATATATTTTTGTACATTTCAACTATACGAAGGCCTGACAGTGAAACCATTGGTGTAGTTTTTATTCAGGCGTTTCGTGATTTTCCAAAACACAATTATTTTTGTACATACATACTAACATATTTTGTCATGGTACGGAACCCTCGGTGCGCAGGTTCAACTCGCACTTGGCGGCTTTTTTTAAATTAATTCTAGCTATTTAATTATTTTTTATTTAATTTTAATTTTATATATATATATTTTTTTGTTCACGTTCATTTGGTTCGTTAACAACCCAAACCCCTATTAACTACGAATGTGAACTAGGTATCTCCGTTTCAAACACCATCAAAGATGATCGAAGGAAGACATCACCGCACATTCTGTGCGCACAAAACCAATCGCCAATCATTCAGGTAAACACACGCGCGCGGCAGTGTTCCGTCCGGCTGGCGCGGATCGAGAGGGGGCGAGTTATTCATATTAGGGGTGGCTTCTTCCCCTCATAGGGAACTCACACAGAAATAAAAATCATGTACCACCAGGTTCTATAGCAACCTAAAGGCAGATTAAAGTGTACACAACATAATGTGTTACTGCACACCATTAATAACATGGAACGAAGAAGGTTAGGCTTCATGACATCATGCACTAGGCATACGACATATTAGTCATATGAAATAAAAAAATAATCAAGGTTTAATTAGGAATGCTTCACTATATTTAATTCTATCACGTGAGTCATAATGTTGCCATTTGTGACATCAATAATCTCTCAATCAAACTTAAAAAAGCCCCAGTTGCACTCCGGGATTGCCGGCAGAAGTGAAAACTTTTTGTATTTCCGAAAATAATTCTTAGGTGGTTTTAAAAAAAACTAAACACCCTAAAAACATTTAAACACCGTAACATTGCTTAAAAAAGAAAACAAAAG
Source organism: Nematopogon swammerdamellus (assembly GCA_946902875.1). Classification (NCBI taxonomy): domain Eukaryota; kingdom Metazoa; phylum Arthropoda; class Insecta; order Lepidoptera; family Adelidae; genus Nematopogon; species Nematopogon swammerdamellus. The sequence goes on along the minus strand of OX336339.1, from coordinate 437,764 downwards.
AAAACAAAATTTTTGAGGGATTCGAACCCATGGTAAAAAAATACAAATCCTACACTCTTACCATTGAGCCACGAAATCACATAAACGACCAAACGAATATCGGATTCCCTTGATTCGCTTTCGGCTTTACTGTCACTGAGAGACGAACAGAATTGATCCCGAGCCACTCGTAACTTAACCCTTAATGCAATGACTTAAGGTTACATTTTAAATAATAAAAATAAATCTGAGGCTTTTCAAGATCTGACGCTAACGCTTTTCGAGATCTGACGCGAGTTTAACATTTTTTACCCACCTTAAAAAATGCCAAGCGCCGCTAAAGAAGTTTTCACTTCAAAAAATGAAGGGGTACTTTTATTTCATTTGAAAAAAAAAATATGTCATGTATGTAATTTATTTATAATTCAGACTTGCTGAATTTAGGGCGAGTGGGGTCGCAATAATTTTAAAAACGAATTTCCGTCAGATAATTCGCATTTCGAAATTTTAAATACGTAAAATCATTTTGGATAGGACTTATTATTATTGGCATTTGTCGCCATTCATTCACTAGGAATTCGAATTTTCGGACTGTTGCCGGGCTGTATAGCCTATTGATACGACATTTGAGGACCCGGCGTTGTGAGCCCCCCCAATATCGAAACTTCTGGATGCGCCACTGCATTCCGCTGAGGCTCGCCTTGCGATTCACACAACACACATTCACATTATGCTAACAAGTTGATATTGAGGAAAACACCCAAGAAAAGTAAGGTGCAGGTACTACCTAACATGGCTGAGGGTTTTTATTTTCTTTATTTATTTCACTAATATCATAAATGCGAAAGTATATTTGTTCGTTTGTTTGTTTGTTCTTCTTTCACGCCTGAAAGGCTGGACGGATTTTGACCAAACTTCCTATAGTGGTATATAGTGGTATATCTCATCCCAGCCCATATCCATACTATCCATACTAATCCATACTTCCATACTAATATATTAATACCATAGACAAATAATGAATGACTAATACTAATTACTATTACTAATTACTAATATTACTAATTACGAATTACTAATATTACTAATATTACTAATATACTAATTACAATTCGAAAGTAACTCTGTTGTATGTCTAGCTGTCTGTTACCTTTTCACACCTAAACTGCTGAACAGATTCCGATAAAATTTTGCACGGATTGCATCCTGAGGAAGGACATAGGCTGCCTTTTGACTCTGTCGCTTTGTCTGAAGAAAAAAACCCGAAGGGGTGAAATAGGGGATGTAAGTTTGTATGGGGAACCCATCATTTCTCAAGTATATGACAATTCATATTTAGGCTTTTGGTATGAAATAAAGAATTACGTGTTTCAGCGTTTTTGCTAAATCAACCCTTAAAATAAGGTGATTCCAAATACGCAAAGAGTTTGTATTACGTCCGCAGCGACGTAATACAAAGTTTTTGAAAATACGATTTTAGGAGTTTAAATTATTTTAAATAATTGTATCCATATACTGGGGGTGGCTTTGAAGAAGGGGGTTAAGTTAGGGGGGAGGGAGAGGGAGAGGGAGAGGAGGGAATTCTACATTATTTTAATAAATTTAAATTTTACATTTATTAAAATATGTTAGAATCATTCAAAGAAGGTTCTACAATGATTTCGGCACTTTCGAAAAAAATTATGTTTGTCGTTAGTCGCATTACATAGACAATAAAAACTACAAGCGAATAAGTTGATCCGTTCTTACATACCTATGTAACATACCTATTATGCATATTCAGTATGGTTCGTCATAGTTTTTTTTGTCATTTCCCGTTCAACAATGCAATCTATAAGGAGGAACCGGGTAAGAAACCATAAAGAGCTTTTTTTTGTAATATAACTTCTAACTTACTAAGTTTAGCAAATTTTTAGCTAGTTATAATTAGCTTGTTGTGTTTTATGTAATATGCTGTTTTTCTTAAAACATTAAAATAAAATAAGTTTCTATTACTTTTAATTAGAAAAATGCAAATCGAAAATGGAAAAAATACATCCAGACCAGGATTTGAACCTGGGTCTCTGGCTTGAGCCGCCGCGCCAACGCGATAACCAACTACACCACCGGGCCGTTACATATTATCTCCAAATTTTCGATCTATTGCACCTTCATGAATAATGTCGCATAAAGCCAGAGACCCAGGTTCAAATGCTGGTCGGGATGTATTTTTTCCAATAATTTTCGATTTGCATTTATCTAATTAAAAATATATATAAAGCGAGTACGTGCTTAGTACTAACATAAACATAAAAAAACGTTAAATATAACCTAAGTACATCATACATACACACAGACAGACGGCAAACGTTGAATCTTTATAATACGTAGGGAACCACATGCTGCTAGAAATAAACGTTAGCGACTAATAATAAAGAAGCTTGTGATATTCCGATCTTAATGCATTTAGCGTTTTCCGTTCACAACGCTATTAGCTGCCAACTCAACTATCTCAATTAATGAAGCAGAGTTTCTCCTTGCTATCTCCTAAAACGCGTGAAAAAACAATTTTTCAGTAGTACATGATTAAAAAAAACGGTCAAGAACGAGTCAGGCTCGTACTAATTATGGTTCCGTACTAAAACTAAAATATATTTTTTCCCTTGAAATTATTACATTGTAGAAACAATTTTTCCTAATCTATGGCTTAACATCTACTAACCCTATGAATGTCAAAAGCTTTAGAAACCTATGAGAACATGCGGGGAACATGGGGGGGAGGGGGGGGGGGGGCCTTCATTTTTTGTACATTTTTAGCTATATTTTCATTAAGACCACTGAGCTTAAAATTGGTAAATTGTAAAATTACAGTTAGCTCTTTCAAATGATACCCCACATAATATATGTCAATTTTAACTTTTACTTTTATTCTTATCAAATTACGATGGTCATCAAGATCTATCATTATGGCGAATTTCAAGTTTCTACATAACTTAGTTTTCGAGAAAAATCTCTGTTGACGCACGCGACGGACGGACACCGGAGTGATCTTGTAATGGTTCCCTTTTTCCTATAAAAAAAGAAACAAGAACACCAGCGTCCAGCCAAATTCAGGTGCAGTTGGTGAAGGTGAGTGGAAGAGTAGGTTCTTAAGTCAAACCTTCAACAAACTACTTGCGTCACCAATACAGCCCACTTTTCAGTCTCCTCTCGTAAGACAGTACCTAACTGTTGACTCCCTAGATTCTAAAGCAAAGTGGTTCCAGATTATCCGGATATTCAGTTTTTCTGCATCTCCTTTCAATATAACTTTGCAACGCCATTCAGAATGTTATCTAAAACAGATGCCCTAGTTCTGCGCTGCACCGTCGTAAAGTTCACGCAGCTCCGCGCTGCGCCTGCATACGCACATAAACAAACGTGAATTTGCATTTGCCGCCGACCCGCCGCGCCGCCATGCTATCCCGCGATCATGGCCTATGTCACGGCGAAGTCGCGTGCAATTTCATTCTGCCTGTGTGCAGTCGGTCGCACGTCGCACCGCGTCCGCGCCGCTGCCGCCGCCCCGCACCGCGCATGCGTCACAGACGCGGTCGGTCCACGCGCCACACACGTGAGCACTGCGTGGTGCGCTTCCGGAAAAATGCCGCGAACGCGAACGTAGCGCAAACCGCATTTCGGAATACAATACACGAAGGCGGCAGTTTCCGCGCGAGCGTTCCGAACACATACACCTACACCCAGAGTACCAGAACACCTACACACATTCAATTTATTTCGAAATATTATTTTTATTTGAACAGTCGAGAGAGTGACGCTCGATAACATGGGTCGCGGGCGAGCGCGAGTAGATACCTACTAGTTACTGTCATAATGTTGTTGGTTTGGTTTAGTGATATGATAAAAAAATATGAACACTCTTCGCTTCACCGGCTCACTGTCCTAATAACCCACATGAACACACCGCTCGTGCACGTTTACAAACGAAGAGGTTGGAATAGCTTTACATAAATTATTAAGATCGCGGGAGATACCTTGCTCAGACAATTAAAAGACACGCGTCTTTTCCGTGGCCAGCTCGTGCCGTAACCTATCGACGCGTCTCACTTCCTTACATCGATGATTGATTAGATATAATGCCACCTAATCGCTCTCCAGCTTTGTTGAATCTCGAAATGTATTGTTGTGCGGTGCGCACGTGCCACGGCTCAGAGACCGCACACGGCTCCTTTCGGTCGCCTTCTCGTCCGTGGAATCCTGATAACCCTCGGGGCACGGATCCCGTCTCGGAGAATGATGAACTTCGCCCAGCGGCGGAGGCGGCGCGGCGTGCGGCCCTCGTAATCTATAAAGCGGACCGCCGCGCGACAAACAAAACAGTACGTCTCGGCTCGGACTCTGGCTGTGATGCTCCCCGCGCGCTCGCCGGAGTCAACACGTCACCGACGCACGCACGCAGCAGCGTTCCCTCTGCCCGACTCGCTCGCTCGGCTCCGCGCGCGAATCCGCGTCCGTCGAGATTTCAGTATCGATTCCATTTACGAATCTTCCGCCAGATTCGTAGGTGAGCGGCGCGCAGGCGTCGCAGCTGTGCAGCGATTGGTCGGCGAACCGGCTGAAAAATGAGTGCCGAAGTTGAGTGCGTCAGTAAGAGCTCGTGCAACTGCAAAGGAAGCATGATCGTCGTCTCCAACCGTCTGCCGTTTGTGCTCAAGCGGAATGAAATCACCGGCGAATTGGAGCGGAAGGCCAGGTATGCCGCTCATACTTCTTTGTAGGAGGAACTAATGTTTACTGCTGTCACAATCTGTCTTTACAAAGTCGCCGGCATCTGCATGAATAACATTAAATTGTCGTGAGTGAATAGGGGCACACTTTTCCTCAAACCACAAGTATTGGATAGAGCCTTCGAAGACGCTCAGTTATGCGCTCTTCATTGATGAAATTCCAAATTATCTATCTGTACAGCTGAGCACGTTGACTGTTTACAAACACACGCCTTATTCACCTTGAACATTATCACCTGATCGAGATGAGGAAACATGCTAGACTAGAGGCCACTTGCAATGCAACCCAAAGCCGAAAAATGCAAATTATGATGACGCATTCAGTGAAAATTTGCGAAATTAATGTCGAGAAAATTATCGATGTAAAATCGTCTTGTTGCGAAGTTCCAGAAGGTTCGTTCGCGTAACTTCCGACATGCTTCCGAGTTCCGTCCGACCGACGACGACACGGGGGCGATGGAGCGAGACGCGGCGGCCCGCCAGTCGGCCCGCGCGCGCTTGTCGTGTCGCTCGGGAGAACTCGGAAACATATAAAATATGTACCTATTAAATCTCGCTATATATAGGTAGAGCTGTTTGTCCGTGACCTAGACAAATGTCGATGGCCGTGTCCCCCACGCACGCTACAAGCATTCTGGATATTTCGCTCACCTTGCTCAATATTCATTGACCTTTTCCCAACGACAGAAATTCCTTTCTTCCACACACACTGACGTAAGGATATGCCCATGCCCATACGATGAACTCAACAAGTCCTCACTAAAGTGGTGGTTAAAAATAATACATATAAAATTATTCATTCAAACAAGTTTTTTAGTAATGGTCAAATATAAATAATCGAAATATAACGGATATAATGGATTGATAAAACTAAACAGGACAAATTCAAACGTAGTGTACTACCTACCGTACGAATGATGAATCAATATATCAATATCAATATACTAATACCTACTAATAATGAATTCCGGGATGGTCATGGAGTAAGTTACTTTGTTTTATGTATGGGATACTGCGTTTGTAGACTCTATGTATGATGATAAATTATATTAATAAAACTAAATTTATTATTTTTTTCTGTATGTATGTATATATGTTCTTCCATAACTCTTAAACCGATCATCCGAATTCGATGAAACTGAGGACAAGCACATTTGATTAAACGGGACACAGGACAGGATAGGCTAAATAAAAAATGCAGTTCCGTCCGATTACGCTAAGATGTGGCTCTCATACAAACCGAATTGTTTCGTCCGCCGAAATAAAGGTACGCAAGCGGGCTTGCTTACTTTCTTCTTTTTAAATACGAATTTTACGCGAGCGAAGCCGCGGGCAAAAGCTAGTAAATAATAAAGAATAACATAGTATAAATTATAGGATGCCATATTTATTTTCTAAATAGTTTATTTATTACCCGACTGCGCGACGCAAAGGAGGGTAATGTGTTTTTTAAGACTTTCTTACTATGGTTTGACACAACTTTGGTGAGCAACGTTTTGTTGCTGACATTGGTCTCAAGAACTCATCTATTCTCAAAATCGCTTCTTTGTAGCAACCACTGACAATTCAGTTGTCGCAACGTTAGGATGGGGAAATGTCTTCCGGGGAGTGTTTCCCGAATTCTTTTATTTTTTCATTTCTTTATTTTTATTCTTTTTTTCTTTCTTTCTTTTCTTCTGTCATTTATTATTCTTTTATTTATTTATTCATTAGACAGCCTAGCAAAAATTCGCAAATCTGTTGGCATGGCAGTTGGCACCTTTCTGTTAGTGATTTTGCGAGGAGAGGGGTTTTTGACTCTGCCGATTGCACCATAGGTCCTCGGCATACATAAAAAAACCTTAGCGAGGACATTTATTGAGTTCGTCTTGGCCCGTCTTTTCTTTAGTAATATAATGTTCTTTAAGAGATGTATCTCCCTCTTCTCAGTCAGTTCATGCATGACTTGCTTGGACAGTTTTGGGAGCATTCTTTGACTCTAATAAATAAATGACGAAGGAAAATGAATGAATCATTGTGTTGATGTTAAAGGACAAAATTATTTGTTCTGCCTGGCATTAGTGTGGTCGGTGTGTAAACACAGCATTTGAGTACCACGTGCGCATTTGGTGTGATATCTACTCGTCGACCTTCCCGCGTTTGAAGAACCTCGTTCTATTTTAGCGCGCGTTCTATTTTTGAAATTAAAAATTGACTTTTATACCCAATTGCGGGAAGGATGGGAAGCAGGATTATCTCAGATTCAACGAAATTATTCTTAAGATTATTTCACGGAAACGTATAAACTTTTCCTCTGTATCGTAAGATCAGTGACACCATAGGCATCAGAAGATATTCCTGGTACGGGCAATTAGACATTAGGTAGGTAGGCAAATCTGTCCATTTCTATTTTGCGCGCGTTACGTTTCTGAAGTTGAGAAGTGACATTGTGAAAGTCTGACTGAACTGCAAACATTGGGTGATACCCAACAGGAGGTCATTCTACACCTGAAACAGAATAACTTTTCCTCTACGACATTTTATTTTGACAATAATCGTTCACTTTTTTCATAGAAAAGTTCCGAAAATAAAAAAAAAACAAACTGTAATTTCCAAAAAAAAAATCAATGTACAAAATAATCCAGATTCACATACAGACTTGCAGAATTAGTTTTCGGTGAAATAAAAAACGTAACCTAATACCTACGTTAGCCTGAAACATTATCTATCTATCACATAACGTCAGCTGTATCTGCGTGTAGTACGTTGTATGTATAGTGTAGGTACGTACATACATAATATCTAGCTAACGTACATCTTTGTCACAGCATGCTGTGTCTTTGTACTTAGTATGTCACACACACCACACGCAAGCCGCGTCTTGTCGTTTGCTGTTATTGAGGCAAACCGGTTTATATCCAACCTGCTTCGTTTGCGATGATGATCAGGATCACTTTCAAACAAAATATGTACATATACTTGCATACCTACTTAAATATTAAATAATTTACTTACTTGAGATTTTCTTTATTTTATTTATTTATAGGTAATACTTACCTATAAATAATTTACTTACTGAGATTATTCTTACGTGAGATTTTCTACAGAATAAAGAGTTTTGACGAGCATTTTAACACATTTAAATATCGTGGAAGAAATTTTAATAATTGTTTTTTTAGACAAAATGCTGGAAACTGTTTTACAAAAACAGTAGAAACCCTGACTACAAAAAACTAATGAAATAACAACAAAAGTTGATCACGAGCAGTAGAAAATGCTGCAGTCGGGCTTCCTATCCATTCCAATTCTTCAACACGTTTCGACTACACCATTTTCTACTGCTCTTGATATGCTTTCCTTGCTATTTCCTTCGTTTTTCTCAGGTTTTATAAAAACATTTCTACAAAATGTCCCAGTGATTTTCGTCTGATTTTTATTTTTGTTTTGATTGTGTAGGTATTTAATTGCTTTTAGTTCTAAATCAAATGTTATCGTTGTGAAGCACACAACGACACCCCACTCGATGGGGTTTGAAACATTTCATAATTCGGCAATAAGGCGGCGCATTGTCAAAGACACCCCGCCCACATATTCAACCCCAAGTACAGTCTCGGGTCCTTCGAGAGGAGCGTCAATATAAGCACCTGTCAGGCCGGCATGGCATTTGTAACCCTCGCATAGAACCGGATGAATGAAAATAATTTATAGGACATAAATAAAATTGATGCTTGAAAATTACCGCTACATTTTTTTCGCTACATGGACTGATGATGACAAATTGTTGTGATAGGTTCAAATAAATGTACCACGTTACATTGGCCTAAACAAAGAGCATTACAGTTTTATCTCGCTCTAACAAATTAAGTAATTAAACGGAGAGGGAACTAAATTATTTGCCATTTTCGAGCCAATGTGTAATGCAGACAATGTACTTTGTGAACTGCGGAACAAATGCACTGACTTCCGTAAGCAATGAACAAAGGTTTGACGTAGGAATTAAGTGCCATGACAATACTTTACTTGAGTTATTATTTCTTCTCACGGAACAGACGGAAGACCATAACTACTCCTATTTTGCATAGACTTTTAGACCGCACGATAGTACATACAGATGCTGCCTAGTTAGTGGTCAGTGAGCATACTACACTGTAAAAGATGTCATAGTTAATATTACTGACAATTTAATAGTTCAAGTATCTTAATATTTTAATTTACTGGATTAAAATATTAAGATTTTAAAGTAATAAAGTGCTCGGAGGAGCTGTTTGACGCGATTCCGCCGTCCACTTTCCACCTCCGCACAACGCGCCCTGCGCAGGGATTGCATTCCTACACGTTAGATACTTACACGGCGGATGCGTAGGTACCGACCAATCGGTTATTCAGATCTTTTTCCTACAAACTCTTTAGTGCTCTCCCTGCCAACATCTCCCGCCAGGTACAGTCTCGGGTCTTTCAAGAATGGGCACCTGTCAAGCCGGCATGGAATTCGCAACCCCCGTAAGCGAATATGTCCATCGCTGGATTCACTTAATCAATAATTCTTTGTAGTCACAACTCTCAGCAAAATTAATGCAACAGTTAATAAACTGTAAGCGATGTTAGCTATTAATATGTGGATTGTCACTAAAATACGTGTCATGAAAAACAAAAAAATACCCTGCGAACTTGTTTGCTGCTCCTTCTTCGTGGGTGTAATCGAACCGGATAGAACAAATTGTCACAAATTCGAGTGCAGTTTTATTGCCATAAGAATGATCAATAAACAATCCGAGAAAATCCACAGACAAATCGTTTGCACACAACCTTCGCCCAAAGATTCAATATATTCCTAAGTAACCACCTATATAACAAAGCTATAAAATGCTGTAATTTTCAAGAAAAAAACTGGCAATAGTCGCAAACGGGAAATTCTATCATGGCTGAAAACACTAGATTACGAAGCTACTGAAGACTTACTTGCTGTTTTGTCTTAACAAAACTGGATAACATTAAATGGATAGCAAAAATTAAAATAATTCAATTAAATTATATATCTAACAAAACTAACTAATGCTTAACAAACAACTAAAACACAATACACGAAAGAAAAGCTAATAGAAAACCCAAAAAAAAACTAACAACTAAAGAACTAACTTTCCTGTTACTAAAAACTAAGAACATAATGTCTATCCCATCTAAGTCTTAATTTTATGAAACTTATTAAACTCATTAAGAACGCCATCATGTAATTAATAATTATGTACGTGTTATCAGCGAGTTTATTCTATAAAACAACAGCTCTTCCTGCAAGACAGTTTCTCTAGAACAGGAGACATGATTACTTGTAAAATAGGCTTAGAAACTTTTTTTCATTTTTCATTTCATTTCAATGTTTTTGAACTGACACGGTTGGATACGTCACCTACAACATGCGTGATGTCAGCCCATAACACATTTGCCATGTCAGTGTATCCCTTCGGTCGTGCTGGCTACACTGAACTGGACAGAAAGCACGAACTATTATATACATATATATATAACTATGTATAATAAACAACAATTGATTGTACAGTTTAGCGTGGAATGCGAGCCATGAATCAACTCCGTGTTCATGATGAACTAAATTAATAAACTTAAGTAGTTAGTAAGCTTCATTCATTATGCGCTGAAACCACAGAGTTATAAAGAAGGCTATGCGCGCTTATTTAAGCGCGCATAGCATCGGGGAAGTGGATTTCCACTTCCCCGATGACCTGTTTTCAGCGCCTCCGGTTAAGTCCGGGTGACATTTCTCATACGTGTGACAGGAGTTAACCGGAACTTAAATTTTAGCAGGAAGTGGTAAAATCGGTCCTAAGTGCCAATGTGCCTTTTTGGGTTGCGATCGATCTGTTTGTTTTTTTTTATTTTTCAGAAATATGTGCGTATTTTTGATGATGTTGGTGATGAAGGTGATGATAATAATGATTTATTTATTTATTTTGTACATATTAACAATATAATGTACAACAATAATTACATATTTACTATGAGAACATTTAAATAAGGCTAAAAACTAACAAAAACAAAGCTACAGTCTAAAATATTTCAAATTTAAAATTATTTATATTTGACTAGTTGTGCCCGCGACTTCGTCCGCGTAGACTTATCACGACGCCATCTACCGGGTTCAATTGTATTTTCAAAGCATCCAGGGACTCAATCAATACGAATACATACATACATACATATACATATCACACACGCTGAATCCCGTCAATCGGGGTAAGCAGAGTAATCGGTGTTGTGCTGCAAGAACTCTGGTAAATTACAGCACAACACCGACCACCACGTTTCGCAAAGTATTCGAACAAGATTCAATCGATCAAGCAGCAAGTAAGGCACGAAGACCCACCTGCTGCATGACTCGGTGGAAGTACCATGCCAAGGTGAGAGGTGGCGAACCCATCGCCCTTTAGCACGGCATCTTGTCCTTATCCCTTAGTCGCCTTTTTACGACATGCACGGGGAGAGATGCAGTGGGGCTATTCTTTTTAAGTACCGGGCCCACACGGTACACTTACACACAAAATTTCATCCAAATCGATACAGCCCTTTAGGCGAAGTTAGGTGACAAACACACGTACAGAAGAATTATATATAAGTACAAGCTGTGCCCGCGGCTCCGCCCGCTCTCATATTTCACTTCACTGCTAACCTCATAAGCCATTTAGCGTGATATTAAGTAGCCTATAGTTGATGGGAAGAATCAAGCTATCCGTAGAATTTTGTTTTATTAAAATCGGTTCAGTGGTTCTCGAGTTATAAGCGGACAGACAGACATACACTCAGACACTCAGACAGAAAGCAGACGTTGGATTTTATTATAGGTAAGGAAGGATAAGGATGATGATTGATTATGATTATTGATGATGATGACTGATGATTAGGATCGATTGGGACCAAATGGAAAATTATTTAATAAACAAATATACATTTATTATGATTATCGGTGACAACTGATGATGATTTATGGTGATTGATGGCGGTGATGTGTGATGCTGATTGATGTTGATGTGTTGGTCGGCAGCGCCGGCGGCCTGGTGACTGCCGTGGCGCCGGTCGTGATCCGCGGCAAGGGGATCTGGGTTGGCTGGCCGGGCATCCACCTGGACGACCCGAACGAGAAGATCCCGGAGTCAGACCCCAATGACAAGACACCCACCGCTGGACTGCTCTCTAAGAAGGTAACCCTAATTACATACATATAGTTTTTAGTGGGAGGATGGTGGGAGGACTGGCGGAGTCAGTCCGGCGATTAGGTCCACTATGTTGGGACCACAAGTTGGGACTATATCGCCTAATTACATACATGTAATTACATACATACATACAGGCATATCTACATACATACATATCACACACGCTGAATCCCGACAATCGGGGTAAGCAGAGTAATCGGTGTTGTGCTGCAAGAACTTTGGTAAATTACAGCACAACACCGACCACCACGTTTCGCAAAGTATTCGAACAAGATTCAATCGATCAGCAGCAAGTAAGTTACGAAGACCCACCTGCTGCATGACTCGGTGGAAGTACCGTGCCAAGGTGAGAGGTGGCGAGCCTGTCGCCCTTTAGCACGGCATCTTGTCCTAATCCCTTAGTCGCCTTTTACGACATGCATGGGGAGAGATGCAGTGGGGCTATTATTTTAAAGTACCGGCCCCACACGGTACTGTAGGCATATCTACCACACGCTATATCGCGACAATCAGGGGTAAGCAGACTAATCGGTGTTGCGCTGCAAGAACTTGCCGAAATTATAGCACAACACCGACCACCACGTTTAGCTAAGTATTCGCACAAGATGAAGAACTATCAAGCAACAAGAGAGGCACGAAGACACGCCTGTGGATGACTCGAACGAAGGACCGTGCCAAGGTGAGAGGTGACAGGCCTGTTGCTCTTTAGCACGGCATCTTGTCCTTATCCCTTAGTCGCCGCTTACGACGTGCACGGGGAGAGATGCAGTGGAGCTATCTTTTTTAAATGCCAACCCCACTCGGTACCTACATAACATTACTTACGGTAACAAATTAATGGTAGGTCGGTCGGTACCTACCACTAATTATTGTGATTAAAAGTATTTAGGGTTCCGTAGGAAAAAACAGAACTCTTATGTGATGTGATGACTCTCGTGTCTGTCCGTCTGTATGTCTGGTCATCTGTCACAGCTTATATTCTCCGATTCTACTGTCAAAAAGTTGAAATTTCGTACATATAGACTTTGATGACCCAATCATGGACGTATTAGCGTTAATGAACGAATGTCGATTTTGGGGGTCAATTTTGGGGGAGAAATTAGAAAGTAAGTAAATCTTTTTTTAAAGAAATTAAATTTATTTTGCAAGTTATTTATCGATGGACGAGCCCTTTATAAGAAATGCAATTAAATAAAATGAAATGAAATGGCAATACAAATACTTACATTATTTTAAAAGGTCGTCATATTAGTGAAACGATTTCAGAGCTTAGGGTCTAGACAACGATACCTCACTCGATGGGTTTTGAAAGCGTTAGCCTAGCCTCCGCCATTTTGTTTTTCTTTTTTTTACTTTTGGCATTAAAGAGTTTTTTTAACACCTCATTCAACAAAATCTGTTCAGCCGCTTTGGAGTTGGGAGGGAATTTATGTGGCACTACATAAATAATAACAAAAAGAAAATGGTTCGAAAATTACTTTGGAACAAACAATGTTTTACATACAGACAACATTTTACATAAGTTTAGACGGTAAGAGTATTGATGTTATGAATGCATGTTTCTGCGATATGGCATAAATAAATGAATATAAATATACGGAATATAAGATGATCTTTATAAAAATAAGTCGTGCCAAGGTTGACAGGCTAGCCACCTCTAACCTTGCCGCGGTCCTGCCACAGTCACGCAATCAGTAGGTAACTGTCTTCGTGCCTTACTTGATAATTATCTATTATTAATATTATTGATAATTATTTGTGCTTAATAGTTATCTGGTCCGAATACTTTGCTAAGCGTGGGCTGTGCTGTAATGTGTGTATGTATTAACTCAAAAACGGCTCAACCTATTTGTTTGCGGTTAATGACATATCTCCGTCAGGTTATAAGCACATTATAGCATCACGCCATTGTTAATATGAGCTGAGCAGTGAGGTCGAAAGCGAACGCAGTCGGAAAAAATCTGCCAATTCGGTTAGCTATCATGTGATTTACTCGAAAACTGCTCGACCGATTTACATAATTTTTTCGCATACTTTACCGCGAGCGGAGCCGCGGGCACAGCTAGTGTAAATATGTATGTGACTCATGCACATACGAGTATGTACCTACATGTATATCTGCATATTTTTATTGACTACATAATAATATTTTGATAGTGCATATTTGTACAAATTGGATGTATGTTTACTCCCTCGAAGATAACCTGACCCACAGCTACCTGCCACCGATCTTCGACCGAACAAAGTGACCTCCCGAACACTGTCAATTAAAAAACAAACAAACACACGGAGCGCGCCCTTGTCAAATGTTTGTCAACAGAAGCGTATTTCATTTCATACCACAACGTAGGCGACCCTGCATACGAGGCCCCCGCCAAAACTAGCAAAAAATAGCTGTGGCCTCTGATTCGCTCACGCTCACGATAGCATGGTGATGTAACACACCTATAATCACCCGGACGATGCTGTTAAAGCCTATAACCAATCTCACATCCCGAATGTAAATCGGTTTAATAATTTTCAAATTGCAAGCGAACATACACGCAAGCCAGTGACTGCAGACGCTGCATGTTAACTACTAAGAGAGAGGTCCGACGTTCGAATCCGGTCGGCGTGTACCGATGAGTTTTTCTGACGAATAATTTACGTGCATACCTACACTTGCTGCTTCACCGTTCGGAACCGGTGTAAAACTGTAGGTCCCTTCCCTTGCCCCTTACTAGGTGGTAGGCTTCAATATTGTAGGCGACTGGGTTGGTACCGCCGTACTGGATGTAAGATGGCCGCATAGCAGCCTAGGATGTGTTCTCCTCTAGTTCAGTATAGCCAGCAATCCAAAGGGAAGTCTCCGATGGCACCTATCTTCTCGTAGGTGATATTGGCTGGTCGGAGCATGTGCGTTGGCCGCTCTGACTCAGGTACCCATACCGGAATAAATATAGGAAATAAATACTTTACAATAATAAATACATCATACCGAAAGCAATTTATACGTACTGCCTGATATCCTGTAAAAGGCCGTCAACTATCAAGCCGCCATCATATTAGTGAGATCTCCTTGCAACACAAATTGTGTGTGGGCATCAAATCTTTAGAAAAATAATATTTTACTATTAATTCACCTAACTAGACCATCACGAATAAAAACAAATTAGTTGACAATCAAAAACTGAATGTCGACCCCCAATAAAGTGTCGAGTGGCCTAAATTACGATTGCCTAAATACGCCCCTGTTTCTCACAATCTGCTGACTGCTGTATTATGTGTATTCTATGACGCTGTTCTCAGTTCAGTCAGACAAGGTAAATAAAAGTCGAGGGACCGCTAATTAAAAAAATTCAACTCGGTCCCCGACGCCTTAAATTAATTAAGCGGAAATTATTGTTTACTTTTTAAGGGTTGTTGAGGTGCCGGGGGTTTTAATTTAATTTGTAATTTATATTTTCTATATTATAACTAGGACTAAGTGTGTCAGCATCGTGGTGCGTGGGGGTTGGGTGGTTTGCGTGGGTCGGGTCCGTTGTCTTTGCCTGCCCCACTGGGAGGCAGGCAGGCGTGACGTTATGTATGTGTATGTATGTATGAACTTATAGCACAACACCGATTACTCTGCTTACCCTGATTGTCGGGATACAAAAGCGTGAGTTATGTATGTATGTATGTATGTATAACTAGGACTATTCTCGCGAAAGTCCTGTCCTGATACTGTGATAGTGGACCGCCGAGGCGCGGCGCGCAACGCTCGTCGATATCGCCGTGCCGCACGATGGTAACCTCGTCACAAAGGAAGCAGAGAAGATGCTAAAATATCAGGATCTTCAGCACGGGTTTGCCAAAATGTGGGTCGTCGACTCGACAATGTTGTTTATTTTTTTTTTTATTTATTTCTTCATCATCTGTAGGTACACAACATACACTTAGATTCGTCATTTAAGTTTTAAGCAAAAAATAGGCCATCGTCAACAATTTAATACACAACACAGAATTAATTAATTAATATAACGCACCTATAACTGTATAAATATCAAAATGTCAAGAAAATAAAAATTAAAAAATAATAATAAAAAATTAAAAATAAATCGTCAAAAATGTACGAACTAAATAACAATTGTCAAAAAATGTCAGAGAATTAAAACTACAGTTAAAACTAAATTATTTCAGTCACATTAAAAATATAAATTAGAATTAGGTCAAAAATCACAACAATATATAAATTAAAAATAGAGAGAATTGTAAATGACTAGAAAAGACTAGAGAAATTTATCACAGTTGGTGTCCGTCAGTTTATAGTAACTTTTTACTATTAGCAAATTTTTCACTTTGACCTCGAATTCGTGATCATTGAGATCACGAATTGCCAGTGGTAGTTTATTATAAAATGTTATACTATTGCAGACAAAACTTTTAGAAACCTTCGTTAGTCTATGCTGAATGTTTTGGATGTTCTCACGATGTCTGGTATTATAATTGTGTACTTGGGAATGTTGCGGAGTGAGATGTATATTTTTTCTTGCATATAGTAAATTCTGATAAATATATGCACTATATAATGTCATTACCTTTAGGTCCTTGAAGAATTCACGACATGAATCCCTGGGCTTCAGGCTACGTATGTGACGGATAGCACGTTTTTGAAGTACAAAAATTCTATTTACCTTAGCAGCCGTACCCCAAAACATAAGTCCGTACGTCATAATGCTGTGAAAATAAGCATAGTATACCAGTCTAGCAGCTTTTTCACCTCCTATCTCTCTAATTTTTTTTATAGCGTAGCAAGCAGAGCTCAACTTTTTGGCCACTTTGTCTATGTGACCCTCCCAATTCAATTTTTCGTCCATCTTTATTCCAAGGAAATCAATTTCTTTGACAGTATTCAATGACATGTCTTTGAGAACCTTCAAAACTTCAGTTCCTTCATTATTTGTTCCAAGTCTCAGGGCAAATCGAATCACGTTAGTTTTTTTCACATTTAATAATAAGTTGTTACACTCAAACCACAGCGCCAGAGACTGTAATACCTTTTTAATGGACTTGCATAGTTCTTCTTCGTCTCCGTGTTTAAATAAAAAGTTTGTATCATCTGCAAACATGACGATGTTACAGGCGTCCTCGTTATCAATACAAACACTAAGGTCATTTATGTAAACTAAAAATAATAATGGTCCTAAAATGGAGCCTTGGGGTACACCTAGACCAATTTTTAATTGTGAAGACCTCTCTCCATTCAATTCACAAACTTGTTGTCGATTTGATAAATAAGACCTGAACATTTGTAATTCCAGTCCTCTAACGCCATAGTGATCGAGCTTTTGTAATAAAATATCATGCTGGACGCAGTCAAACGCTTTAGATAGGTCGCAAAAGATACCATATGTCCTTTGCGAGCCATCCAGGGCGATCAGTATGTCTTTTAACATATTACTAATTGCATCGCTTGTCGATTTACATTTTTGGAATCCAAATTGCCGAGAATTTAATACTTTATTATCATTTAAAAAATTAACTAAACGCGACGCCAATGCCTTTTCAAAAATTTTACTAAATACAGGCAAGAGGGAAATTGGTCTATAGTTTTGTGCGTCAGCATGAGATCCCTTTTTATAAAGGGGAATCACCCGAGCCAATTTTAATTCATCTGGAAATACACCACTACTAATGCATTCATTTATTGTCGCGGTCAAAGGTTCAATAATTTCATGAGATATCATTTTTAGTATCTTGGGAGATAAGTACCAGAGATCAAGAGATGCTTTAGGTTCCATTTTTTTAAGTATACCTTTAATTTCGTCACAAGTTACTGGAGCAAACTTCGCTGTATTTATATTCTTTTGCTCATATTTTTCCAAAAAAATGTTTGCATTTTTTACGCTAGAATTTAATTCATTCGTTAAGGTGTTCGCTATGGTACAGAAGTACTTATTAAAGTAGTTAGCCACTTCATTCTGATTGGTAATGGGCTCGTGATTTTCAGTGACAAGCTTAATTAGTTTAGCCTCCTCGGTGACCCTCCTACCTGTTTCCTCTTTTATAATTTCCCAGGCTTTTTTAATTTTATTATCTGCAGCCTCAATTCGATCTCTGTGTAAGATGTGTTTGGCCTGTTGAGATACTTTTTTAAATATTTTACTGTAAATAGATACATACTTCCTCAATTGACTGTTATTATATTGCCGAAGCAAATCATATAGAAGAAATAATTTTTCACGTGACTTACGAATGCCCGGAGTTGCCCAGTGAGAAAAACTAACTTTGTTACCATTTTTTTTTTCTTTAACGGGCATATGGGTATCAAGATGATGCGTTAGTATTTTGAAGAAACCTTTAAATTCCAAATGTTCACATTGGTATAAGTCGCGTTTTAGCGCAAGTTCTAGTTGTTTTACATTTTGAGGTCTGATAAGCCGGTATTTTTTACGAATTGTTTTACCTTTGTCCATATTTATGACTACCTTAATTAATTGCCCATAGTGGTCCGATTTTATATTATTTATTATTTTAGAGTATGATGTGTCAAGATCACTAAATATATTGTCAATACAAGATTTTGAAGTGGATGTGACTCTGGTGTAATCAAATATTTTTTGCTTTAAATGAAAACTATTTAATAAGTCCGATAAGTCATGAGGTGAGCTTGGATCCAATGGGAATGACAGATTGAAGTCACCGCAGAGCACGATAGCTTTATTGTTATTTTTACTAAGTTTGTGGAGGCACTCTTCAAGTTTTTCTTTAAAAAAAGTAAGTGCAGAGGAAGGTGAGCGGTAGACTACTAGTACAAATAGTTCCATGGGGGTTGTGCCCATCCATAGTCGTATCGGCGCATGTGCTGATAGCGAAGAGCCTCGACGACCTTGAGAGGCTCTCGCTGAGTGGTTGGGTCAAGGGCCAGATCCAGAAGACAGCCCTGCTCGACACTGCACGCATTGTCCGGAGATTTCTCTCCCTAGGGACCGACCATCGGTAGACTGGGTTCGCTCCGCCACCGCCTCCGCCGCCTCCGCGCGCGCCGGCGCGCCGGTCTAATAAACTCCGTTGCAACAGTGAATTTTAACAGTTTCTTTGTAATGTGTTAAAAGTTACAAATAAAATAACAGTGTTAAATTTTCGTTACATTAGCCAAACTTACTAAAAAACCGGCCAAGTGCGAGTCGGACTCGCGCACCGAGGTTTCCGCACCACAAAAAAAAACACTGAAAAAAAACACGTTTCTTGTATTGGAACCCCTCTTAATTTTTGACTTTTTCCTATTTTTTATTATTTGTTGTTATATCCGCCATAATAACACATATTCCGTGAAAATTTCAACGGGCTACCTATTACGGTTCAAGAGATACAGCCCACGGACAGGCGGACGGACAGACAGACAGACAGACGGCGTAGGCTTAGTAATAGGCTTCCGTACGGGATGCGGAAACCTAAAGAGCATTAATTTGGAAGCATTCTTGCATCACCGCATCCATGACGTGGTGCCCTATGTATTTGTATTGTATTACCAACACTTAAAATCTTAATCACTTTATCGATCAAAACCCAAATTTTAGAAATCGGTTATTTGCATTAGTCATTGTAGCACAGAATACTTAATAGGTACATTGTAGTCACTTATTAAGTCATTAAACATTCATTAGTACCCACCTACCTACTCGTAGTAAACTCAGACGTGAATCTTAATTTGTGTACCTATCCAATTACAAACCACAGACATACATTTATGATGCATCTGGTTAGGTTAGTGACCTCAGACTATTAAGTAATCTGTGACCTACAGTGTTTCCCCAAACAAATTTAACATTTCGCAGAACCTAATGTGGGGCACTGAGATACGCGTGTTTCAGGATAAGGTTTCGTAACCTCAAATCTCAAAAGGGGTTAATATTTGAAGACGAAAAGCTCTGAAACGTTTTTCCAGATTCGGTCATTAATCATTATACAGGCTGTTCCAAAACTCAACGTCAAGCGGTAGTTTATGACTAGCCAGGGAAAAATAAGAAAAAACAATCTGAGTCATTTATTTTTTTAGAAAAAATTTAAATGAATATTTTTTTTTGGTAAAACTACAGGCATTCTGGTTTTATTTGGGATACTGATCAATAGCAGAGTTATTTAGGCTACCAATAAAAAATATTTAACAATTATATTTGCAAATTTATAGTCGTAAGTAGTACCTACCCTAAAAATGTTGTACAAGAAATTTTCAAAAAATGCTCATATCATAAAAAACAAATGACTCCGATTTTTTTTTCTTATTTTTCCCTGGGTAGTCATAAACTGGCCTACTCCCTGGTTCCCGCTTGACGTTGAGTTTTGGGACACGTTGTATACTACTTTATGGTGAAAATCGTTTCATCGAGATTTGGTGGACGGTTAACGTCCGCCTTTATTAAATAAAAATAAAATGACATTGAAATGCATGTAGATGAATTCCAACAAAAGGGGACTGGACTAGATAATTGCACTCCCCAGACCTAGACAGCACTGTTGTCAAATCTCCCCATACTTACTGTCCATCGAGTTTTTATTACAATTTTCAATGTTTGTATGAAAAACAAAAATACGGAATTTCGGTTTGAGTGATAAGGATTTATTTCTTCTAAATGATGAGTACTTTATATTGTTGAACTTTCTCAAGCCTATCCTGAAACATCCTCAGTGTTCTGGGGCCACTCAGGCAGGAGAGGTAGGTTCTGAGATAGAGATAGAGACTAAAATAAATGTTCTGTTGTTTATTGTAGTTTATACCCTCTACCGTCCAGGGCCAGTATTCTGTAACGTCCTACCGTCGTCAGCGTCACGGAAGTTGACGGTAGGACGTTAGAGAATACTGGCCCTGGTTTTGGTTTGTTCAATATTGAAAAATAAATATTTGTCCACTATAGGTACGTAGACAAGTATTTTTTCTCTTCCTTGTTCTGTTGTCGCTACCTTTGTAAATACTGTCTAACATTTGATGTCATCTGGCAGAGATTGCCTTAGGCGATAAGTGCGCCTTTTTGATAATGTTGCCGAATTGCAAAGCAACAAAGAGCATGTTTTATCTTTGTGCACGAACGCTCCACAGATCGTGCCCATCTACGCGGAGCCGAACCTCTTCGACAGCTACTACAACGGTTGCTGCAACGGAACGTTCTGGCCGTTGTTCCACTCGATGCCGGACCGGGCGACCTTCAACGCGGACCACTGGAGGGCCTACGTGAAGCTGAATCAGGAGTTCGCCGCGAAGACCATGCACGCTCTGCGCATGCTCATGGAGGACAAGGATCACGTCGCGACCACCGCACCGATCGTCTGGGTCCATGATTATCATCTCATGTTGGCTGCTAACTGGATAAGACAGGTGTGTTGGCTACATCACCTACGACTACACCCGTCATGTAGACAAGTACCCTAATCCATGGAGGTGGGGCATCCATGCCCTAATCACGAGATTTAACCTACACCACGTACTGAGCTACGCCGTGTTCTCCGCATCATTTTGTACGGAGAAACGGAGCAGCGCATCTAGTGATAGATTTGCGTACTTCGTTTCTCCGTACAAAATGATGCGGAGAACACGGCGGCGGCGCGGCGGGAGGCGGCGGCGTAGCGTAGTACCACAGTACGCGCGGTGTAGGTTAAATCTCGTGATAAGGGTATTGGTCATGTAGTCGGCGAACACGGGAACATTGAGTCCGCCAGTAATTCGTCTACAAAAATCCGCTCCGCAGCTCCTACGGAACCACCATCACCACAAATTTAATGGTGACAGCTGAAATCATATATCATCAATCATCAATACTAATAATAAATCTCTAAGGGATGGTAATGGAGTAAGTTACTTTGTTTTATGAGATTACGTTCTTAGACTCTATGTATGATACTAAAACTAAATTGACGATTTTTAGAAATCTTTTCTGCATTTATGTATGTTCCTGTTCCTCCATAACTCTTACAAAATTCATATTCAGGATAGACTTACAAAATTCAGTTCCGGTCACGCTAAGATGTGGCTCTCGTACAAACCGAAATGTTCCGCGCGCCGAAATTCTTATTTTTAAATACGCACTTCACGCGAGCGAAGCCGCGGGCAAAAGCTATACCCATAATAAAATTTGTATATTTATCCCGACATTTGTGCACATTGCAACGTACAGGTCACTGTACGCCGACATGTATGTAAGGCCGGCGCGCCGGCCTCCGCGCCGCGGCGCGGAGGCGGTGGCGGCGACGACGCACTCTCCGCGCAATAGTGCGCCCCTCGTTCCGCGACGTCATCATCACACCCCTCTAAGCCTCTTCCATTCATAGTGACGTCATGCGCTCAGCGGAATGGGGAGCGGGGACACGGGCGCCGCCCACACCACCTCCTTTTTCCTCTTTAGGAAGTTTTCCTCTTTACGAGAGAGGGATGGAAACGCCACAAGTCGCTTACGATAAAACAAAGCGAATAGCGCGCAAATCTTTCTAATCTTTTTAATTTAAGCTTTGCTCGAAACCTTGTAAATTTTTCAAATCGTGCTTCATTAAAGAATATAAAATTGTATTTGGAGAAAAATAATAAAAATATGCATTAATTCTTTATATATTTACAATAGAAATTGCCGCAAAAATAGAGGAATGTTTGGATTTTTTTTTCTATCGAGCGAAGTTAAAAAACTTGCTGTTTCAACGTCGAGGTTCACTGAAGATAATCCTGTAGATTGAAAACCTAGAACATACTCTATCTATCTATACTTATCTTTACCTTTACATATGTCTGCATCAATCCTACGGTACAGATGACCCCAGTGGTAGAGGCTTTCGCTCCAAGTGTAAAACGCTCCATAACGAATACTTATAGCTATGCCACTTCTGCACCAAATCATTGCTCACGAACAACTGTAAAATTTGGCGCCAAATTAAAATGACAGCTTTAAAATGACATTATGTAAAGTTTTCCGTCCAGTTCAGTGTAGCCGACGTGAAATGAAGGGAAGCACTGACATGGCACCTAGTTCACCCGGTGTTATGGGCTGACATCGCGGCTACCTATTGCAGTTCCAAAAGATACAGCGCTATAGGTCGGACAGACGGCTTAGACTTAGTAATAGGGTTCCTATAGGGTAAAAATCTGTTGAATCAGTAGAGTTAGTAATACGGTTCCTATGGGGTAAAAATCTGTTGAATCAGTAGACTTAGTAATAGGGTTCCTGTGGGGTAAAAATGTGTTGAATCAGTAGACTTAGTAATAGGGTTCCTATGGGGTAAAAATCTGTTGAATCAGTAGACTTAGTAATAGGGTTCCTGTGGGGTAAAAATGTGTTGAATCAGTAGACTTAGTAATAGGGTTCCTATAAGGTAAAAATGTGTTGAATCAGTAGACTTAGTAATAGGGTTCTGAAAGCAGTCTTCTGTTCTTCCAGGCAGCTGAGGAGGAGAACATCGCGTGCAAGCTGGCCTTCTTCCTCCACATCCCGTTCCCAGCCTGGGACATCTTCCGGTTGCTGCCCTGGTCTGATGAAGTCCTGCAGGGAATCCTAGGTAGGTAATTATCAGCGTCTTTACTCTATCGCGAGCTTGTAAACGATCATGTTAATAACTTTCTGAAGTAACGAACGGTGATGAGGAGAATTTCCTGTACCCTAATCACGAGATTTAACCTACACCGCGTACTACGCTACGCCGTGTTCTCCGCATCATTTTGTATGGAGAAAGGGGAGCACCACCGCCTTTAGTGATAGATTTGTGAACTCCATACAAAATGACGCGGAGAACACGGCGGCGGCGCGCCGCGTACTACGCTACGCCGTGTTCTCCGCATCATTTTGTAGGGAGAAAGGGGAGCACCACCGCCTCTAGTGATAGAACTTCGCCTCTAGTGATAGAACTTCGTTACGCGGCGTAGCGTAGTACGCGGTGTAGGTTAAATCTCGTGATTAGGGTACTGTACGGATACGGAACCCTAAAAACTTACTTCCTGCTTTATAATTATATTCTCCTAATAGGTACTTTGCTAAACGTGGTGGTAGGTGTTGTGCTGTAATAATTTGTGTTCTTTCAGCACAACACCGATTACTCAGTTTACCCCGATTGTCGTGATACAGCGCGATGGTATCTCATAGTCATATAACATATAATTTATTTATTATTATTTGTTTATTTAGTATTGTCTAAGGAGTTTGAAGAGCCGCCTTTGGAGAGAATTTCATCATATTCAATTTGCAATTTTGAAGAAAATATCCATTACATGTTTTGTCATTTAATCTCTTGCTAGCAAGTACTTGTTCATGTTTTTACGGATTAACAGTGGTACCTAGATACAGAAGACTTACATAAGTCGACCTTTCGCCCGCTACGTCACGGGCTTCTTCACTAACTGCGGGAGTTACTGGACTGGAGCCGACGTCTGGTGCCCTTTGTACCAAACGTCAACGTACCTGTACCCTAATCACGAGATTTAACCTACTACGCTACGCCGTACTCTCTGCATCATTTTGTATGGAGAAACGAAGTTCGCAAATCTATGACTAGAGGCGCTGCTCCGTTTCTCCATACAAAATGATGCGGAGAACACGGCGTAGCTTGCGTAGCGTAGTAGGTTAAATCTCGTGATTAGGGTACTGAAGAAGCCCGTGACGTGGCGGGTGAAACGTCGACATATACTATATCTATAAGTCTTCCAGTACCTACCTAGGTACCACAGTGACTGTTAATGCGTAAAAATGTAAAATGAGTATAATTTATAACAGCGTAAACTTAAAAATATTAGTATTTGTTGATGAATGAGTCGTATTTGTCGTACATACGAAATTATCAGGGATAAAGATGCAGATATAGATATATATCATTACTCCGTAGCTCGGTTTAAAAAAAGTGTGACAACAGTTTTGTCTAACTTATCTTCTGAAGGTAATTAATTAAGTTATCAAAATTGTAGATTTAGATTTAGCCAGACGTCAAATTTTATATCTTGTTTATTTTCCTTTTTTGCTTTGTTTTTATTTCAATTTTTCATAGTTTAGAGATTGTTTATGGTTTTATACTGAAAATATATAGGTAGTCAACATTGTTTTTCGTTAGCAAGTTAGTTAGTTAGCATGTTGTGTACTATATTTTGGAGAGTTGACTGCTCCTGTAAACTGTTGTAGATAAGCCGTGTGTTGTGTCAACTTCTCTGTGAAAGTACCTAAAACAAATAAATAAATAAAAAATAAATAAATAAATGAGGCATAGTGGTCGCTGGATCTAGTCTGGATTCTGAAAAGTCTTCTTTCTGAATGTTTTTATGCGACGTGATATACTTGTGCTCGTAGGTACATTTATAGTATAATTCTCGGGCTTGTCGCGATCCACCAGCACAGCATCGACCGGTTGGCCGCCCCTGCTATATATTTATTTATTTATATATTACATTGTTAATACAGAGTAAACCCCAAAATTTAACAATGCAGAATGAGAAGCTATTTCAAAGTTAGCTCAACGTATCTCACCGCGTACTTTTGAAATAATTTAGTATTGCAGTTGTATTTACTTACAAGCTATATATATTTATTTTATGAAAGCTCCGTTCGAATTGGTTCCGTAGTTTGTACCTGATGCGAGCACAAAGACACACACAAACAACATACAAACACACAGGCAAAAATTTCAAAAACCGTCCAAGTTGGAGCCGAACTTGCGCACCGAGGGTCCGCATCGCCATGTCATACATGATCAGCGTCACTCACACCATTTATGTATTAGTTAAAATGCTTCATACTCTTTTCGGTAGATGGCGCGCATACACTTTTTAGTTTCTTGTATTCGGGGACCCGTGAATTTTTTACTTTTTCTTATTTTTATTGTTATATCGGCCATAATAACACATATTCTGGGAAAATTTCGACAGGCTACCTATTACGGTTCAAGATATACAGCCCTCGGACAGCCGAACAGACAGACAGACGGCGTAGGCTTAGTAATAGGGTCCCGTACGACGGATACGGAACCCTAAAAATTATCTTAATGCATTCTCTTACTTATCCATCATCCCCCAAATACATTTGTTACACATATCTTAAATATACAGACTCACCAATTTTAAAATTTTTGATAAAATGTTGGGTGCCTAGCGCGGTAGGTAGCTGGTCTATGTATACATCGAATGTAAACTCTCTCGAGGGAGCGACCTCATAATATTCTAAGATCACGAACCTAAACAAACCTTGATATCAAATGTTGACATCGTCTCATAATGATTATATTTTTTATTGATATATCATTATTTATGCAAATTATTCGTATTTTAATGACAATCGTCTCTGATGGAAGTATCATTCGTTTACATAACTCGGCCTAACGTCTTCATTACTTAGATAGACACAACGGCTTGTTTATGATATGAGATACCGCCGCCGCCGCGCCAGTGTCGAGAGATAAATGAGTTCTAAAACGTAGGTAACCTACTAAACAACTCACGATAACGCACTCCAACGAAAACATATTTTGTTTTCACGAGAAAAGGTTGAAAGGTAATTTCATATCATGGAATAGGAACTTATGAAGAAATGATGTTATCTGGACGTTACTGAACTGAGGAACTTTTGCTAGAGCGTCCGCAAAACATGTTTACAGGTTTCAGAATATAACAGAAGTCTCCCAATACGTCTCCGCGTAAACTGCCACATCCTTAGTCTCCTGTATTCTTGTATTGACAACTTTATAATCTATCATCCCGTTTTCAGAATCAAATTACTCATAAAACTGGTTTTTAAACAAACTAATTTTCTGTTTACGCAACTCGGCTGTGGAATTCACTACCACACTTTATTCGACACTGGACACTGCAAATCTCTTCCCTTGTTAAAAAAAAACCAGATAACCCGAATGCGTAAAACAACCTAACACAAAAAAAGAAAAACCTCTCCACTGTTAGCCGCCGCAGCCGGGGACCTTTAATGCTAGGTTTTTTTATATGGAAACTGACACGGTTGGCTACATCACCTACAACATCCGTGATATCAGCCCATAACACCAGGTGAACTAGGTGCCATGTCAGTGCTTCCCTTCATTTCTTGCTGTGTACATTTCAAATACTTGTGTGACTCCGCATACTCCGCCTAAATATATAAAGAAAAACCGGCCAAGTGCGAGTCGAACTCGCGCACCGACGACGGTTCCGTATCGCCATGTCATGGTTAGCGCCACTCACACCATCTATGGCGTGTTATGAAATGCTTCATATTAGTTAAAATTCATGATTACTTCAAAGGTTTTCCAACACAAATGCAACAATTTTTGGTTTCTTCTATTTAACTTTTTTAAATTTTTAACTTTTTCTTATTTTTATTATTTTCCCGATATAACGGCCATAATAACACATATTCTGTGAACATTTCAACAGGCTACCTATTACGGTTCAAGAGATACAGCCAAGGATACAGCACTCTGAAGCATATAGGCTGAAGAGCATAACTGATAATAACTCTTTACAACCTAAACTCTAGGCGGCTGCTCACAAAGCGCACCGCGCGTCGGCGCCGGCGCACTATGGATCGAGAAACGGCCTCCATAGTATTAGGAGATTTTTTTCGCAAACTTGATTTTTTTTGAAAAACTGTTTTTGTTATATTTAGGGTTACATAAGATAATACCAAATATATAGTTGTAGTGATATCAGTCAAGTAGATATTTTATTAAAAATACTTGAAGTTTTCAGTTGTATGGGACGGAGAATGTTTAGTCGATTTTTTCAAAAGTCTTTCGAGGTGTCGCAGATCTTTTAATACATCATGAAGTAGACCACGAGTGTAATAAGACCACATAAAAACTGTAACCCAATTCGACCCGGTATAGAAAATATCTAAGTCCGAGTTTATAAATTTTCGTCTATTTTCTTTATACATTATTTATGGTTTAACTTTACAATTAATTACATTTTCTTATGTTTTGTGATTGCCAAGTGTGTAAGTTATACTAATTGGTACATTATGTAACAACTATACCTACCACTGTGGTCGAAAATACCCTCCAATATTTGTAGCGTTTTAAATGTTTATTAGTTATTCATAATTGATTTGAGGACATATTAAATAAACAAATATGTGAAGACGCGTAGCTTGACAGTACGTATGTATGTTAGGTTCAAATATATAAAGTATATATATATATTTTTTATATTTTAAAATTTGCAATGTACGGGACGGAGAACATTATATTTATTGTACCGGACTACAAAGATGTGTCAAACTCTTATTAGCAAGGTTGTGTAGCACAACATAAAAATAAACACAATCAGTAAAAAAAATTTAGAAAGGTGCAGCCTTCCGAGTATCGACAGGTCAAAGTATAGCATTTTTTACCTTTTTTCTTTAACAGTAATTTTTGGTTGCATTATGATTGTACAATTATTAAGCAGGTATGCAAATATGTGAGGCATATAATTCTATATCAGATATGTACAGACCATTCCGATTAACAGTGTAAAAAAAATAGCAATATTTTTATTTAATAAAACTGAAAACATTATAGTACATTATTCGAAACTGTTAAGAACTAACAAAGTCTTAACAGTAACGTGATGTTGAACGTGACGGAAAAGAGGCTGTACAAAAAAAAATTGTGAGCGCACTTTCTCAAGATGTTAAAAAAATTTCTCATTCATTATTACGACGCATTAGATACTAATTACCATTCGGTAAGACGAAAACATTCCCACATCCCTGTTTGTGAAACCCCACTATATTGGTAAAAACCGGTTTAGTACATCAGGTGGTGTCCTTTGGTCGCGAATTTCAGTTTAGTATTTGTTCAACGCGCGGACGGGACGGATCTCTCCTTTCGAAACGAGTTATCGCTGTTTTCAAATACTTTCCTTCCTGCATTATTACTTGAAAACTAGGTACATTTTCGGTTCGAACTCTAACATTTTACAAAATGAAAGAGTTTAAATCAAATCTGAAACTTTTTGTTTTCTTAAAAAACGAGCAAGGCCTCTCCGACCCAAACATACTATTTGACAAGTTTTCCGTTCATATATCTGATGAAAACCGTGATCAATTCAAGTGTTTTTGTAAAACCTACTTGTCTAATATGTATAAAAAGTGGAAAAGTACAATTTATTCGTTCAGTTTCTTCAAATGCAAATTTGAAACATGCTTGACGTCAGACATAAAGTGGCCCGAATATGTTCAAAACATACCTCAAGAACCAAGACATGAGGAAGCGGAACTATTCGTGCCGCAATCACCAGCGAAACAGCATTCAGAAGCTTCAACATCTCCTAAACCAGAGTTCAGTCCTCGAAAACAATTCCACGAACTTCACTACCAGCCAAAAAGGCGCAGAACCGCACATCTGTGTACGGAAAATGACTTCGACGAGCTCGCATTCGCTGCGGTGAGTAAAGGAATTAATACGGAAATACATGATGTTGCTGAGGTGCTTAAGTTTCTTCTGGAAAATTCAAATGAGGTTGGTAGAATAAAGGAATACATTCAAGTTAAAAAAAAACACAATACTCGCCGGAGAAAGCCCTCAGCCTCTTCAGTTCCCAGCAACTCTCCAAATCGCAATACTGCGATACTGCGAACTACGGGCAACGGCAATTGAAGCAGGAGTTGAACTGTATCCCTTATACTATCAGCTCCAAAAAAAAGGTCGAGTGTTACCGTCCGAAAGAAAGTGTCAAGGTCACGGAAGTGGAAGCACGTGTTTTTACAGCATACAATAATGCAGGAAGGAAAGTATTTGAAAACAGCGATAACTCGTGTCGAAAGGAGAGATCCGTCACTTACGCGCGTTGAACAGATAATAAACTGAAATTCGCGACCAAAGGACACTAATTACCGGTTTTTACAAATATAGTGGGGTTTCACAAAGTGGGATGTGGGAATGTTTTCGTCTTACCGAATGATAATTAGTATCTAATGCGTCGTCATAATGAATGAGCTGCAAAGCCTTGTATGTATGTTCTATTCTAAGATTGTAAATTATATTTAAAGGAAAGAAAACAAAAATCTACAAATTCGGACTTACATATTTTCTATACCGGCTCGAATTTTATATAAAACAATTTTTTTATAAAATTAATTTTGGTGAATCTTTTATTTATAAGTTCGGTTTATTAATTTGTTCTGTTTTTATTCAACCTTGTATTTATTTTGGTGAATAATTTTGAATAGAAATTTTTTTAACATCTTGAGAAAGTGCAACTGTTCACGATTTTTTTTTGTACAGCCTCTTTTCCGTCACGTTCAACATCACGTTACTGTTAAGACTTTGTTAGTTCTTAACAGTTTCGAATAATGTACTATAATGTTTTCAGTTTTATTAAATAAAAATATTGCTATTTTTTACACTGTTAATCGGAATGGTGTGTACATATCTGATATAGAATTATATGCCTTACATATTTGCATACCTGCTTAATAATTGTACAATCATAATGAAACCAAAAATTACTGTTAAAGAAAAAAGATAAAAAAGTCTATACTTTGACCTGTTGATACCTGGAAGGCTGCACCTTTCTAACATTTTTTTTACTGAGTGTGTTTATTTTTATGTTGTGCTACACAACCTTGCTAATAACAGTTTGACACATCTTTGTAGTCCGGCAAAATAAATATAATGTTCTCCGTCCCATACATTGCAAATTTTAAAATATAAAAAATATATATATATACTTTATATATTTGAACCTAACATACGTACGTACTGTCAAGCTACGCGTCTTCACATATTTGTTTATTTAATTTGTCCTCAAATCAATTATGAATACCAAATAAACATTTAAAACGCTACATATATTGGAGGATATTTTCGACCACAGTGTTGTTGTTGTACAGTTGTTACATAATGTACAAATTAGTATAACTTACACACTTGGCAATCACAAAACACAAGAAAATGTAATTAATTGTAAAGTTAAACCATAAATAATGTATAAAGAAAATAGACGAAAATTTATAAATTCGGACTTAGATATTTTCTATACCGGGTCGAATTGGGTTACAGTTTTTATGTGGTCTTATTACACTCGTGGTCTACTTCATGATGTATTAAAAGATCTGCGACACCTCGAAAGACTTTTGAAAAAATCGACTAAACATTCTCCGTCCCATACAACTGAAAACTTCAAGTATTTTTAATAAAATATCTACTTGATTGATATCACTACAACTATATATTTGGTATTATCTTATGTAACCCTAAATATAACAAAAACAGTTTTTAAAAAAACATCAAGTTTGCGAAAAAAATCTCCTAATACTATGGAGGCCGATTCTCGATCCATAGTGCGGCGGCGGCGCGGCGCAGACATCTCTCGTGTCCGCTGCGCACCGCTCGCCACGTCTCCGCTTTGATCGTGCCATACAAACATGAGACATCTCCTCTCCGCTCCGCTTGAGCCGTGTCGACTGAAGCTAAGCGGAGAGGAGATGGGTAAATAATGAAATCCTATTGGTTGTTTACGACACATCTCCTCTCCTCTCCGCCCATCTTCGCTTTGGTGGATTCCGGGTCTTAATCGTTTTCAGCACAGTTCTGATTCATTGCATTATTTATCATAGATCCCCAACGTTCTAAAAAGTATCGCTTCGCCACCATTCTAAAAGGCTGCCAAGATTGCCGCGACGTTCCTCCCCTCCTCCTTCTCCACCTTCTCACCATCAGTATTTAATCACGGACGCTTGAGTTCAGAGCCTTGGACATCCGTGGCACCTGGCGGTAGAAAAAAGTTATTTTCTTGTGTGCCGGCAATAACAGCCTCGGTAGCTCAGTGCTGCGATCGGTCGACTGTCGTTCGTGGTCATAAGCACACCTGGCCGCGGTCAGAATGTAGATGTGTGACCGTTCTACCGTTGGACTCCGAACCGGATTTTGGACCGTGGTTCGAATTCTACGTAAAACTATAGGTCCTTCCCTTCTCACCTCACTAGGCTTACTTACTTTATCCCGCCCAGATTGGTATCACCGCACTGATTGAAAAGTCGGTCGAAACGGTTATGTCTTTTTGAAATAGTTCGTGTTTTCTGTCCAGTTCAGTGTAGCCGGCACGACCAAATGGAAGCCCTGACCATCTAGTTCACCAAGGTGTTAAGGGCTGCCATCACGAATGTTGTGGGTGATGTAGTCATTCGTGCCAGTTTCCATGAAAAAAAAATTACATTCAAAATCTACTTTTCAGGCTGCGACATGGTCGGCTTTCACACGACTGACTACTGCCTGAACTTCGTCGACTGCTGCCAGAGGAACCTCGGCTGCCGCGTGGACCGCAAGAACCTCCTCGTGGAGCTCGGAGGAAGAACCGTCTGCATCAGGCCTCTGCCGATCGGCGTTCCCTTCGACCGCTTCGTTCAGCTCGCGAAGACCGCCAAGCGAGTCCTCAGCTCCAACCAGAAGATAGTTCTCGGGGTTGATAGGCTGGACTACACGAAAGGACTCGTGCACAGATTGAAGGCCTTCGAGAGGCTTTTAGAAAAGCACCCGGAGCATAAAGAAGAGGTCGTGCTACTCCAAATAGCTGTGCCGTCGAGGACGGATGTCAAAGAATACCAGGATCTGAAGGAGGAGATGGATCAGCTGGTCGGGAGAATCAACGGAAGGTTTACAACGCCCAACTGGTCTCCCATAAGGTGAGAACTTTAGAATCTCGAGTTCTTGGAGGGTCTGTACTTGTTATCCGACAGATAGAAAGACAATAATGTTTCATTCAGTTCAATCAAGTGTAAACACACGGCTGAGCGTGCTGCAATCTGTGTCAGTAACTGTCTCACAGATTGAGAGGTCATCAACTTTATACGTCAAACTTTCAACGCGCTATAATAACAAGAAATATATTCAGATTTTTGCATCTTATGAGTACCTAGAAAGAAAAAAATATCGGCAAAATGCCAGTCGGCCTCGCGCACCGCGGGTTCCGTGCCAACACGTAATTGGCCGGTTTTTACAATTTGTTGTTTTACTTTAGTGTTTGCACTCATCGATGTTTTGCACTATAATCACGCCTAGTTTGACGATTGTATGTGTTACCGTTTTTAGGGTTCCGTATCCGGTACGGGACCCTATTACTAAGCCTACGCCGTCTGTGTGTCTGTTTATCTGTCTTTCCGTCCGTCCGCTGTCCGAGGGCTGTATCTCTCGAACCGTAATAGGTAGCCCGTTGAAATTTTCACAGAATATGTATTATTTATTATGGCCGATATAACAACAAATAATAAAAATAAGAAAAAGCAAAAAATTCACGGGGGTTCCCATAGAAGAAACCAAAAATTGTATGCGCGCGCGCCATCTACCGAATAGAGTGTGAAGCATTTGAACTAATCATGACATTTAACTAATATGAAGCATTTCATAACACGCCATAGATGGCGTGACTGGCGCTAACCATGACATGGCGATAAGGAACCCTCGGTGCACGAGTTCGACTCGCACTTGGCCGGTTTAGAGCAAAAACAAAAAAAAGGTGCGGAGGTGGAATAGCGGTCGCGACAGCTTCTAATATCGAATTTTATGTATGTCGAGGCCTTTCTCGCGCACGATGCGATCTTAACCAGTGTTGGGTGCCACTCGGCCCGTAGGTACATCTACGGCTGCGTCGGTCAGGAGGAGCTCGCGGCGTTCTACCGCGACGCGTCTGTCGCGCTGGTGACGCCGCTGCGGGACGGAATGAACCTGGTTGCCAAGGAGTTCGTCGCGTGCCAGATCAACACTCCGCCCGGCGTGTTGATCGTGTCTCCGTTCGCCGGCGCGGGCGAGATGATGCACGAAGCTCTCATCTGCAATCCCTACGAGCTGGACGATGCGGCCCAGATGATACACAGGTGAGTTTTGAAACGAATCGAACACAAACCGGTGCTGCCGGATAGATGAGCGGTAATTCGTTTAATCGTTTATTAAGTCGCGGTAGCCCTTGTAGTTTAGACGTCGTCTTCTTCATAGAACACGTGTCGCGCAGGTGGACACGAGTTCGAATCTTGAGTTCAACGGGATTTTTTTGTATTTCCATTTTCTTTACCATTTTTTAATACCTACATACTTTTTATTCATACATTCTTCACATAAAGTATAATTTAAAAAAAATATTTTCACCGAAACATGCGTAGAAAGTTCACTTCTGCCGGGCGTCCCCCGACGCCACCCGTTTTTAGGGTTCCGTATCCGGTACGGGACCCTATTACTAAGCCTATGCCGTGTTATGAATTTCGGTATAGGTAGCTGAGTCTATCAAGCAGCAAGTACGCACGAAAACCTACCTGCTGCATGACTTGGCGGAAAGACCGTGC
Source organism: Nematopogon swammerdamellus (assembly GCA_946902875.1). Lineage (NCBI taxonomy): Eukaryota > Metazoa > Arthropoda > Insecta > Lepidoptera > Adelidae > Nematopogon > Nematopogon swammerdamellus. The sequence goes on along the minus strand of OX336339.1, from coordinate 403,597 downwards.
GAAGGTTGCCCCCCTGTCGCCCTTTAGCAGGGCATCTCGTTCTTATCCCTTTGCCGCCTTTTACGACATGCACGGATATGCAGTGGGGCTATTATTTTTCAAGAAAGCTTCCTCTAAAACCTCCTTAAACGTCCTCAGAGCGTTGACAATGCCCGAGGACGAGCGGACGGTGCGCATGAACCACCTGCGCCGGCGCGAGAAGATGAACGACGTCGACTCCTGGATGAAGGCCTTCCTCAAGGCGATGGACTCGCTCGAGGACGAAGCGGACGAGCTGGGCGCCACCTCCATGCAGCCGGTCACTATCGACGACTTCGACGAGTACCTCTCCAAGTAAGTTTACTCTATCTACGACTTCGACGAGTACCTCTCCAAATAAGTTGACACAGTTGACGACTTCGACGAGTACCTATCCAAATAAGTTGACACTATCTACATCTTCGACGAGTTCTTCCCCAAGTAACTTGACACTATCCACGACTTTGACGAGTACCTCTCCAGATAAGTTGACACAGTCGACGACTCCGACGAGTACTTCTCCAAATAAGTAGACACTAAACAGTTTTTTGACATCTGGTACAACGTACACCAGACGTCGGCTCCAGAAACTCCCGCAGTTCCTGAAGAAGCCCGCGACGTAGTGGGCGAAACGTCGACTTATGTAAGTCTTTAGTACACTGTTAATCCGGAAACTTAAAATGAGTATAATTAATAACAGACTAAACTTAAAAACACTCATGATTTGATTGAATGATTGATTAAAAAAATACTTCATAAGAGAACTTGGCGAGTAGGTTTTTATTTTTCTACCCGTTAATCTGGCATCGTCACATGAGACAATCACTTGTTTATTTACGTAATGAAAGATTAAAAGTTGCAGCTCGATTCGTGCAATTCAATGATGACCTCACTTTTTAGAGTTCCGTTCGTCAAAATGAAGAGGGGAAAAAACGGAACCTTAGGAATCACTCTTGTGTCTGCCTGTCTGTCCCACCTTATTTCCTCCGAATCTAATGGACGAAACAAGTTGAAATTTGATACATATATAGAGTTTGATGACCCAATCATGGACGTGTTATAGCGTAAATATATTAAGTACATAGTTTGAAAGATATTAAATAAAATGTACGAAAATTGAGCACTAACTACCCCGCGTTATCTCCGAAACTAGTCTAAATAAAAAAAAAAATTAGCAAGATAATATGGGCATTTTGATGAGACCACTTTTAGGAAAATTTAAACGAAAATCCTAAATCTTAAAGATCTCACGGAAAATGGAATGGTACAAAAACCCTCTCCACGCGAGTTCGACTCGCTTTTGAACGTTTTTTTTCGATGACCTTCCTTCCCAGTAAATTCGAAACGGTCTGAAATGTTGCGCATACATTTATGTTGCGAGACCGCACAGTTATCTGTGTTGTATTATTATGTTGTATTTACTGAAATTTGGCGGAATCGATCAGTGTGTCTACTCACAGCTTGCCTGCCGCCGCCAGCAGAGGTTTCCCTCTGTTGGCTTAGTTATCGTTAGTTATGTTTTTTGCTTCACCAATGAATCATTTCATTATGAACACATGATGTATCACCACGAAGAACCAATCCACTGTTGTGTTTTAGGGTTCCGTATATCCATACTATTACTACCGCCTACTCCGTCTCTCTGTCTGTTCGTCCGTCCGTAACTTAACGGAAATATTTTTTTTACTTTTTAAGGATTGTTGATGTGGCGGGAGTTTTTAAGTTTGTAATTAAACTTGTTTTCGGGGAGGGTTGAACTCCCGAATCCCTTGGATACGTCCACGATCACCTAGTCTCTGGTGACCTACGTCAGTGCCAATCCAACACTAACCCGCTCAGGTTTTCACTTCTTAGTCTTGCCTTCAGCTGTATCAACAGGCTGAATAGCCCTTCAGTAATTACAGTCCCAGTACCATTCGGCTGGCATGGTACTTCGGAGGCGACGTGAATTTGGTCGAGTTGACGCATATTTGGGTCATCGGCGCGGCGTAGCCAGAGAAATCATGTTGTCATGGTTCATTTTATGATAACCAGAGACCACTGACCCACCTTGTGTCGAGGAACCAAAGGAGCTGTCTACAGAGGCAAATCAAACTCTCCAAACCGCGAAACCATTCTCAGTGAGGCGCCATGCCAGCAGATTTACTTGCAGGCTGTTGCTCGGGCTGTGCTGGGTTGTCTAGCATGTCAATACAACGTTTGAAAACAGCCGCGAATGCGTACCAATCGGTTCTGCGGATATTTTCTCCACAGAACTGGTAAACTCTGGAATGCTCTCCCTGCCCACATATTTCCCCCCCAAATACGGTCTCGGATCCTTCAAGAGGGAATGAATTGACACCTGTCATGCCGGCATGGCATTCGCAACTCCCGCATGCGACCGAATGTCCATGGGCGTTGATCGCCACATATGGCTGGGTCGGTGCCACGTGTCGCGCGTTCTAAAAAAACACATTTTTAGGAATGCGGGTAACCACTCGCTCGAAGACATTTCCACATCCGAGTGGTTCGACAAAGGATCGATTTTGAAATAATGCTACCCCCCTCATTATGTAGGTACCGAAAGTAATCAAAGTCAAAAAAATATTAGAAAATTGAACGTAGAAAAAAATATAAATAGATAATATTAAAACAATGCCGGTCACGTCGGCCACGGACGTCATTATAATATTATTGCTCGTTCTATCAACGTGTCGATGCCTCGGAGACGAGGCTCGTTATCTCAGCTCGCGACTCTCAATAACAAGACGAGAGTATATTTTCTGATAATCGTGAACTTTGACACGTGCGCTTGCGCTCTTCGATTCTTTATTCTTTGTTGCATTGCATACATACCTATTGGAAACATTTACAAGACAATTCTGCGTACATTTTTAGTTACAGGTAGCTGGTTGAAATTTTCACAGAATATGCGTTATTTATATATGCCAACAAATAATTATTTAAAAAGCAATATGTGGAAAAGCGCCATCGACCGAATTCTCATTTAATGTTTTGACGTGAATACGTCTTTAAATTTGCTTCCATAGTGGGAGTCAATCCAGAAAACTGATGATAACAAAATCTGGGTATACAGTTTGGTGTTGCAGCTTCATATCTATCATCTACATCCAAAATTTAATTACACCACTCGATAGCTAAAGGATCAAAGAATTCGTTACGTAATACGCTCTAGGAAAATATTACCCGTTACGTACACGTATTCGCGTAAAACGCACGTAGACCGATAGCGCTGGGCTATTTTGAGGACATAAGTTAAAAAAATTCTAAACTTGCTTATTTCTTGCCTGTGGATACAGTCGTACATAAGAAGCATAATATTGCGTTTTGTGTCACATCTGTCACTTGCATTTTCAGCAATTCGAAGATTTGTGGTTGTTTTTTTTAATTCCATTCAAAACTGGCAAAATTAATCTAAACTTTAAAATAATTATGGTATCATATCTAGGATAGCCTGCGGAGTGTGCAAACCCAGTTTGTGTCATCTTCGTCCAGTGCAAACTGACCTATGGTCAGTATGTAAAAACAGTGCCTAAAACAAAATTAGAATTGACAAAATTGTTATTTCCTATCTCAGATCACTTACATATGCCCATTAAATGAATTTGTGCCAAATTAGGGCACGCAATTTTAAGATTTTCAATTATGTTATTTTTCCAAGCTACAAAAGCTTCAAAAAAATATTAGAATGATTAGAGTTTACATATTCAATTTTATAAATGCATCAAAAATGTACATTGTACATTTGTGTCATTTTCATGCTCGAAATAAATGAATAAAACACAAAAACAGTTATTGCGGTCAAAGCGGACGGACGCGGGCAGGTGGCGGCGGGCGGGGGGCATACGCACGCACACACGTTCGTTCGGTACCTACGATTTCTTCTATGCGAAGCGGCGGTCGGTGGCTGGCTGGCGTGCCCCGCGTGCCTCGCTCGCTCGCCTCGCCCGCCGCGCCGCCCGCCGCCCGCGCTCGCACTTCGTGCAAAGAAGTTTGGTATCTCCTATAGAGATAATAAATAATGCAGTGCGAATTTTGTACAAAGCCCGCGTCTGCAATCTCAATACCTACGAATGTCAATGGTCAATGTGGTCAATATTATTTTAGATTGACGCTTCGATTCGCTTAAAATTTGCATAAGTTCAAACTGACCCACCTTTCATGACCCTAACACAATCGTGCTGAACTAATATCCCGTTTTCTGTGAGAACTAGAAACTTCGTCATGAACTTTTGTTTTGGTCATAACTCAAAAACCACTGGTGCTAGACCCATCGTGTTGGTACTCAAAACTTCAGGTCTCCGTGAGATCTATCCATCTGTCACGTGAACTTTTGTTTTGGTCATAACTCGAGAACCACTGGTGCTAGACCCATCGTGTTGGTACTCAAACTTCAGGTCTCGGTGAGATCTATCCATCTGTCATGAGAACTTTTGTTTTGGTCATAACTCGAGAACCACTGGTGGTAGACCCATCGTGTTGGTACTCAAACTTCAGGTCTCGGTGAGATCTATCCATCTGTCACGTGAACTTTTGTTTTGGTCATAACTCGAGAACCACTGGTGCTAGACCCATCGTGTTGGTACTCAAACTTCAAGTCTCGGTGAGATCTATCCATCTATCACGTGAACTTTTGTTTTGGTCATAACTCGAGAACCACTGGTGCTGGACCCATCGTGTTGGTACTCAAACTTCAAATCTCGGTGAGATCTATCCATCTCTCACGTGAACTTTTGTTTTGGTCATAACTCGAGAACCACTGGTGTTAGACCCATCGTGTTGGTACTCAAACTTCAGGTCTCGGTGAGATCTATCCATCTGTCACGTGAATTTTTGTTTTGGTCATAACTCGAAAACCACTGGTGCTAGACCCATCGTGTTGCTACTCAAACTTCAGGTCTCGGTGAGATCTATCCATCTGTCACGTGAACTTTTGTTTTGGTCATAACTCGAGAACCACTGGTGCTAGACCCATCATGTTGCTACTCAAACTTCAGGTCTCGGTGAGATCTATCCATCTGTCACGTGAACTTTTGTTTTGGTCATAACTCGAGAACCACTGGTGCTAGACCCATCATGTTGCTACTCAAACTTCAGGTCTCGGTGAGATCTATCTATCTGTCACGTGAACTTTTGTTTTGGTCATAACTCGAGAACCACTGGTGCTAGACCCATCGTGTTGCTACTCAAACTTCAGGTCTCGGTGAGATCTATCCACCTGTCACGTGAACTTTTGTTTTGGTCATAACTCGAGAACCACTGGTGCTAGACCCATCGTGTTGGTACTCAAACTTCAGGTCTCGGTGAGATCTATCCATCTGTCACGTGAACTTTTGTTTTGGTCATAACTCGAGAACCACTGGTGCTAGACCCATCGTGTTGCTACTCAAACTTCAGGTCTCGGTGAGATCTATCCACCTGTCACGTGAACTTTTGTTTTGGTCATAACTCGAGAACCACTGGTGCTAGACCCATCGTGTTGGTACTCAAACTTCAGGTCTCGGTGAGATCTATCCAACTGTCACGTGAACTTTTGTTTTGGTCATAGCTCGAGAACCACTGGTGCTAGACCCATCGTGTTGGTACTCAAACTTCAAGTCTCGGTGAGATCTCTCCATCTGTCAGCTGAACTTTTGTTTTCATCATAACTCTAGAATCACTGGTGCTAGACACAACGTGTTGGTACTCAAACTTCAGATCTATCCATCTGTGTGAGTACCAACACGATGGGTCTAGCACCAGTGGTTCTCGAGTTATGACCAAAACAAAAGTTCACGTGACAGGTGGATAGATCTCACCGAGACCTAAATTTTGAGTACCAACACAATGGGTATAGCACCAGTGGTTCTCGAGTTATGATCAAAACAAAAGTTCACGTGACAGATGGATAGATCTCACCGAGACCTGAAGTTTGAGTAGCAACATGATGGGTCTAGCACCAGTGGTTCTCGAGTTATGACCAAAACAAAAGTTCACGTGACAGATGGATAGATCTCACCGAGACCTGAAGTTTGAGTAGCAACACGATGGGTCTAGCACCAGTGGTTCTCGAGTTATGACCAAAACAAAGGTTCACGTGACAGATAGATAGATTTTAGAAATTATTCGCAATTATCGGATGCATGCAAGCAAATCCGAAAGCAACAGCTAACAATATATAAATTTTTGAAATGTGCTAATTAAGCCCTTTCATTTGATACCCCACACTAAAAACATTTTTTTTAGGTCATCACTTTATGTCCTCTAGAGGGCGCCATATCCCATTTTTATGGGACGTCACATAGCCAACCAGCCAACCATAGTCAACCAGCAGACGGTCAAGAGCAAGACGCATCCAACGATACCCTTCGATTTGTCAAATTATGATAAGTAGGTAGTTTCGAAGTTATGTATGAGGGAACAGATGAACATGCATACATACATACATACATACATAGATACATACATACATACATACATACATACATACATACATACATACATACATACATACATACATACATACATACATACATACATACATACATACATACATACATACATACATACATACATACATACATACATACCGGTCAACCACATAACCTTCCTTCTCGCTTCGCCGTAGTCGGGTAAAAATAAGAATCTGTTCGCTAATATTGCGCGCATACTACACTACGTACAATATAATAAACACACGATCAATTAACTTAAATCAAATAGGAACTTCAGTTAAGTAAATATCCGCTAATATCGACTCGCAACAACACATTTTTTTACATAGGTTTGCACCTAAAATTAATCAAATAGATACCCAACGAAGTAAATCTACTTTATTATGAAATGGAATTAAATAAGAAACTGCTCGAGACAATGCATACACACACCGCGTGGCAGCGCGGCAGCCTGGTGCGCTATTAGAACCACTCGCCCTCCCGCAGCGCCGCGCCCCGCACCTCCGCCAGCCGTCCGCCGCTGCATACCTTTATTTTGCGCGCGGAACAATTCGATTTGTATGAGAGCCACATCTTAGCGTAACCGGAACTGAATTTTATGTAGCCTATCCTGTGTCCCAAGCTGTGTCCCGTATACTTAGTTAAATGTGCTTGTACAAAGTTTCATCGAATTCGGATAATCGGCTTAAGAGTTATGGCGGAACATACATACATACATACATACATACAGAAAAGATTTCTCAAAATCGTCAGTTTAGCTTTAGTATCATACATAGAGGCTACAAACTCAATATTTCCTAAAACAAAGTAACTTACTCCATGACCATCCCTTACAGATTTATTATTAGTAATAATAATAATAATTGATAATTGATATGATAACGCACGCACGTCGCAACTCGCACCGCGCCACGCAACGCAACGCGCGCCCCGCGTATGGCTGGCTGAATGACCCGCGAGCGCGGCGGGGGGGGGGGGGGGGAGGGGGCGTGCGCGTGCCTCGATCGCTCGCTCGCCTCGCCCGCCGCCCCGCCGCCCGCGCCCGCGCTATTCCCCGCGCTCGCACTTCATGCGAAGTTAGTGTTTTTTTTACAAATAATAAAATTCCGTGGATAAAAACGACACAAATTATGAATAGTGTTTTGTTACACCATAATAATCAAAAAGACGTAAACTCTAACAGCCCGTATTTTCTTTTGTGGCTTTTAGAGGTTGTTGTAATAAAAATATTAAATATCTATAAATGTCGTGGATGAATTCGACACAAAATATTTTGAACAACAGATATCAGTACTCTAAAACGCGTAACACCTATTTAACCTTTTCTAATATTCTTTTAGAGCTATTTGCGCGATGTATTAGGTATTGGTTAAATTTAAGGATTTCCGTGGACAGAGATGACACAAAATGTTTTTGCACATCGGTTACTACTTCAATATTATCATGAAAGTAAAATTTTCTTTTCTAATTTTCTTTTCGTCCAATACTGATCTAAAAGACAAATACCTAAATTTCTACGTATGCAAATTCCTAGGATGACACAAACTAATATATTAGGTTGGGCAAATGGTTCGGAAACTATATGCGACAAATAAACAACTTTAATATTTTTGAAACCAAAAATCCTAGCGCTACAGGTCTAACGGCCGTGTCCACGACACAGCCACACCCCGATTTTTTTGGTATATTTGTATTTTGTAATGTGTACAGGCATCCTCGATGTGTGCAGCTGCAGGCACAGAGGAGAGTACACATTACTTGTTATAGCGTAGCGCAGTTCACACGCGCGCCCGTGCGCCGGATTTGTCGCTGACGACGATAATATGTACCCATATCATGGGATTTAACCTACACCGCGTACTACACTACGCCGTGTTCTCCGCATCATTTTGTATGGAGAAACGAAGTTCGCAAATCTATCACTAGAGGCGCTACTCCGTTTCTACATACAAAATGATGCGGAGAACACGGCGGCGGCGTAGCGTAGCGTAGCGTAGTACGCGATGATAAGGGTACTGCGTGTGAATTTCGCACGGTGCGGCTCAGCGCGAATTTCGAAGGCCAAAATATGCAGACATGAGATTTTTGAAATTTTCAAAATTTATTTCAGAGAAACTAGGCCACACAGAAAAAATATAAAAATTGATCACGAAGGCCAAGAATAAGGAGATAAGAAAAATTGTACTCAAAATGTGGCTTATTTACTTAACCAACCCACTTCAAACCCCACCTTGTCGTAAACAATTGCTAACATGGTGTTTTTAGCAGCTTTTTCCAGGGCCAACCTATACAAAAACTAAAAAAAACAAGCAGGATAAACCCTCGTTCTCATCTTTTACTTGGGCTTCTCCTGAACATTTTTTGTATAAGTGTCTTGATTTTCTTAATAATTTCTTCTAAAAAAACGTAATTTATGGTCCCTCTGTCGTGGTTTTTTTTTTTTTGGCAAAAGTTACATGTTATAAGAAATAAATCACTAAGCATGATATAATTCATATATTTTTATTGAAAAGAAAAAAAAAAATTATTCTAACAAATGGCACATATTATAAGCCAAAACGCTCATTGTTCGCAAGTTTTGCATCGGCGGAAAGGGCCTTAATGCCACAAAGCCATCTTCCATCTCACTCGTCTCTGCCGCCGCCCGCACCGAAATAATAGCGGGCTCCGGGCATGCGCGTGTCTGACCTTAGCTTGAACCGGGGCATGTATGATGTTACCAAACAACTCCTTCCTCCCTCCACCATGGAGTCGATGCAGTCAAGTGTAGTTAGTGATGTGCAGTGCAGCCGAAGCGTTCAAATTACGTACCTACTTATTGAGTAGTGGTTCAAATCCATCCGTGCAAAGCTACGCTGCAGTAGAATTTTTGAGCCTTACTTGAGCTTTCATGTATAATTTTATCCATGCTATGTTTGATCTAGTTCGGGCAAGAGAGAAGTTTTAGAAGATTAGAGCCTTTTGTTTTTATTATTTTTTATGGAAATTGACACGGTTGGTTACATCACCTACAACATCCGTGATGTCAGCCCATAACACCGGGTGAACTAGGTGCCACGTCAGTGCTTCCCTTCATTTCATGTCGGCTACACCACTGACCTGGACGGAAAACTCGGTGGAAAACACGAACTATTTACATAGCCGTTTGGACCGACGTTTTATTCAGTGCGGTGGTAACAATCCGGCCGGGATAAACCCTACCACCTACCTAGTAAGGTAAGAAGGAAAGGGACCTACAGTTTAACGTGGAATCCGAACCACAGTCAGCCTCCAACGTTCGAGCGGCCACCCATCCAAGTACTGACCGCGCTCAGGGTTGCTTTAACAACAGTCGACCGACTGCACCGCTGAGCTACCGAGGCCGACAAAAAGCCTCCGTCCCATTACCACTTCTGAGGTCAGTTTTGGCGTTAACTCGGATTAATAACACTGTCGCTGCATTGGCTGTCGGGGCAGTATGCCGGGTAAGAGTTTTCGAGTTGATTGCACGGTAAGTCGGGGTACAAACACCAGATCTGTGATGTGGACTAGTGTGACTCAATGAACCGGCCGCGCAGACTTGTGTAGTTTCGCCAACAAAGTATTTTGGGCCATTTGGTGTGCCAACCATTGTCTTTAGTATCCGCTTTCTGCTATGTCACCTAAAACGGCTGACCCGATATATGACCGGCGTGTGTTGTTTCCTGCTGACGCCGCAGGCTAGGCGTATGCTGGCGCGCAGACATTTCTGCGCGACGTAGATCTGTGCGGCGCGGGCCGCACAGATTTTGTATTCTACAGACATGTATGAACCTGCGTATGCTGCTCGGCAGGCGCGTGCCGCACAGGCACGCCCCTGCTTCGCGCAGTTTCTGCGTCTGCGCCGAGTTGTACTCAGTGTACAGTTTCTGCGCGCAGGCGACGCAGCTTCAAGTTGTTTTCTTGTATTTCTTGCCACTTGCTACATCAACAGACGAAAACACGCTGCCGCAGCATACGCAGAGTGCTGCGTCTGCATCACCTGTCTCACGCAAAACCTGTAGCTACGATGTCTGCGTTGTCTGTGGCTGTGCCGCCTGCGCGCCAGCATACGTCCACGGATTCGCTGTGTCGACATCGCTGGCGTGGTTGAACTCTCTTGGAATTATCTGGAAGTATCTGCTGTGTCGAAATGTGTTGGTTGCTACTGGTCGCTATAGCACTCTGGCATTACTTAGGACGACAAGGTGAGTTGGTTGTGTGCTCAACAGCGCTGTGTCCGGTGAGTATGCTCTGCCTGAAGTCGCGGTTAAGGTCGGGAGCGCTCGTCTGCTGATTGTCCTGTGGTCTCCATCCTAGGCCACGCTGCTGTTAAAGACTGTGTGTAAGACGAAAGTGACAGCGTGTCACTTTCGTCTTACACGACTCGTGGTTGTGGCGTGCGGGGGCTATTGAGTGTGGTTGCTTGCAGTTTGTTTCTTGTCCTTTGTGCAGGTGCAACCCGCTGGTGGCAGTGATAGCATTATAGATACTCGTAGTTCGGGTGGACTGGGCGTCTAAGACAGGGGTCGAGTGCACGTGGATCCGAATTTCACCGACACGAACGTGTCCTGTTATGCTGATTCTGTGTACCTCTCTTATTTCCGCTAGTTTTGCCATGTGGTCGCCTGCCTGCTGTTGCACGTTAAGCAGATTATGTAATAATCACACACCGCTGGATTGCACGAGATCAACGGAAGGTCAATATGCACTGGATGCCACTTGGAAATACATAGTTCGCTTTATCACGTCGGGGTCACCAAGTTGGCTGTTAACCGGCTTAGCAGAGTGGCCGGGAGTCAGTGAAATGTGTACAGGTAACCTTGTTAGTGTAATACAGATTGTCTGGCTGAGTGACTGGTGAGCTGTAAGGAGTGCCGGCGGATAGAGAGGGCTACGTGTCGGCGCAATGACCGGTGAGCCGGGTCACCTACGCGCCACACATTCGACGTCTCACGTTATCTGTCTGCATTTTTATACAATATGTTTTTTTCTTAAATTGAAAGTGATAGCGAGGCCTACTCGTGTCTCGGACACGAGCCACGCATCTTTATCGGCCTCTTCCGGGTTCGAAAGAGGTCGTTACCTAGTCACCCGGCCGCCTGGTCACACCCACCAAAATTTCACAACAAAGTATGCATTTAAATGGGACAGAGGCAGTGCCGGACTTGCCCTGTTCTTAAGTATAGGCCACTTGACTCGCCGCCCGCGCAAAACATAAATAACATAGGATAGGAGTATTACTAGTCGCAACTGAGACTTAAAACCTTTACCCATATGATATTTTGCATTTAATAGATCGAAAACTCTATCCACAAGTAGGGTTGCCAGATATCCGGTTTTGGCCCGGACAGTCCGGTTTTCGAAGCCCCTGCCCGGTAAAAAAATATTACCAGGTTTTGTCCGGTTTTTAAATTACTGCAATATATGTATTTCTATTCCCGCCATACATAAGCTATTGCTAGACACGCGCACGGTTTGGGGGAAGGAAGGTGGCGGGGCAGACGGGCCACGGGCGGCGGCGGGTCCTAAAAGATATATTGATTTGTTTGTACTATGATGGATGACTTGTTTATGTTGTAACTTAAGTATGAATAAAAATTTTTCTTTCTTAACATTTCATGTGTTTTACTTTAAAAATCTAAATAAAATTCTCTAATTAATAATTGAGTTTATGGTTGTCCGTTTTTTTAATGGCGAACATCTGGCAACCCTATCCACAAGTGATATGCTTGAGTATTGCGTCCATAATCGCGCACAAACTTGACGGTTTACAATATACCAAAGGGCAAGTGTTACTTGTAATATTCTTTAGCGCCTTCGGAAATCTGCCGCCCCCTGAAGTTTGCCGCCCCTAGGCCGCGGCCTATACGGCCTAATGGAAAATCCAGGACTGGACAGAGGAAATAAATGCGTGTGAAGACATAAACGAATTCGGCTTTTTAGACAGACATTCATAATTTTAGACAAGATTTTAGATATGGTGGAAGAGGGAGACGGTGAATCACGCCAAAGAAGTATAACCACAGATTACTTATTAGTTCAATACTTCAAACACGCGTGGCTATGTTCGGTGTAGCCGACATGAAATGAAGGGAAGCACTGACATAGAACCTATTCCACCCGGTGTTATTGGTTGACATCACAGATGTTGTAGGTGATGTAGTTTCCATAAAAGAAAAAAAACCTATATAATTGCACGCACCCTTTTTTTATTTGACACGATAAAAAATGAGGTATGCCGCAGCAAAGGCGGAACTTGTAAAACATAATAAATACAGTTTAGTCAAAGCAAATTACGAGTTTATCGCCTTTGCTGTGGAGACTCTTGGAGTTTAGAGCCCAGACGCCAAAAATCTGGTCTTTAACCAGAGTCTTTAACCAGAGAGCTTGGTAAACTACTCACGGAGGCGTCTGGGGTCATCCGCGCGCCAAACTACCTTAGGCAGAAGATCAGGTTGGTACCACCGCACTGAGCGAAACGTCGGTCGAAACGGCTATGTAAATAGTTCGTGTTTTTTTTTTTTTTTTTTATGTAATCCGGTATGGGTGGCTGAGTCGGAGGGGCCAAAGCACATGCTCTAACCAGCCAATATCACCTCCGAGAAGGTAGGTGCCATACCGGAGACTTCCCTGGATTGCTGGCTATACCATTGATATACTGGACTAGAGGAGAACACAACCGAGGTTGCTTGCGGCCATCTTACATCCAGTGTTTTCCGTCAGTGTAGCCGGCGCGAAATGAAGGGAAGCACTGACATAGCACCTAGTTCACCCGGTGTTATGGGCTGTCATCACGGATGTTGTAGGTGATGTAGCCAACCGTGTCAGTATCCATAAAAATAAAAAAAATAAAAAATAAAATCAGCCTAGCCATTCAGAGGGGTAACGCTGCCTCCGTCACAATGCAAATTTCGCCGACGATGGAACATTTTTTTTTTTTATTGTTAGCTCGACCTATGGCGCCGAGGCACCCATGAGGTGTCTAACGGCGCCCATGGACATTCGGTCGTATTCGGGGGTTGCAAATGCCATGCCGGCCTGACAGGTGCCCATTCACGCCCCTCTTGAAGGACCCGAGACTGTACTTGGGGGGAAATATATGAGCAGGGAGAGCGTTCCAGAGTTTACCGGTTCTGTAGAGGAAAGATCTGCAGAATCGATTGGTACGCATGCGCGGTAAGTCCAGCGTATGGGGATACAATCCCTGCCGTGGCGTGGTGCGGAGGTGGAAAGGGGATGGCGGGATCGCGTTAAACAGCTCCTCCGAGCACTCCCCATGGAATAAGCGATAAAACACACTTAGGGGGCCGACATCCCTACGGTGTTGCAGTGGTTCTAGATCGCGGGACACTTCGGGGTCACCCACTTGTCGCACGGCTTGACGCTGGATCGAGTCCAGAGGCGCAAGCTGGTATTTGGCAGAGCCATCCCACAGGTGCGAGCAGTACTCCAAGCAAGACCTGGTCTGCGATTTATACAGGAGCAGCTTTTGGTCCGCCGTGAAGTACCGTAGCACCTTATTGAGTACACCCAGCTTTTTAGAAGCCAGCTTGGCCTTCCCCTCGATGTGGCGACGAAAGTTCAAGTCGTGCGACAGTTCGACTCCAAGGACCCCGAGATGTTCGCTTAATTTGAGCGACGTGCCTTGGAATGAAGGAACCGGTGTGAACGCCACTCTCTTCCCACTCAACGCGCAAACTTGTGTCTTGGAAGCGTTGAACTCGACCAAATTACTACGGCCCCATTCGGAAATAGAACCGAGTGTATGTTCGAGCTCAGACACAAGTCTTCGTCTCTTCTCATCCACAACGTCCCGACTGGCTGAAGGGTGACTGGTGTAGGATCCGTGTGCCGTACTGTCATCTGCATAACAATGTATGTTGCCCAGAGACAGCATATCATTGATGTGCAGAAGAAACAGCGTGGGTGACAACACAGATCCTTGTGGTACGCCGGCGTTCACTGACATGGAGTCCGACGAGCAACCGTCCACTAGAACCTGAATGCTACGCCCATGTAGGAAGTCGGCGACCCAGTCACAGAGGCCAGAAGGAAGTCCGTAAGCCGGCAATTTGCCCAAGAGCGACTTGTGCCAAACCCGGTCAAATGCCTTGGCAATATCAAGGCCAATTGCCAAGGATTCACCATGACCTTCAAGCGATTCCCCCCAAAGGTGAGTGACGTACGCTTGGAGATCACCAGCAGATCGTTTTGGCCGGAAGCCGTATTGCCGATCGCTGATGAGGTAATTTGTCTCTAGGTACCTCATGAGCTGCGCATTAATGATGCGCTCCATCACCTTACAGAGAAGGGAGGTAATCGCTATAGGTCGGTAGTTTGACGGGTTTGAGCGGTCACCCTTTTTGGGGACCGCTTGCACAAACGCAGATTTCCAGGCCATTAGGAATATTTATATTTGTTGTTATTTCATTTTATTTTGTACCTATTCGTTTAAATAAAGGATTTTTCATTATCTGATTACAAATTATAGATATAATACATATATATAATGTTGTGTGCGTGGACGCGCAGATACATCGGCTACACGCAGAAGCTGGCGCTGCTGCTGGACTACGACGGCACGCTGGCGCCGATAGCGCCGCACCCGGACCTGGCCGTACTGCCGCTAGAGACCAAGCACACGCTGCAGCGCCTGTCCAACATGTCCGACGTGTACATCGCCGTCATCTCGGGACGCAACGTCAACAACGTCAAGAATATGGTCAGTCCCTCTCCCGCCTCTACTGACTCCTACTCGCTGTGCGGCAGACACCTTGTCTGCCGCACAGCGGGCTCTCTGAAGAACTCGCCCCCAGAGGCGGCGCAAGGCGTGGGCGACGTGGGCGACCGCCCACGGCCTCGCGGCCCGAGGGGCCTCGCGCCTCGAAAGTTCACGCAGCTTTGATTCGTGAAAAATATTCAGCTAGATCTATAAAAGCGACCCCGAGTAAACATATTAGACTTAATCAAAGGCAAACTAAAGTTTACTATAAAGCCTTTATCAGACGCAGGACAGGCCAGTGAAGGCTGTATTATTGAAATTTGATTATGTTTACTTTTATCGACGAAAGGTAGGCTGACAACAATGTTTGATTTGATCAGTATACCGGAAATCCATTTCAACAGTGAAAATCCATAAAATCCATGCCACCAGAGAGGGCCTCGCAAAATATATCTTGCCCACATCAAATTTAGGTCTTTGCGCGCCACTGCTCGCCCCCTCACGATGTTTGTTCTGCGCGCAGGTCGGGATCGAGGGCATCACGTACGCCGGCAACCACGGGCTGGAGATCTTGCACCCGGACGGCAGCAAGTTTGTTCACCCCATGCCCACAGAGCTGGAGGACAAGGTGGTCCAACTACTCAAGTCACTGCAGGATCAGGTGCGTAAACACTCATTGCCTGATAGAATTATTATCCTTATATCGCTGTATCCCCATGTGTGGGGTGCGGCAGGTACTCACATACGTTCATTTATTTTATATGGAAACTGACACCGTTGCGTTGTCTACCTACATCACCTACAACATCTGTGATACCAGCCCTTCTAACGTTCTTGTATCAGCCTTACAAATACCTTGGTGAACTAGGTGCCATGTCAGTGCTTCCCTTTTTTCTTCGAAAACACGAACTATTTACATCGCCGTTTCGACCGACCTTTCATTCAGTACGATGGTATCAATCCGGGCGAGTTAAACCCTACCACTTTGTAACCTAAGAAGGGGACATAAGTACATCCCTACATACGCACATACGTCACAGTGCATCCCGAAAATTGGGGTAAGCAGAGTAATCGATGTTGTGCTACAAGGACTCCGGAAAATTAGAGCACAACACCGACCACCACCACGTTTCGCAAAGTATTCTGACAAGATAACTATCAAGCAGCAAATAAGGCACGAAGACCCACCTGCTGCATGACTCAGTAGGACCGCGCCAAGGTGAGATGTGGATAGCCTAGCCTGTCACCCTTTAAAACGGAATCATGCCCTTAGTCACCTTTTACGACATACACGGGGAGAGATGCAGTGGGGCCATTCTTTTAAAGTACCGGCGCCACACGGTGCATGCATACATACATAGCGTTCCCCGGTGGGGTAGGCAGAAACAACGGATCTCCACGTGCCACGATTCTGACACACCTCTGCCGCCTCTTCCACTCTCATAATGTTCTTCATGCATGCTCGTCGGTTAAGTGTACTACGCACTTGACCCTTTTTGAGCACATGCCCGATCTGGTCCAGGTACGTGCGTCTAGGGCGACCTTTCCCGACTCTTCCACTCACATTCGTTAGTCTCCTATAATCCATTCTTCCAACATGAACGAACCGCCGAAGTATTCCTTTCTCAATCCTTGTCACTATATCTTCTTTCAGACTAAAGCGCTCTCGCACTACACTATTTCTCAATTTATCTTGCTGAAGTCTTTCTGAAACTGAGTTGAGTGTACACGTAGGTAATACAGGAATATGTTGCAGGTGTGTAGAGACGGCGCGTGGGTGGAGAACAAGGGGGCGCTGCTCACGTTCCACTACCGGGAGACGCCGCTGGCGAAGCGCGCGCACCTCGCCGAGCTGGCGGCGCGGCTCATCGCCGAGGCAGGCTTCGAGCCCGCGGCCGCGCACTGCGCCGTCGAGGCGCGCCCGCCCGTACAGTGGAACAAAGGTAAAGGGACAGATTACTTAATAGTTACTTCGTAACCTCAGACGAAAGTAACAGATAAATCTCTCCATAGAAGTAGTAGTCTCTCCAGTAGCGTGAGCGCGCGTGTAGGTATGCTCCGCGCGGCTGTCGAATTTCCACTGAATTTTGCCCGCCGTCGGCCCGCCAGGCGGTAGGTAGTTAGCGCGCGCAAGTACATAGAGTGCGTGAGGCCTGGTAAAGCTTAGCACCGGAGGAACATTACACTCGTCAATGTTTGGACTCTGGTATGCGGTTGGCTTCGCTCGGGCAGCTCTTCGATTAGACTAAATCAATGGCTTTATAGTATTCCTACCGTCTTGAATGTAAAAAAACCGGCCAAGTGCGAATTGTACTGGCGCACCGAGGGTTCCGTACCACCATTGTAAAAACTAAACAGGACAAATTCAAAGGTAGTGTACTACCATACGAATGATGAATAAAGAATAAAGAATAAAGAACCACACAGTACCTATATTCGTGTTACCTACTTATGTATTTACCCCCGAGGAGGTGCCAGTCCGGCTTGGAGGTGGACTAATGTCGCTGGGGGAAGGCTATTTACACGCGATTTGAAGATCCGTGGATTGTAGGAGTGGGTAAAGATATTCCCCGGAAGCCCGTTCCACACCTTTGCTGTGTCCCGTCATCCCGTGTCCCAGTGTCTCGCAATTAGGGTCCCGTACGGTTACAGAACCCTAAAATGATCGAATAATTTGGTGTTTCTATTAGTAGATTTCTTGCTTGGACCATAATGTAGATAGAACTATAAAGATTTAAGTACCTATCTTGCTTGGACCATAATGTAGATGAACTATAAAGATTATTGTTATTATACCTATCACTATTGCATGTTGACGAACCTAAGTGTATCTAACCTTGTTACCTAAAGATAATAAATTGAATTGAATTGAATTGTGTAGTTTGAAATGTTTCGTATTGTGTTTAACCGGAATGTTTGATGTACCTAGGTACCAATTAACAAACATATTATTATGATGACTGTAACCTAAACGACTTGTCCGATTCATTCTTGTGTCATTCGGTTTGTATCAATGACGCGGGTGACACAGACACACGCACGACAGTATTTTAGAAAATTCAAAATGGCGACTGCCAGCCACCTTAGTTTAAAACTGTAAAAAAAATTCCTAAATCAATCTCGCGGAGTATCATTAGAGGTCCCGATTGGTACCACCGCACTGAACGATGGCCCGGTCGGTCGAAACGGCTATGAACATAGTTCATGATTTCCATCCAGTTCAGTGTAGTCGGTGCAACCTGATTTGTATCTCTCTCCTTTCCTAGTAGGATTGATGTAGATTAGGTAAGGCATAATCAGTGTGAGCAGTTGCTAACTCGACGTGAATGTTCACTCGCTCCGCAGGCCGCGCGTCCATCTACATACTGCGGACAGCGTTCGGTGTGGACTGGAGCGAGAGGATCAGGATCATATACGCGGGAGACGACGCCACAGACGAGGACGCCATGCAGGTAATCACAAGCGACTCTTCACTACACCGACCGCGACATACCGACCGCCTGCCCCGAGACAGTCGGGCTAAGCAGAGTAATCGGTGTTGTGCCGCCAAGACTCTGGTAAAATACAGCCCAACACCGGCTACCACTTTTCGCAAAGCATTCGCACAAGATGATTCAAGCAGCAAGTAAGGAACGAAGACCCACCTGCTGCATGTCGCTGCGGAAGGCCGTGCCAATGGGAGAGATTGCTAGCCTGTCATCCGCGCATCTTATCCTATCCCCGAGTCGTCTTTACGACACGCACTGGAAGAGATACAGTGGGTAGCCCCACTGTATCTCTTCCCTTACTACTCTTCTTCTACATTTAGAGGCTTTAATGTGTATGGAAATGTTTACGTGTTTACTGAAGTCGTAAAACAAAAGTTCTTTAAGATATCCACAACATTGCATAAAGATGAACTCGTACTTAAGAGAAATGTTGTAACAGGCGCTGAAAGGTATGGCGGCAACATTCCGCATCGCCTCCTCGCAGATCACTAAGACTAGCGCGGACCGGCGCCTGCCCTCCACCGACTCCGTCCTCACCATGCTCAAGTGGGTCGAGCGGCACCTGTCGCGCCGCAAGCCGCGCGCCAACTCGCTCACCAAGAACGCGAGGAAGGCGCGCGACAACATCCACCTGATGCAGATGTCCTACCAGATGCCCAAGACCACGTCGGTCGCCACTGCGCCCGCGTGCACTCCCCCGCGCACGCCCAACCGCACCCCGCCCCGCACCCCGCCCGAGAAGGGCAGCAGCTCCGAGTCCAACTAACTCGACTCTCCCGCGCCTGCGCACTCGCCGCCAGCTTTGTTTACGCGTGTTGTCAATTATATAGCAGCTCCCTAGTGCAAAGCCCTCTGCCGCCCCGCACGCGTGTCATTAGAGAATCTATTATGAGTTTTTTGAAGTTTTACTTCTTTAGACGCGCAATCCAGGGAAGTCTCCTTTTGGCACCTACCCGTACCTTCTCGGAGGTGATATTGGCTGATCGGAGCATGTG
The DNA here is from genome assembly GCA_946902875.1 of Nematopogon swammerdamellus. Classification (NCBI taxonomy): domain Eukaryota; kingdom Metazoa; phylum Arthropoda; class Insecta; order Lepidoptera; family Adelidae; genus Nematopogon; species Nematopogon swammerdamellus. The sequence goes on along the minus strand of OX336339.1, from coordinate 383,940 downwards.
CTTTGGCCCCTCCGACTCAGCCGCCGATATCGGATTACATCAAAACAAGACAAAAAAGATGTGAATATGTATACGATACGAAAAGATTTGTTGAAAATGGGGAGTAGTCAGAAAAAACTTCATCGTCATCGCATACGAAGGGGGAGAATGGGAGGCAAAGGTTCAAGCCAACGACAAAGATAACTTCTAACAAGCGTACATAAGTACACGCATCTCTTCAAACTTATCGAAATATCGCTTCGACTTATTTTAGTACGCAAATCATCCGCTAGAGGAGCTGCATCTATTCTCCCCTGCAATGGCTGCTTGCGCACTATACGATAGCGGCACATCAGTGCCCGCGCCACCGGCCGCACAGTGGGGCGATACCGCAAAAACCGGGACATAGGGCGAAATGACTACGCAAATAGATTCTACTATTAATTACGAACAACTTTCATTCTGTGAGATTTTTTGATAAAAAAATTATTTTCCGAGATATAAGCACTTATAAAAACATTTATAATATAGTAAAAAGTGAGTATGTTAATATATTCTCTTAATGATTACAAACTACTTTTATTCTTAGAAATTTTCCATTTTAAGTCTTATTTTCTGAGATATAGCAATTTGAACTTTAAAAAATACAATTTCTTGTAACTAGTATTACTCTTCCATATTTTCGGTTTCAATTGTTATTTTTTAGATATATCACATTGAAAATTCTTTAGTAAAAAAAATTGGGATATGTGGAAAACTGAATATGTGAATACATTTTGTTCTCAGAGATTTTCTGTTAAGGTGTTATAATCCTTTTCAATAGTTTGTACAATGGAGATTTAGTAACTTTTTTTATTGAAATGCTTAAAATAACTAGACCTGTGGTTACTTAATAATGATTCTTCAAGTTGAGTAGTCTAATCTGAATAAAATTATTGTAGTGGAATGGTACGTTTATTACACACAAAATACAATCAATCAGACGGCGCATATTTGCATAAAATATTACAAATTAATCTGGCGATAGTAATTAAACATATATAAATTACTACATATTTAACTAACTACATATATTTTTGTATTTACGGAACTTACCGAATTATTAACTTATTATAAGTTATATATATCGTTGTGTATTTTCATTTCGTCATTTTGGTGGCTCTGCACACTTCGATATATCAAACTTACTATAATTTATTATAATTAGGCAAAAAATTGCCCCCGTCAAAGTATATTATAAACCTACTTCAAAGTATAAAATTAATAACATCAACATTAAGAATAGTGATTAATGATGAGAAAAGTAATAATACATTATTAAAAGTAATAATAAAAGTTTTCAAAGTAATAATACATTATTACCCAAATACCCATGGCTTTTAACGGAGCCTATTTAATGTAAAAATACCAACTATCAATAAAAATTATGGTCAAGAATAAAAGTAATTTTCTGAAGTATGTTTATCGTGCATAACAAAAAGAAATTCAAACTACATATTTCTGAGAAAAAATCTTATTTCAATCTTACAAAAACCTTAAAATAAAACATACTTAATAACTTTTAAATAAATATTTTTAAAGTACATAAAGCTTCCTATTTTTATTACAATTTATTTACTCAATATTTCTACAAATTTTCATTTTCATCACTGGAACAACCTAAAGCGTCTTCAGCGTCAGAATCATCATCATCCTCCACATCCGATTGAACACAGATAATACTGGTATCAATAAATTCAATATTTTCCTTATTTTTATCGTCTATAATTAGCAAATGTCGCACTTCACTGGATAAGGGCTGCTTTTGTTTTTGAAGTTTTGGCTTCATACTAGACAAATATGGATCCGACGATACGAGCAAGTTGTTGAGAATGTCTTGATTAGTCGATTTGCGATCGCATTTTCGAGAGTAGTGTTCCCTGTACTTCTTGAAATCTTTATTTCTTGCTTCTGATGCCTCTTCGGAGAGTATGCCAATTGGAATTACGTTAAAATGCTTTATTATTTCAGATCCATGGAATAAAAGTTTATGAACACTTGCTGGCATATGATACCAGCTATACAATGATATATAAAGTTGAATTGTTTCTTGAGCATAGATTTCAAAGTTTTGAGTGCAAACTTTTTCTCCCGAGGAGATGGCCTTAAGGATCACCGCGAATCTATTAATTAAATCCTTATCGAGACCGGTAATAGAGGCAGTTTGCTCGGGATTCTGGAAAAAGCGCCTTGCAGTGTTGCCATCGTTCGTGGTTCCTGAACCTTGTTTTACCACGTCGATCAATAAACCAGTTTCTTTCCTGAAATTATCTTGAATTTGTTTTTTTTTCTCGGTCATAATTTCTTTATTATTACCTTTGGCCGACCACTGCTGAAAATCCATGCGGTATGCAATATGGAGAAGGCATTCCATGCATCGAATCCAGGCATGCAACGTAGATAGTCCGAACCGGTACATATCTGTGTTTACTTCTTTACTTTTAATTATATTAACGTTATTCATCTCAGACGGTTTAGCTCTGCAAATATCACATGACTGATTAGAGGTACCGGAGATAATCGATCGATCATCGTCATAATTAACGAATGCTCAATCAAAACGCCTTCGTAATCGCTGGTTTTGAGATCTCGTATTTCGGATTCTATGGTAGCCATTTCACTTTTCACGTTATCGATTGTCTCCTTCATAAATTTGAAGAAGATAGGACGGCAGTAGTTCGTCGAAGATGGCGTCTCATTTTCCCAGATCACTTCGTCTCCATAAACCAGTTTTATAGGAACCAAACTTGCCATGAAAATGCTTGAGTCGTCTCCTTCGTTCAGTTCTTGAAATCTTTGTTTATATGTACTTTGGCCAGAAGCGCCATCGAATCCCCACTTGCTTGTTAATGTTAGCTGGCAGCCTGTGAGGTTTCGGTTCGCCACTTTCAAAATTCTTTTTGCAGTATGGTCCAAAAGCGCTTGCAGTTTAATTTTGGCCTGTGTTTCGGTAACTTCAATGTCCTGTTTTGGGGGGTAACACTCAATTTTCGCATGTTGAATTTTATAATAAGATGGATAGAGGTCGGAACCTTCTTCCTTAGCCATGTCTCTTAAAGTTATATATTGCCATCTTGATAGCTTTAAAGACACCAAAATCGCAAGTGCTTTTTCAGATGAATAAATAGTCTTGGACTTTCAATGAATTCTTTGACTTTTTCGATTTCGCCTGGATTCTGAAGCAAATGGTCCAAAACTTTCCCCAGGTCCTCGTTCCCATTTGCCTTCAAACGCATTTTGGTCGCAAATGCTAGTTCCTGCGATGTATAGTTTGTGCGAATGTCTTCGGTTCTTCTTCGCTTTTGTTTGGCTCCTAAACTTTCAAATGGTTTTCTCGGCGATGATTTATGTGAAGATGCTACAAAGATAGGAGGCGCTGTCGATGGTCCCGGAGAAATTATTTGAGAAGTGCAAACCTTTTGGTTATCCGCGAGGTCGCTACTCGCTGAAGGCAGTTGTTTCTTTACGAATTCGGGCCACTTGATGGCCGAGTCCAACCATTCTCGATTCTTCTGTAGAAAACGTTCCTCGTTGTAGCTTGACTTCACCCATCGTTTGTGTAGATTGTAACAATATTTACGACAAAATTCTTTCACTTGTGTCTCTTCGGGCAAATTTACACTAACTATTGAGGCAATAGCGGCAACCAATACCGCGTAATTCAGAAAACTGTCACAATTTCTCATAAACACGTAAATATCAATGTTATTAACAAAAGACTCCATGTTTTCGTATTGAATAGTTTTAAATATGTAAAGCACGGGTATGAAGACTGACTCGTGCAAACGACTGGAGCAGACTGAGTGCCAGATTGATTGTGTTGTTCACTAATGAATACTGCTAATTAGTTCGCACAGTTTGCAGTATTCCTGGTATATCGTTAATCCTTGTTAAGTAGATAACAATTAGCAATGCAGTGTAATTGTTTCTTCGAGAGCTTTCATGGAAATACGTGACAATTCACATAAATATCCCTAATCCGCTAATCCTCGCGAAGTTGAAAATATTCCTAATATAATGGTAAGCATTTATAAGAGATATTATAAGTAAGTATAGCAGCCGATAATAGCGGCTCCGTAGATTATTATCAAAATAGACCAATGAAACTAAAAGTACAAAGTTAATTAGATGGGCGTCGTTTGTCACCTTCTGGGTGCCTCAGCGCCATCGCGCTTTCATTAAAAAAAAAATTAAACATTTTCATCAAGTTCAAATATATAGGTGATATGGAGAAATATATTTACCATTAAAATACAAATATATACATCCAATGCAAATAAACAATATTTGTTATTTGAATATAGCTGAAAGTTACGAATATAGTGAATTCCTCGTAATTCGAGCGGATTCCTCGTAAAACTGTAGGTCCCTTCCCTCCTAATCTTACTTGGTGGTAGGGTTTAACCCGCCCGGGTTGGTACCACCGCACTGAATGAAACGTCGGTCGAAACGGCTATGTAAATAGTTTGTGTTCTCCGACCAGTTCAGTGTAGCCGGCACGATCAAAGGGGGAAGCACTGACATGGCACCTAGTTCACCCGGTGCTATGGGCTGACATCACGGACGTTGTAGGTGATGTAGCCAACCGTGTCAGTTTCAATAAAAAAAAAAAAAAGAATAAAGGTGAGCTTTGCAGGAATAAATGTTATTATAATATTAAAATGGCATTATACGGAAAAGTCGGACGTCGTCGGATACGGTTTTTACACAGTAATAATCTTTTTACCTTGGGGAATCATTATTTAGTAACCACGGGTCTAGCTATTTTAAGCATTTCGAGAAAAAAAATAAAGTTACCCAATTTCCATAGTACAAATTAATAAAAAGTGGTATATCTCGAAAAATAAGGCTTAAATGAGAAAATATGAATCTATGAATGTTATTTCTAATGATGGGTAGATTAATTTAGCGTACTTAAATTTCAGAAATAAAAATAAAAAAATTTAATTATCCTATGTCCCATTTTTTACGGTATCGCCCCACTGTGGGCCGGTGTGAAAGCCTGCGACATGTCGTGGTCCTGACGTGCCTTTATCGTCTAGTCTATTTATGATTTTAATTACTTAACAAAAAAAACTCATAATGGATACTCAGATCTGAATCCGACCTCCAAAACCATGGCTCCAAAATACTTCACCGCTAGACCCTGGGGCCCTTGCTCTCCCGTATAGCGACGTACGATTTACGACTGAAGTCACAATTCACGATAGGTACATTCAAATTAAATATTGCCTTCACGCGAGACTCAATTTGGAGAAAAAACTCATAAAGTTGGATAACAGTGAACACCGACCACTGTCTAAGTATAGGTTGATCCAATTCGAGTTTCCTCTGTCAATAATGGCGCGTGTTAGAAACGTCCATTGTAAGTTTGAAATGAAACAACACATTTTCGTTCCTTCATTCATTTCGTAAATGTGTTGTTTCAAACTGACATGACGTTTCAGTGTTGCCAATATAGGAAAGTCGAACTGGATCGAAAGTAAAGGACTTTTATGCGCTGGAAGAGGATAAAACGCAAAGCAACCGTGCCTACTGACATACATTGGCCAAATAGCCATCGGTACAACCCCAACCTTCCCCCTTCATTCTTCGGTTAAAGTATTGCACAGACGCTTTGTTGCCAGGCTCAGCGGTCGGGTGCCAGTGAAGTTACAGCTCGGTGACATGTATGCGGTCGAGCTAAAAGGGCCAAACTACTGAGGAAATTACTTAACGGGATTATATGTATGTACCTGATACAAGAGTTGTACGCACCTCTATTCCATTCCGTTGGACTCTAAAGCGAGCGAGTTTGTCACCGAGTCACTATTGTAAAGCTTGTTACAATATGTTCGCTTGCTATCCGTCCGGACTTTGTCCGGCTTTTAATGTGTCTGGATTTTTTACTTACTTAGATGGAAAAAAAATTTTATGAATGTTTAATTTTCGCATTAAATTACATAAAAATACATAAGCATTAAATCCTTCTTCTATATATATTAAACTAGATACAAGTAATTAAAAAAAAAAATTTATTTTCGGACTTTTTTATAAATGTCCCGCTTTTTGTCCAAATTCGAAATGGCAACACCTTAATGTCAAGGGATAGAGGTGTAATGTAGTGATGGAATTTTAATGTTTTGTTACTTATCACGAGGAACTGACCAAAACCAACAGGGAGTATAATTTAGAATGTTTACAAACACATCCCCCGCGTCTATTCAGATCGTGTATGTATGTTCGATGAGTGTTAGTGTAAAGTTCAAATGTGATAGAATGTATAATTATGATGGTGTCTATTTTGTTAAGGTAATATTTATTCAAGATTCACGGGAGGTGAATCACCAAAGAAGCGCATGACCGTAGTCGAATCGTAGCTGTAAGCATTTGTGTCGACGCAGTATGTGTCCGTCGGTACGTTTAATCATATTTTTCGTTTTGCATTTTAAAATGTTACAATTTTCCTCATATTCCATTGTTACTGTGAAGAATGAGACAACTCAATAAATAAATAAATAAATAAAATAAATAAAGAGATAAATTTAATGTACAGGATGTCGAAACAACCGCTGCTTTAACATCGTAAAAGTAACTTTTTTTTTCTCATCGGATCAAACTGCTTGTTAGAAGTTGCGCCCACAATGTTGGCCAACGCGAGCGCCATTTGCATTCGCATACGCATAACAATACAATTTAAAATTTCACAGATTAACAGTGGATGTGACTTACATAAGTCGAGTTTCGCCCGCAACGTCACGGGCTTCATCAGGAACCGCAGGAATTCCTGGGGCCGACTTATGGTCTCCGTTGTACCAAACATCATAAAACGGGTATCAGACTTCGGCCCCAGGAATTCCCGCGATTCCTAATGAAGTCCGTGACGTAGCGGACGAAACATCACAAGTCACATCCACTGCAAATTCATAAAATTTTAAAATGAGTGTAATGAATAACAGTGTATAATTAAAAACTTTATTAATAATTTATCCAATTAAACATAGTGGCCGTTTCGACACTCTGTACATATAAGGGTAGGTACCTGAGCCTGTGTAAGGAGAGCACGACACGAGGGTGTGTGTGCGTGTTGGTAGACTTGTGTCAGGTCAGCCGCCCCCTCACTCGGGGTAGTAGCTGGCTCTATTCCTATATTCACGATGTTCTCGCTTTAGTCATCTCATCGATGTAGGTAGGATGGTATGTTTCAGATCAATATAGCTCGAATTTTTTGGTTACACTATAACAGTGTTGTTTTGATAGAAATATTGGAATTTTGTAATAATGAAATAAAATTAATTTAACTAATATTTTGGTCAATTATTAATCTCAGCAACGCACCATGGTTTGCCAAGAATGAGGAAATCCACAAGTACCTAGAAGTTCAATCAAGATTCAAACAATCAAGGAGATCGAGAATAGAGCACAAACATATAAAAGTAATCTCCCATATCATCATGTCGCCTGTCATGTCATGTGACACAGCCGGCTGTGATCCGGCAGCAGATCTGTTGGAAACTGCAAAGCAGGAATCGCGGTTGAAACGCATTACAGCAATTGTCACCGCATAAAATTATGGTGGTTAAATCACACGAGGCTGCACGACACTACTGAGTGTGCTATCCTTAAAACAGAATCTACACATCTGATAATAGACACTGCGGTGACAGATCACATATAGATGTTACTCTTCACCCCACACAACCAGTGTCGTACTCCGTCCTGCATCTGTACGGCGGCACTAACACAAACACCCAGCTGCCCTTATCCTGCATTATCTATGTCCAACATCACGCCTGCTTCCCAGTGGGGTAAACAGGTGCAACAAATCTTCACTTCACTCAGCAATTTTAATGAAAGTGAAATAAAACTTGAACAGTAAAAGTACGAGCATAGTTTAAATTTATTTCACATAAAATAACAGACTTACAGCGACTATCTTACACATTCACACAATTAAATAGCTAACAGAAGGAATGTACGCAGTGCGCAGGGCAGAGCTAAACGTTACTGTGCGAAGCCACCAGCCAGGACATTAGGAAGTAGAATAGGAATATTGGATACATGGCCAACGCCTTCCTCCCTTGTTGCTGGCTGTCTCCGAGGAACTTTGTCGCCGCTGGAACACATTAACACTATTTTATCATTTCAATCCTCGAAGTTTTCTAGTAAACATTTATAATAATATTATGAGAAAAATTGGACCCATAACACTACCATGAAGAACTCCAAAGGAGGTAGATTATTAGTTATTAATTTCCAGTAGTTTTTATAACATTTCAAATAGTTCATTAGATGGTAAAGGGTCGGTATCAGATCAAAATAATTGTCAAATAATTTTTTTTTTCAATTAATTTTAAAATAATAAGTTAAGAACTGAGTCGAAAGCTTCAACCACATTCAACGTCATGATTTGAATAAGTAAATGCAGTAAGTTTGTGTCGAATCGGATCGATGTCTTTGGTGGTGACTTGGGTGGTGAACTAGGATGTGCGACCGTTTGATCGTTGAGGCTGGCCGTGGTTTCACGTAAAATTGTAGATCCCTTCCCTTCTTACCTTTACTAGGTGATAAAGTTTCAACTGTCCGGATTGACACCACGTCACTGAACGGACTACTTTATTTATAGTATTACTTTAATATACAGACAGACAGACATCTGACCCATTTTATAAGGGACGCTGGCTCCCCTCTGGCAGGTAGCCACCGCTAGCTACAGAACCCTCAAAAGAGAAGTGGAAACACCCTAAAAACGTTGAAAGCACTCACCGTAAGTAGCCCAGATGAAGCCAACAATGGATATGGTTAGCCTGAGGATAAACAGCAGAACGGTCTGCGTGGAGAACAACAGAATCCTGCAGATGACCAGCGAGATAGCGGTGGGCAGCAGACAGTAGCCCAGCACACACACCGACTGGAAGAATGAACTGAAAACAAAACAAATACATACATACATACATACCACACGCTGTATCCTGACAATCGTGGTGAGCAGAGTAGTCGGTGTTGTGACGCAGGGACTCTGGTAAATTACAGCACAACACAGACCACCACATTCAGCAAAGTATTCGGACAAGATAACTGTCAAGCAGCAAGTAAGGCACGAAGATCTTCCTTCTGAATGACTCGGTGGAAGGATCGTGCCAAGGTGAGGGGGTGGCAAGCATGTCACCCTTTAGCACGGCATCTACTTCTTATGCATTAGTCGCCTTTTACGATATGTACGAGAAGAGATGCAGTGGGGCTATTCTTATTAAGTACCGTCCCCACAAAGTACAACAAAATGTTACACTTGAGACAACATCTGTCAACGATATGGTTTCACCCTAGTGCTGAGGATTCATAAAGATCTACTCAAGTTTATTTCACATGAAGTCCTTTTCTTTGTTTTTCATTGAAAAAAGCGAGACATATAGCGCCGAGCCACCCATAAGGTGTCTAACGACGTCCACGGACATTCAGTCGTATGCGGGGCTTCCGTATGCCATGCCGGCATGACATGTGCCTATTTACACCCCTCATGAAAGACCTGATGAGGCTGTATTTGGGGGGAAATATGTGGGCAGAGAGAGCGATCCAGAGTTTACCAGTTCTGTGGAGGAAAGATCTGCAGAACCTATTGGTACGCACCCGCGGTAAAACCAGCTTATAGGGATGCAATTACTGACCTGTGCGGAGGTGGAAAAGGGATGGTGGGATCGCGTCAAAAAGCTCCTTCGAGCACTCCCGGTAGAAAAAGCGATAGAACACACTTAGGGCACTGACACCCCTAAGGAGATTGCAGTGGTTCTAGATCGCGGAGAAGCTCGTCTCGTCGATACCTTTCCTCTCTCGTTGTTCCCTCTCGCTTCACTTGCACGCTCACTCTGTCGCTCTCACGCTTGTGTTTTGTGTGAGTTCATGTTGCGCCAGTGACTCACTCTGCCCTAGGAATAGGCGCCCTGGTAAACGAAATGGGTGCTTGTACTTATGCATGCGCCTTAGAATTTATGCTTCTTTGGGGGGTGACGACCCCTCGACCCCTCAACCTCCTCAAAGCCAGCACCGCACAATACCTACATACAAATATTGTTTATTTAGTGACTGTGACGATGAGCGTGATGTGACGTTTTTTTTCTGGTTTTACTCCCACAAAATGGGGATAATTTAATAACTTGCGTAAAGAAGTACATAAGTTCAAAAATAAAATGTCTCACTCACATGTTACCCCCGAGCAGCTTAGAGTTGATGGTCACAACGGCCGCCCCAATCCACACCAGCACGAACACCTCCGCGAACTCCGGTCCGCCGTCGTTGGAGTCGTCCGCTCGCTGCGTCGAACCTTGCAGCAGGGTCGCCATCAGCGTGCAGAGAAGCAGCGGCCCCCATAGGTCCCCTGAGTTTAATAACAATTTGTGAACATACCCCTGTCAGGCCGGCATGGCATTCGCAACCCCCACATACGACCCAATGTCCATGGGCGTCGTTAGGCACTTTATGGGTGGCTCGGCGCCACATGTCGTGCTTTCTATAAAACAAATTGAAATTAATACAGTTAGAGAAATACCTAGGATACGGAACTCTCGCCGTCTGTTGCCCGCCGACGAAGTAAATGGTATGGTTGGCTGGGTCAGAGAGACCAGAGCACATGCTCCGACCAGCCAATACCACCTCCGAGAAGATAGGTGCTATACCGGAGACTTCCATTTGGATTGCTGGCTATACTGGACTAGAGGAGAACACAGCCGAGGCTGCTCTGCGGCCATCTTACTTCCAGAACGGTGGTACCAACCCAGTCGGCTACAATTTGAGCCTACCACCTAGTAAGTAAATAAGGGAAGGGACCTACAGTCTTACATGGCTTCCGAACGGTAAAACACCAGGTGTAGGTATGCACATAAAGTTTTCTGTCAGAAAAATTTCATTGGTGCACGTCGGCCGCATTTGAACCTCGGACCCAGAGATCAAGGATCAAAGCCAAGACAGCCCGCCGCTCAAATACATAACTGAGAGATTATAAAGATATGGTGAACAAGTTTACCTACTACAGATTATTTGTACTCACATTCTTTCAAGAGACTAGTCTTCTCTCTGGGCAACAAGACGTGGTAGAACTTGTTGCCGACTGCTCGAAGGTCTCGTAGCTGGAAACAAAACAAAAATACATTAACAACGTGTCTAATTGTTACTGTTGTTGTTGTTGTTGTTGGGTCTTACTTAACACATTGTACGACAACGTGCCACCGGTGACAGTTTGTTTCTTCCATTCAGGCTGTGGCGGTCACCGGAGACCTCGCTCACATTTCTCATCGCACTAATGAATTTTTTCGCAATTCTTAAGTTTCTCTTGATTCTAAGCACTATGGTGCCCCGTGCGGCATCAGAAAACATTGACTACAAAACTTCTCAAAGGAGTTTTAAAATGCTTACCCTTGAAGAGAGGAGACTCTTAGCAGATACTACCTTGCTATTTGATGTGGTGCGCGGACGCTTGGATAGCACTGAACTAGTGGTGATTGTGGGACTAAACGTCCCACAGCGTCGTACACGTCACACAGCTCTCCTCCACGAGCCCGCGCACCACACCAACCATGCTCAGGACTCAGTTTTCAATAGAATTGTCAACAACTTCAATGATCTATTTACTGATAAGTATTGACATCAAAAAAAGCTAATTAGTGTTTAGGGCATGAAAACTATTTTGCAATAGATACTGACTTCCAGGTGTTTTTTTGCCGCACTGAGCACTGACCTTGACATAAACTCAAATATTTCGTAAAATAATGACGTAAAATAGATCAGTAAACTCTTTTGGCACATAAAGCCAATTACCCACAAAATGATGTGAAGGAGTCGAGGCAATATTGTTTCTCTATATTCTTTCTCCCTCCATCCCTCCTTCGCGGAAACACCGTGCGGGTGTGGTGTGAGGCAAAGGGTTTTAAACCTAGGGTATAAATTTAAAAAAAAATTTTTTTCTTAGTGCTCACCTACATTATATAAGGAACTCCTATGCAAAATTTCATGCTTCTAGACCCACCAGTTTAGGCTGTTCATTCTCTGTCAGGTGCGAAGAATTGTATTTAAGTAGATTGAATGAATAAATGATATTCCATTCTATTCTATATATGTATGGGTACATACCACGGTCTCCTTTATGGGTTCGTCCAGTGTGTTGAACTCAAGACCGTCGCCGGGGACCCCTGAGGTGTGCCGCCCCGCCGCCGTCACCGACATCTCTCCCTCCACCGAGCCCACGTCGCCGGACCCGAACATCTGCCGAGCAGACGTCACATTGTGCCGAGAACAGTGCGGTTAGAGCTCACGCCACGCGGTGCGCCACACCGCATCGTGCAACCCGTTGTTAATGAAGGCAGATCAAGAAACTCTTTTGCACTCTTTTCACCGAAGGGAAGCACTGACATAGCACCTAGTTCACCAAGGTGTTATAGGCTGACATCACATGTAGTACCTAATTAGATGATTTAGCCAATCGTGTGAGTTTCCATAAGTAATAATAAAAAACCTTATAGGCAATTAAATTAGCTACAAAACAATGTGAAACATGTGGAGTTTACTTGTTTAGAAGTACCATTAATAAAATATTTTATTTACTGGAAAAACCTTTTTTTTTATTTGAGTGACGAAAAATGTGACTTTTTTCGCCAACCAAACTCGTTCTACGTATCTTCTATAGGTACAATAAGCGTACAATACAATATAATAAGTAGAATATAATAAGTACAATAAGCGAGCCGAAACGTGAAGCATGCGCGGGAAATTTAGAGTGGCCACTCGCTAGTCCCGGCCTCGATTAATACCCTCCTCTACTGCCGATGGGCCCGGATATGTTCGGTGAAGCCATCGTAAGCTTAGATCCACACCTTCCTTCATACATAAATAACAATTAAGTTGATACAATTATGTATCAAAGTTTGCCAAAGGCTCTTTACACCTGATACACTTAATAAATAAGTATTTGTATTCAGATCTCTCAGTAAAGTTGTTAATCCTGCTCGTAGAGCTGTGATTTCGATAGACTGTAGGCGGTATCACTATGTGGATAGACACTAAAATAGTTATGTGTGGAAATATACCCTACGAAGTTGCTTGCTGCTCCTTCTTCGTGGGTGTAATCGAACCGGATAGAACAAATTGTGACAAGTTCGAGTGCAGTTTTACTGCCATAAGAATGATCAATAAACAATTAACAATATGATAAAACATGTTATTTCTCGTCAAACAACAGTACAGGGTTTCTTGGGGATGAAAATAGTGAAACGCTTGATTTTAGAAAGATAAAGAAATTGGGAAAACATGAATGACTCAGGACAGGTACATAGGTTTTACACATCAAATGTGCGTATTATTTAGAATTAGAATACTCACGTCGAGCTTGGCTTCGTACGCGCTCATGCTGGCTACTCACTCACTAAGTCTGCTTCTAACTAGAGAACAGTCCAGCACAGATGAATAAATATAACAAATTCGGCCAACACTAAAAAGATCACTGTTTCCGAATAAATCCAAAATGAACACGAAATCATTTCAATCTGACATGACATATGTCTGACAGTAGGTTGTGGTGTTGACATGTTGTTGATATGTTCACCTTTACTAGGCAGGCAAAGATCAGGGACCATATAGCTTATTGAATGTTCCTTCATTTATAAGTATTTTTAACCGACTATGCATGCCACAGTGTGTTACGGAAGCCATTTTTCGGACACCCGCTTTTTATTATAGAAACTGATAGAATTAATCATTTAAAACACTAGAGTAGAACTCCCGTAGTTCCAAAATGCTTAATTAAGAAATTTTTTTTTTTTTAAATTTCAGAAATTAATTTCCGGATATAGTTAAAAAAATTCTACACTAAAAACTAAAAGTATTACAAATTAATGGTATAAGTATTTCAAAAGTACATTGCAAGTTTAAATTTTCAGAGGCTTAACCAAACTCATAACATGCTTAGAATCAGAGAAATATTTTTTTTTTTATTTTTCATTTTTATTTTTTTTCTAAAGAACTCCGCCCTTTCGGGAAAAGATATTTACATGAACATGAAGATCTTTTATTGTTCTATTCACTATAAAAAAACTACATCCAGATATCGTGGAGTATAGAAGTTATGGTCAATTATATGTTTTTGTTAGGGTTGTCACATTTTGTACCCGGGTCATCATCATTATCTTCATTATTTTTTTATTTTCTTTAACAACAATATTTCGTTTCTATATTCTTAAACTGAAATTTATCTTTACTACAAAACATTAAAACTACAACTTTTCTTTATTTAAATTCTTAATATAACAATTTCCTTTACAACAATTTTTCGTTTCTGCCCTCTTAAGCTACAATATTTCTTTACAAACTACAGATCTTTATACGACATACTAATTTTATTTACTATAAATCCTAACCTAATATTTTTCTTAGTACATATCTTTAAATATTCTTTTTTAACTGCAAATCTTAAAATAACATTTTTGTTTACTTCAAATCTTACCCTACAATTTTTAATATTACAAATCCTAAACCACTTTTTTTCTTTACAAAGTGCAAGTTTTCTTTACTAAAAATATTAATCTAACATTTTATTAACTACAATTGTTAAACAAAATTTTTCATACAAATCTTAACCTAAAATTTTTCTTTTTAAGGGGATAGCCGCGGAAAAAAGATTGTGAATATTAATCTTCAACCCGGAGTACTAAGACTTCTTCCAAATTTAAGTTTTCTGTCTCATCATCATTAGTACTGCGATGACATTCGAGTGAGTCTGGGTTAGCCACAGGTTTTACTAAATGAAATTGCTGCTGCTGATAGCGGCATTTTTAGTTGTTTCTTTTGTCTTTGAAGTAGCCGTGAATTTGATATCAAAGGATCAGAAGATTCTGAAGCCCTGTGAAACAAATCTGTCATTGTTTTAATGCGATCCATTTTTCTGCAGTGATGTTGGCGATCGCTTCTCCAATATTTGTTTCTAGCTTCCGAGGCCTGCTCCGAGAGCTTACCAATAGGCAGTGTTATTGACTTAATTATATCAGCGGCATGTACTAATATTTTATGTAATGTCACTGTCATTGGATGCCAGGGATAACTTTGGACGTATTTGTAAGCAACCTGTTTACAGAACTCGCCAAATTTTTGGTCATCTATTGGTAAACCACTGGACATACATTCCGAAGATAGCCTCCATTAGTGGTTATTAGGGTCAACGGAATAAATGTTGTAGCTATTAAGCTGTTTTCTTCCCCACTTTCAACATCAGAAAAGAGATTGTCCGGTACTTCCATCAAACCCCCAGTTTCCTTGTAGAAAGCATTCTAATTCTTTTAAATCCTTTTGGTCGCAGAACTGTATCACAACTTCATCGTTTAATTTTAGTAGTCGCTCAAAAGTGTGTTGTAAAAGAGCTTGGAACGGGACTGAAGCTTCTCTCTTTGATACTATAATGTCAGCAGGATAACAGTGTTTTCTGGCTTTTTGTACTTTATAGTAGGGCGGGAATGAAGGGAATCCACGCTCTTGGAGATCACTGTGCAGAAAATTATAAGTTTTGACGAATAATTTTCTATAAATTACAACAGCAAGTGCTTCTTCCGGACTATATGGTAAGGTACGGTGTTCGATTTTTTTCAAAACATTCGCATGCGCATTGTCCGTTTCCAAACACAAATGAAGCACCTTTTCTACATTCTTTGCTGCATTGGATGACAGAGGTTCATCCTCGATTGAGAGTGACATTGTAAAGGCTTTAATTTTTTTTACAGAAGGCTTTTCACCTAACAGAGTTTTGAGCTTCCGACGCGATCGAAGCTGTTGGCGTGTACTCAACTCTAAATACGTACGACTCTTTGGTGTTGTCAGTAGTGGTGGGCTCAGCTGAGCCGAATCAGTCACAAATTGTCCACTAATGATTACCTTGCTCAGCCAATTCTGGTTTTTTGTTATGAATGTTTTCATCATATATTTGCATTCTTTGTACTTGGTCTGACTTTTGCTTAAGAACGTTGATAGGACAGGCGTAAACTCTTTCTTTGTGGTAGAAATGTCATAATTGTCACCAAAATGGTCAAAGACAATATTAACTCGATCCAATAGTGGCAGATCTTTTGTTTTGTTCGTAAACATCTTAAACACGTCCAAACGAGTTAAAGTTTTTTTGGTTTCATCTCTTTGCGGACTTGCGGTCACTCTCAGAGGCTGCGGCGCTATCCGTAGCTTCTAATGCCATTCGCTGACCAGCATGAAGGTTGGCGACCTCATGCCCCCTAGCATTAAGTCGTCTGTTTGGGGCTCAGAAGGGCATTCCCTAGCAGAGCGGGTCAGGTTCTGCTGAGGCAAAGTAGCATCACGGGTCTTGTCCGGCTCCATGATGAAATTGATGGAATGAAATTACACTCATAATCATCATTAGTAGCTTGCAAATTACGCTAATTTTAGTATAATTTTTATTACATGCAAAAATAAATATCCGGATAAGTATTTTTATTTTTCATAGATGTGACAACCCTACCGCCCAAAAAACCGGATATAACTAAAAGAGCCTACATTATCTATACTCCACGAGATCTGGATGTGGTTTTTTTATAGTGAATAGAACAATAAAAGATCTTCATTTTCATGTTAATATCTTTTCCCGAAAGGGCGGAGTTCTTTAGAAAAAAAATAAAAACAAAAAATTAAAAATAAATTATTTCTCTGATTCTAAGCAAGTTATGAGTTTGGTTAAGCCTCTGAAAATTGAAGCTTGCAATGTACTTTTGAAATACCTATACCATTAATTTGTAATACTTTTAGTTTTTACTGTAGAATTTTTTTTTACTATATCGGGAAATAAATTTCTGAAATTTCAAAATTTTTTTTTTTCTTAATTAAGCATTTTGGAACTACGGGAGTTCTACTCTAGTGTTTTAAATGATTCATTCTATCAGTTTCTATAATAAAAAGCGGGTGTCCGAAAAATGGCTTCTGTAACACATTGTGCATGCGAAGCAAAAAGTAGGGTTACGTTTTTCTACGGTTATGAGTGTATATTATGACATGATTTCCTGGGAGGGGCCCGGGGGTCCTCTCGCTCTCGGCGACTGTTGGTTGAGTCTATTCGAGTTGCGCAAGGCATCACCGCCCCCTGAGCCCATTATACAGTCCATGAATCAATCACCAAACATGAGCTGAACCCAAAATATAAAAAATCTACAGATCTATCGCAATATCAAAGGAATTGAAAATGTAATTTAGAAATAGAACACACGATAAAAATGTCTTAATAGGTATTCATTGTTTATATTACTTACGATAAAGTGAACGGAGCGCAAATATATTAATGGATTTTGCACAGAAATAACTTTATGCCCTAAATTTATGGTAGACAGGTAGAACAATAAAATATTAACAGTTTCTCATCTCTGTTGGTGGATGAGCCCAGGCTTCATACATTTTTTGCCATGGTCCTTTGTGTGTCTGTGAACGAAATGGGACAAAACAATGACAAAAAAATTGGTTGTCTGTAAAGTCGGTTTACGGACGATAGTTTTACGTGATGACGTCATAAAGTATATAAAGTGCGAAGGCAGATACAAAATCACTTTATAATACTTTATCGTGCTTAGAAGTTTAATTCTTAAATCTCAAATGTGAGTACTTTAAAAACTAATAATATTAAGAAGAAAAGCTGTCAGACTGACAGAGCGTAAATTTTTTTTCTGAAAATTTGAAAAAATTAAAATTTTATAAAACCGGTTACCCGACAGCCTCGGCAGTGGATTGCCGGCGACACCGCCTCAGCGCCTCACCACCCTGTTGTATCAGAGGAGGGACAAGTGACGTCGCGCGTCCCAGTCAACACACCTCGCCCTCCTCGCGGTGTGGCCGGATCCAGTCACAAGACCTGCTGCTTCTTTCACAACCAGCGCACCCAATCCACCACGGTTCGCTGATCCATCGCCCGCGTCTGCCGGTGGGGATGACGAACCAGGAACACGCCCCGCCACACCAGCTACGACGGGACGAAGTCCGCCGCCGCCGGTTAGCTTGGGGCTATCGCGGCCCTGTGTCGCGCTTGTAGCCTCCGCTACCGATGCAGCGCCGTGCGCAACAGCGACGCACGCAAGAGGGCCAACAAAGATAGAAGAGCTGTGTGACGTCGCCCCGCAGTCCGACGGATACGGAGCTCTCCGGGATGGGGTTGGTGGTGGCCTACGTGTCTATTACCACCACCTATCGCTCGTAGCTTGTCTTGCGTCGTCCCGGAGAGCTCCGTAGCCACGGCCTGCACCCACCGGCGTGCTTGGAGGCCTGCCTCCCGCCGCCGGCGGATATTTACCGTTTTTATTTAGATTTTTATTAATTTTGTGTATTTTTATAAGTTTTTGTAGAATATAAAATATGTAAAATTATTTAAGTACATGATAAAAATGTGAAAATAAAGATTAATTATCAATATAATTTTGTGTATTTTTATAAATTTTTGTAGAATATAAAATATGAAAATTTAATTTAAGTACATGATAAAAATGTGAAAATAAAGAATAATTATCAATATAAACTTTTAATTTACGCCATCTACGTATCAAAGCGCATACTACAACGTGTCATACTACAACGTTGCAACAACTACCTAACTGCGAAATCAAGTAAACTACCGCTGAAGTGCTAGATGTTGACGCTAGATGTCGCTCCATGAAATCTTCACCAACTGGTGACCGAATTTCGCTTCTGAAGCGAGTGAATCACTGGTACAGGACCGATTAGCCGGGTGGTTTAAGACGTCTCGTCGGTCACAATATATTGGTGGCAGGGACCGCGGGTTCGAGGCTCGCAAAAGACGGACAAATATATTTTGTATTTCCTACTACTGTATATGCCTCTCTATCGCGCTCTCGCTTGCACACACAGGTTTAGATGGAACGTGACACTTTTTCGTGAGTGCAGCCGGTGTTCATCAATTTATAAGACGTGACGTCATCACGTCAATAAAGTACCTATCTAATATGAAATGGAAAAAGATAACGGGAAATCAGCAGCAATTTAGCTAAAAATAATAGATAATATTAGGGAGAATAACTTATTAGTTGTTAAAATTCAATATATATATCATGAGCGCCAAACAGCTTAAATATCCTATACTCATTTAAAAAAACTTTATTTTACAGTAAAGTGAATCAAAATAAGAAACACGGGATTTGATCATAACCATATCACATAAACTCGTCTTTAATACATTTAATTGTAGATATTTAGTGGCCATATTGCGATCTTTACCTCCAATTATCTCAGTAACGTGACACTTTAGGAAGTTAATGTTATATAACATTTTATGTTTGTCTATATACCCCCTATAGATTTATCCAGGTTTCATCCCTGGCCTTGGTTTTGATTTTTTTTTTCAAAATGGCCGCTGCCCCAAGCCACCTTCCATAATAAAAAAATATAACCCCTTTACCCAAATTCAATTTATTTTTCGCCATTTTGACATGATTTTTAATAAAATTACCCAAAAATATAACTTCTGGTATAAAATAAAATGATCTTTATTTTAAGTTAAATGATACTTGTATTACTTATAAATAAGTACATACATAGGTACATTAATCTCACAATAATTATATTATCTGGATCTGCAGCACGAGGTTACCAAAATGTGGCCCGTCGACCCGACGATCGTTGTGTCCATAGTCGTATCAGCGCATGGGCTGATAGCGAAGAGCTCTCGCTGAGTGGTTGGGTCAAGGGCCAGATCCAGAAGGCAGCCCTGCTCGACACTGCACGCATCGTCCGGAGGTTTCTCTCTTTGGGACCCGACCATCGGTAGCCTGGGTTCGCCCCGCCCCGCCGCGCCGGTGGTGGAAACTCCGTTTACTTTTATATTAATTTTAGATTTTATGTTCTTGTTGTGTAAATATGTAAAATGAATATAAAAAAAAACGGGTGAATAAATGAATAATATGTTACAACTAATTAATTTGTTGCAATAAGTACTCAGATTGATTACGTACCTACATAATGTAGTTACTAAAGCGCGGACTGGTTAGAAATAGATATGTACCAACCTACACGTTGTAACAAAAGTGGGTAATAGACTCAGGAAAAATAGATCCCTGATTGAATCAACAAATGAATCAATGGTCAAATGCTTCTATAACTTCTGCGAGTTCTTCGGTCGTATTATTCATTGCGTAAACTGCGTCTGAATTGAACTTCTTCAACATGTTTTCGGTCATAACTTCGAGTTGAGTGAGTCGATCGAACGAACGTCGTCGTAAGTAGGAATAAAATTTCGTCTCTCCTTTCTCCAAGAATAAAATTTTTTCTCCAAAAATGTACCCAAAATTTTTTTCTACCCAAAATTCCTCCAACAGTATAATTTTTACCCAAAATTGCGAAAAAAACCAATCTGGCAACACTGTAGCTATCTTGTCACTTACGCACTAGGGGCAATTCACGTTTCATCTTGCTCTGAGTGTACTTGCTCTTGTCACTCACTACACCAAAAAGCAACTTAAAAATTTTGTAGGGTTGAAATTCTATAGGGTCTAAGTGCCAAAAAAACGCAAAGCGATATTTTTGCGGAAATACAATCAATGTGCCAAGGCTAATAACATACAAAAGAGTCTAAGTGCCTAGCTCCGCCCTACTACTACACAGACGCTGTTAAAGCAAGGACCGGTCTATGTGCCACTATGCGTGTATTTTTCAGTTTTTTTGTTTTATCTCGACTTTAAAGTTAAGCGCAAACTGGCGCGATCAAGGCGATCACGGCGATGGCGGTGGCGATCAGATAGGTTATATTCAATTGTGTGTGCAAGCGCACACTGGCGCGGTCGATCGCTGCACGCGTGCGGTCAGTGTGCGGTCCGATCGCGGCGGTGGCGGTGGTGGCGATCAGATCGCGCCTGCAGCATCTGATCGCGTGATAATCATAGGAACTGACCAAGGATGGAAGAAATAATTATAAAGGAGGTCTACAATCACTCAATTTTATGCAATACTGCTCACGCGGAATTAAAAAAAAGTAAATTTAAAAAAGTAAAACATAAGTAAAAAAAGGAAAAACATTTAAAATAAAAAAAAATAAAAAATTTAGTAGTTAAAAGTACGAAAATTACGAAATTAAGCTAAGCGCAAACTGGCGCGATCAAGGAAATCACGGCGGTGGCGATCAGATAGGTTATATGCAATTGTGTGTGCAAGCGCACACTGGCGCGGTCGATCGCTGCAGCATCTGATCGCGTGATAATCATAGGAACTGACGAAAGAATGGAAGAAATAATTATAAAGGAGGTCTACATTCACTCAATTCTATAAAATACTGCTCACGCGGAATTTAAAAAAAGTAAAATAAAAAATAAAAAAAGTAAACAAAAAAAAAAATTCTTCTATTTTTGTAGTTAAAAGTACGAAAATTACGAAATTACGCAACCACCGCGGCACCACCGCCGTCGAATCTGAACGCTCTGATCTGCGCGACTTTTGAACGCCACCGCCGCGCCACCGCTACTTTGGCCGCCACCGCTATGACCGCCACCACCGTGCCAGTTTGCGCTTAGCTTAACTTTTAGGCACATAGACCTTAAAGAATTCAAGCCTTCAATTGTCTGTACGGTCAAATGATCTTTGCCTGCCTATTTATGGCGAAAATAATAACAACAACAACAATTTACGCACGCACTGTCAAAACCATATGTCAAGAAGCGAAGGAAGCTTGCTTTGCTTTGCACAAAACAAAGTTTGTTTTATAATATTCGGTAAATTCTCAAAACAAACGGCAATAAAAACGCGATCAAGTGATTTATTTTCTTTGTTTTGCGAGTTTTCGTTGCACAAAGTTCAGAGCATCACCTTATTTTCGAAGTATTTCATGATAACAGCGTTACACGTTGGTAATAATGCGAGTATCGGCATGAAAGTTACAATTAAAAGTAAGCATAATTTCAATACCTACACTAAGTACCTACATAAAAGTAGTAATAAAATGTTCTCATTCATTTTACTCAGTTTTTTGGGTATTTTGGAAAACTCTGAAATCTGTGTGTTCTGCTAGTAATGACGTACAGAGCTAAAAGGTGGACCCTCATGATTGAATTGGTCCACAAAAAGTCGCTCAGCGAGCTAGGGAAACAGAACAATGTCTCACCGGTATTCCTCTGCGATAGTCTGTTTTTTTGGAAGACGGAGTAAAGTGACCTTTGGAGTGTTGCCACTTTCTGGAAAATTTTAAATAGGCATGTAGTTGCTATCGATACTTTTATCGATTGATAAACAAATGAAATTCTGTAAACTCTAATATTTACCTAATTGTGGATTTAATTGACAACATATTAAGCTAAATCTACCTAGAAAAATGTTAAGTTTAAGGCAGCGCCACAGGTAGCGCATAATATATGTGAAGGTGTGTCGTGTACAGTACTCACACTAATGGAATTGTGCAAGTGCGAGTAAGACAGATCGGGGCATACGCATCACGAAAACCCGATCTGTCTCACTCGCACTTGCACAATTGCATTGGTGTGAGTACGTTGTACGCGCCAGCTTTGGTTAACCACCTGTACTATTTTCATCGACTACAATCACTAGTGGTGTAAAGCGTGCAACACTCTAATGTCAGTCAAACGTCAATTTACTCCGTCTTAAAAAAAAAACAGACTATAGCCTTTCGGCCCCCGCTAGCCTCTCGGGCCTCCGCTAGCCACTCGTCTCCCCGCTAGCCACTCGGCTCCCCGCTAGCCTCTCGGGCCCCCGCTAGCCTCTCGGCCCCCCGCTAGCCTCTCGGCCCCCCGCTAGCCTCTCGGCCCCCCGCTAGCCTCTCGGCTCCCCGCTAGCCCCTCGGCCCCCCGCTAGCCTCTCGGCCCCCCGCTAGCATCTCGGGCCCCCGCTAGCCTCTCGGCCCCCCGCTAGCGTCTCGGCTCCCCGCTAGCCTCTCGGGCGCCCGCTAGCCTCTCGGCTCCCCGCTAGCCTCTCGGGCCCCCGCTAGCCTCTCGGCTCCCCGCTAGCCTCTCGGCCCCCCCCCCTAGCCTCTCGCCCCCCCCCCCCCCCCCCCCCCCCATGGCCTCTCGGCCCCCCGCTAGCCTCTCGGCCCCCCGCTAGCCTCTCGGCCCCCCGCTAGGCTCTCGGCTCCCCGCTAGCCTCTCGGGCGCCCGCTAGCCTCTCGGGCGCCCGCTAGCCTCTCGAGCGCCCGCTAGCCTCTCGGGCGCCCGCTAGCCTCTCGGGCGCCCGCTAGCCTCTCGGGCGCCCGCTAGCCTCTCGGCCCCCCGCTAGCCTCTCGGGCCCCCGCTCATATTCTGGCTCTGTTTATATACACTACCTATAGGTTTAGGGTGTGGCTTAACCAGCGACTCCATGTAGCTCGTTAGCTATATGGAGTCACATGCTGTGCCACATCCTTTTCCTGTCAAGGGGGCCAGGGGTTATATCTTATTTTTAGTTACATTATGTATTACATACAATGTATCACTGTACTCCTGATTTTGAAATAAACTCTTTTTTACTTTACTTTACTTTAGACTTGAAGCGCCGCATCTCGGTTTTGCATGAACAGTAGATAATCTTTGCTAGTAAGTCAATGTAATATTATCCCTTAAATGTAGGATAATTGCCACCTGAAAATACTGCGCGCCTAGTCAATCTGTCCTCACCTCGGATTCTAATCTCAGCAAATAAAATATATATCTATGTGTCCCTTCAGAGTAAAACTATGATATGAGTATACCAGCCTACTAGCTGCTTGCTAGCCCAGGGTTCATTTCGAAAACCACACCTGTTGCCAGTTTTGAATAGAGGTTGATGTGAAGTGTAGCTTGCTTCACCGAACATATCCGGGCCCACCGGCAGCAGGGGAAGGAGTTAATCGAGGTACGGGACTAGTGGGTGGACCCTAGCTCTCCAGCGCGATTCAAGTTTCGGCTAGCATCAAGCTCTCATCAGCTAGTCTGCGATGAATAGGACGGTGTGAATCACCTGTCCAGCTATTGACCCCCTCTTTTTATTTTATTTATGATGGAAGCGTATTTTTTTTTAATTGAAAAAAAAACAACCTACCTACCTATAAAAAAAACGTGAACTGTCCGGATGCAGGTTGGGCGGGGGTCGCGACGTGGCGTTGGATCGCCAACGACGACAACTGCGGAATCTGTCGCATGCCCTTCGACAGCTGCTGCCCCGACTGCAAGCTGCCGGGAGACGACTGCCCGTTGGTGTGGGGCGCCTGCTCGCACTGCTTCCACATACACTGCATCGTCAAGTGGCTGCACTCGCAGCCTCAGCAGCAGTGCCCCATGTGCCGGCAGGACTGGAAGTTCAACAACAAGTAACTGTAAGCTGCCGGGAGACGACTGCCCGCTGGTGTGGGGCGCCTGCTCGCACTGCTTCCACATACACTGCATCGTCAAGTGGCTGCACTCGCAGCCTCAGCAGCAGTGCCCCATGTGCCGGCAGGACTGGAAGTTCAACAACAAGTAACTGCAAGCTGCCGGGAGACGACTGCCCGTTGGTGTGGGGCGCCTGCTCGCACTGCTTCCACATACACTGCATCGTCAAGTGGCTGCACTCGCAGCCTCAGCAGCAGTGCCCCATGTGCCGGCAGGACTGGAAGTTCAACAACAAGTAACCGCACGCTGCTGGTGAGTGTATTTCATTTTCACTATATTGAAAACTATTTTCAAAGTTTAACAATATCGCGCCGAACATCCGCCATTTTGAATTCTTAAAACATTTTAGTACCCTATGACACGAGTTGAACCTAATGACACCTTACTTATTAATAGGGTAGATAGCCCCATCTCGCCGGTGGGGCAATTCCGCCGGCAACCCGTTTTTTGTCATTTGAATGGCTGTAACTTTTTTGTTTTCTAAGATAATGACATGAAACTTTTTTTCAATGAATACAAAGCCTTATTTATTCCAAATTAGAAGTAATTATAACTTGACATAGGTTAGTTTTTTTTTAATAAATTAATCTGAACGCGCAAAAATAAAAAGAGGCATGTTTAACGGGTTATTTCTGACATTTCAAATTTGTTTTTTTTTTTTGCGTAAATGGTGTGAAACTATTATAAGTACTTTAGAATACAACATATCGAAGGTTGCATGTCATTATTTGACATTTTTTTTCCTACCCTCACTTACCTAGCCCCACCGTGGAACTATTTCGCCGATATCGAAAACTCGGGATTTTATCATCAGAATCAGTATTACTGAGGCTAGAAATAATTATGCATATGACCAGTAAAGTTCCAAAGAGGTAAATATAGCTCAAAAACGAGACCGGCGGAATTGCCCCACCGTGGGGCTATTCCGCCGGCACTGACAG
The DNA here is from genome assembly GCA_946902875.1 of Nematopogon swammerdamellus. Classification (NCBI taxonomy): domain Eukaryota; kingdom Metazoa; phylum Arthropoda; class Insecta; order Lepidoptera; family Adelidae; genus Nematopogon; species Nematopogon swammerdamellus. Next base: position 358,655 of record OX336339.1, on the reverse strand, counting down.
CCTTTTGTTTTTAATTTATTAAAAATATAAAGAGATCACTAATATTATTTTTTTTGCTGCAATTGTATAGTCAAAGAGTCATTTGGAAGGATAAAATAATAAAAATACGTAAAAGTTGACAATGCAAGAAATGGCATCCAAAAAATATGAATTTTCGGTGAAATAGCCCCACCCTACCCTATCATTATACGGTTACGCGTTACACTAATCAGAGCGACTTACAGTCGTCTACGTTTTGTCCCTCGCTTCGGGGATATCTTCAAGACTCGCGGAACTGCGACGACCTGGAGGACACCCGACACGTCGTGAAGTCAGATGTCAACTGCCGGTCACCGCTGATGTGGATTGTACCATCGATATCTATTTTATAGATCGAACGTCGTACGATGCAACTTGTGCTAGACGTCGGTACAAGTGTGCGTGCGTTCACACGCAGTATTGTGATACGTGACACGATGCCTACGACGGTGCTATCGCGCTCTCGCCCCCACCCGCCCACAGATGACAAGAGCGAGCGAGAAAGACGTCATCGCTCGCCCACCGGCGCGTTTGCCGTCTTTCCGCCCACTCCCATCACCAGCAGGCAAGCGAGAACGAGAACGCGATACCACCGCACCGTCACACGATCCTATCCGTGACAGCATGGCTTCTTAACACGCCATAACATGCTCAGGCGAAACAAACAACAATGTTTGTCACTGTCACTCTTTATAACAGCAACCGGGCATGCTGCACACACGCGTCACCGACTCGATACAGACTTGCGTGCGTTCAACACGCGCCGCACACGCCGTATGAAGCGGCTGTCCGTGAAATCTGCACTATATGCAGGTCTCGTCGAGAACATATTTTTTCGGGAGTGATGTATGGGATGGGTCAATCTATAAAATAGATATCGATGGATTGTATGGTGAGAGGGTACTTCGGCTGATGCAGGTAGGTTCGACAACTCTTCAACTACGTCAGTAGCGACCGGCAGTTGACATCTTTATTCTTTATTCTTTATTCATCATTCGTATGGTAGTACACTACGCTTGAATATGTCCTGTTAGTTTTTACATCTAACTGGTTGTATATTTCTTTTACCTAGCAGCTATCATACCGCAAAGATATTCAGTTAGAAAATGTCTCAGGCATTAAGTGTTACCTTTTGCTCATATTTTTATTAGATTTTTTTTTTATAGATATTGCGCCATATTGCGCCGGGCCACCCATAACTTGTCTAACGAGGTCCATGGATATTCGGTCGTATGCGGGGGTTGCGAATGCCATGCCGGCCTGACATGTGCCCATTCACGCCCCTCTTGAAGGGCCCGAGATAATAATAAATATATATAAGTAACGGCCCCACACGGTACTGCTACTGCTACCCCGATTGTCAGGATGCAGCGTGTGATGTGTGAGTGTGCGTAAATATATTATATAGGTAATACAATACAACAATTAAAAGCTTATTTTTTAAAAGGTTTTTTATTTATTATTTTTCAAATAAATTCTGCATTAGCATTGATTTTATAACCCTGTAGCGCATCTGTATTGTGTGGCCAAAAAGTGCCTAGGTAAGCTATTTGACTTTATTTTGAGTATTAGTCCGGGTGGTACTAATAGGCCTAACCCGCCCGCTGTGGCCAACTGGATCAATGCCATTAGAGGGTGGTACTGTGGTACTGACTCTACCTACACACTGTAAATGTTAATAGAAATATATTTCCTCCTTTTGTATTTATGTAGATACGGTGTGGGGCCGGCACTAAAAAAGAGTAACCCAACTGCATCTCTCCCCGTTCATGTCGTGAGTAAGGCGACCAAGGTATAAGGACAAGATGCCGTGCTAAAGGGGCACAGGCTAGCCACCGCTCACCTTGGCACGGTCCTTCCACCGAGTCATGCAGCAGGCGGGTGTTCGTGCCTCACTTGTTGCTTGATAGTTATGTCCGAATACTGTCCGAAACGTGGTCGGTGTTATGCTGTAATTTACTATGTAGAATCCTCGCAGCACAACATCAATTACTCTGCTTATCCTGATTGTCGGAATAGAGCGTGTGGTATGTATGTACATAAATGTCCTCCAGTGTTTTTGTATATTTTATCAAAACGCGCACATATTTGACTGGATAGATGGTTGAACCAACTTTCGATGGAGGACAGCAGATAGTTTTACCTAGCATAACTATTGCAATGTAATGATTGTGGGCTTGTCTGTTGTTGTGTATCGGTGCGGTGGGCCGCGGGCCGTGGGCTGGGGGCTATCTGAATAGGAATCGCGGGCCGTTGATTGGAGTCGAAATGAGCACCAATTCATTGTATGATATGATATCTGACAAAGAGACGGGACTATGGAGCGCCGGTCGTCTCGGTCTCGCGGGCAAATTTTTAACTTAGATATTTTAAGAATTTTAAATTTTGAAACATAAATTTTCAAAATATCCTTTGTTAGGATTTTGGGTATTTAATTGCATCCTTCGCTTGCAGGTTTCCACATTGGGGATTTAGGGTACCTACCTAGGAACATAAATTTCAGGTTCTCCTCTGCCCGGCTTTGTGTGGAACTTCGTCTGTGTGTGTACATTGTTGGAATAGAACTGTATGTTGTCAGTTAGTAGCTGTGCATTAAAATGATTAAATAAGTTAATAATTAATTTTATTATAATTTTATTTAATTTTGTATTAATTTTGTATATTTTTATAACTTTTAGTAGGCTTAACATATATAAAATTAATATGAATTAAATGTAAAAACGTGAAATAAAGAATTTAAATTATAATAATACTCAGTGTGTATTATTATAATGTAAATTGGACGAAAGATACGAGCTATTTACCTACATAGCCGCTTCGACCGACCTTGTATTCAGTGCGGTGGTACCAACCCGCGCGTAAGTAGGTAAGGTAAGAAGGGAAGGGACCTACACAGTTTCACATGGAATGATCACGGTAGGTATTACCTACTTCCATATGTAAGAAGAAAGAGGAAGAAATACATAGATATATAGTTTAGTTAGGAAGTAAGTTTGTTAACTATCGGTGACAGACATCACTAGACAATAGGAGAGGTGATTTTACACTTGATTTATTGATTGGGTTAATTGTAATTGTAATTTTGTGGTAAATGGTAATGTAAAGTGCCTACATACATCATTAATTACCTATATGCTGCAAGCTCGCTGGGCGTAAGCGTAACCAATCGTAATCAACTTGTAACAATACTGTTGTTTGTTAGGTAAATAGTATGCTAATAAATAAAGCGGTGACCATGTAACGTACCTCAATATATGAATAATATCCTTATCTAGACACACGGCCGCAGTGTGTCAGCCAGTTCGCAAAGCAAAAGGGCGACACACCGGCCGAGGGTTATATTACACGAACCATCTCGGTGGTAAAATCTATTTCATCTACACACTTAAAATTCTATTTAGCTAGTTTAAAATATAAAATGCAGAATTCCCCCCCCCCCCCCCCCCCCCCCCCAACGCGCCCGCCGCCATATTGAAAAAACCAAAAAAAATCGGCACTTTATTCAGATTTTTGCTTATATCTTCATTTCCGTGCATTTTAGCTATAAAAGATATTACTCATTGTTGTAGATAATTATATTTCCTATAACGAACATTTTAAATTTTGTTTCTAGGACTGATACGGAGATATGAACTTTAAAAAAAAACAAATTTTCCGGAAATTTGGCAAACTTCTAACTTTAGAACGCTGTAATTATGTTATGGCCTATTCTAGGAAAAAAGTATCCCAATAAAATTTGTAGGGAATTTAATTACCTACAAAACGCATGTACATTTTTTTTAACCAACCCTACGGAGTGGGGGGTAAAAACAAAAGTTTAAACAACGGAATATTGCTTTTTTTGCTATTGTGATGCCATGTGATCTTGTTTCTAAAAAAATCACTAAAAACTTTGCAGTTTTGGATTGAATTTGGAGTTTATACCAATCCTACTTGAGTTTCTTACATGTTACACCGCAATGCTCTAGAGCAGCGGTCGGCAACCCGCGGCCCGCGGGCCGCATGCGGCCCGCGAGCGTCCTCCTTGCGGCCCGCGAATCTAACCAACGGGAAAAAAAATCCCGTTGGCCAGACTAGTCTGACCATCAGTCTTACCACTGGGAAAAACTCCGTATTTTTTGTAAATAAAGGTCTTATCATTAGGAATTAAATATTTTAAAAGTCACCATGGTGCTGACATATCTATCTATCTATCTATCTGGCATATCCGATTACGGCTAAAGCCCTAAACTTAAATTAAGATTAAAATTATTGTTTTTTATTTCGCGTCTAAACTGAAATCTGTGACATTCACGAACGCGTTTACAAAAAAAAACTATTTAAAAAAAATATAAAAACCGTCTTCAAAAATGTATGAAATAAAAAAATATCTAACCCTAGAGTTGAAGGCGGTCGGTTATTTTTGCTTGCTTTAGCACCACCGCCTTCACTCTAGGGTTCGATTTTTTTATTTCATACATTTTTGAAGGCGGTTTTTATATATTTTTTAATACTTTTTTTATTTCAGTTTTTTTTTAGTAATTTTTTGCTATTAATGTACTCGGCGGAATCGCTCGGCCTTGTATGTAACAACCTTGTATTAGGTTCGTTCATATTATTGTTATAATATTTTAGCTGTCCGATTGCCAAGTCAAGGTGTTTTTTTATAGAAATGAAGATGTTAAATATAAGAGGAGTAACTAAATATTGATTATTATTAAGTAGAAAATATAATTTATGGCAACATTGTTGAATTCGGGTTTCAATGATATGAAAAGACTTGGCTCTGAATGGGATCTTACAACTTTTTACGGTGGAAAGGTTGCGTGCAAGACTTGGCATATTTTTATATTATTTGTTTTGGTGGATGTATTGTTCTCAAACTCAAAGAAGGTGAATAAAAAGTTGCCAAATGCCAAGTCGCACTATTGAGTAGCAAAGAACATAACAAATTTTCTTTTAAAGCAACTGAAGAATGTTATGCATAACAGGAGCTATGATTTAAGGAACTTCGAAAGAACTTGGTATTCAGTTAGATCTCACTTCTTTTATTAGCGAAGCCGTTATCCGAGTGCTTATCTTGCTAGTTTTTTTGTTGCGACCTTGGCATCTTTTTTCACATTTATGTTTTTGGTGGGATATATAACTCGAGAACCCCATTAGCCTACCATAACGCTACGTCATCGGCGGCCTTAGCCGTGAGCAAAAAGTCGCGCGAAGCGAAGCCGCGGGCAAAAAGCTAGTCATACATACATAACTCAATTCTAGCACTTAGAACTTAGTACACGGTTGTGTGTATAGTGTAGGCTAGCTAGGCGCACGGTGGGCGCAACAGTCGGTTTAGCCGGTCTTGCTTTGTTTGTTACCGTCCCGTCAGTGCTCTCCGCGGCGCGCGCGAGACCGGTCGCCTTCCACCCGCGCGTTCCGCTGCGACGCGCCTCACACGTGCGCCGCCGCCGCCGCCGGCGAAATATGTACACAATCACCCACACTCGCTGCAACCTGCGCGCGTGTTGACGCACCGCGAGGCCGCGCGCCGCGACCTCTTGTGCCGTTTTTGTGCGTTCCTTTTACTATTGTGCATATGTGTATGTGAGCGACCCCAGCAGCCATGCTGATGGTCCAGAGCAAACCTCAGGGAACGGTGAAGAGCGGCAAACTGAAACCGCCGCCCCCGGTCCCGCCTAGGCCCAACCAGAACGTCGTCGCCGAGGCGCTCGCCAAAACCAGGAAAGCGGTCGCCGAATCGAAGCTGACCAAGGCGAAACCGACTCCAAAAGACGAACATAAGTCTAAAACCGATGGGAAGACAAACTCGTCGGGACACTCGCCGCCTCCGAACGCCTCGCCGAAGCTCAATGGCCTCGCCCGAGTCAAGTCCTTCATTCGGGACGTGATCAGCGACAGGAGCTCATCCGACGACAAGAAAAATGGGCCCAACTCCAAAAGGAGCTCCACAGATACAGCTATACCCGCGCCCGTGAATCCGAAAAGCTCGCCGGACCAGAAGAGCGCCAGCAAGACGATAAAGAACTGCCGACAGGCGCTGGTGCGCTCCCTGTCGACTTCCACGAAGTTGGAGCATGAGAGCAAGAGCCGCGCCCTCAAATCGAGCATTAGCTTTGCGGATAAGACGATGCCGCTTCGTAAAGCTCCTCCTCCGCCGCTGTCGCCAAAACCTAAATTGCGCGAAGTTAAACCGGTGGCGCTTCCGAAGAGAAATTCTTTAGAAATATTACAGAAACCAAAGGTGAGTCCTCTTGTGGAGCGACCGCCTCACTCCCCTCCTAAAACTCCTCCCGTGGACGTACCTAAACCGCTGGTGTCGCCTGTGCAGGAAGCGCCATACGCCACTGTAGACGAAGTCAGCGAATTCGACAACAGACTGAGCAGTTCACCAGAGTCCCGCGAATCAGTGCCTTCTACAATAAATGGGCCACCTGCCTCGAGAAAATTAAAAAGCCCGCCGCCTAATTACACAAATTCCCTTGAACGTAAAACTTCCAGAGTCACCGAGAGGTTGATATCTGAGATCATAGCTAGTAAAAACAAACCTACAAATTCGAACATTGTTATAGACAAGGGCAAGTCAGATGTCTTCAACGATGTCCTCGTGAACGGCCACCTCCAACACCCGGAAGGTGAGAAAATGCTTAAGGACATGAACAATCACGAAATACTCATTTACGAGCTGCAGACCATGAGGTCCCAATCTCAGATTCCCAATATGGACAGCGAGGAGATTGTGGAAAACTCAAACGGTGTCGAAGAAAACGACAGACGCTCGTCGGGCAGGTCGTCCCCCGCGGCCAGCGTGGATCTCAGCGAGAACAGCGAACACAGTGAACCCACAGACCCCAATACGTGTGATGTCGATGATCCGTTAAAATCTAGGTAGGTGTTGGTTACATTTTTGCCGCGATTGAAACGGTTTTCTCAAAATGTATGTGGTACCTTCGACATTTTTATTGTGGCATTAATTTTATTTTAATGCTAGAAATACGAAATTGTATTCAAACTCGACGAAAACTTAATGAAAAGTGATTAAAAACCGAGTAATATCGACCTGTCGAAAAGACCACTTCGTGGAGTCGAAGTTGGTCAGACCAGTTTCTTCTTAGCATTGAAATGCCTACATTGATTAGTGGCTTGTTAGATAATTCAGGTAATGTCCACATAACAACTTGTGTCATACATTATCTACATATGCCATTTTTTTTATGGAAACTGACACGGTTGGCTACATCACCTACAACATCCGTGATGTCAGCCCATATAACACCGGGTGAACTAGGTGCCATGTCAGTGCTTCCCTTCATTTCATGTCGGCTACACTGAACTGGACGGAAAACACGAACTAATTACATAGCCGTTTCGACCGTCGTTTCATTCAGTGCGATGGTATCAACCCGGCCGGGATAAACCCTACCACCTAGTAAGGTAAGAAGGGAAGGGACCTACAGTTTAACGTGGAATCCGAACCACGGTCAACCTCCAACGGTCGAGTGGTCACCCATCCAAGTACTGACCGCATTCAGCGTTGCATAACAACAGTCGACTGACCGCACCACTGAGCAACCGAGTCTGACGAATTTCCTTATCCCTTAGTCGACTTTTACGACGGGAGAGATGCAGTGGGGCTATTCTTTTAAATAGCCATGAGGCTATTTTGTTAGATACTTGCAAAGAGTTTGTATTACGTCGCTGCGCAGCGACGTAATACAAACTCTTTCAATACTTGCTTCAAAACTTAATTAAAAGATATGTGTCAAAATAAACGCACCTCCTGGTGTATTCGGTCTTACACCGTTGTGGGAGAACTCCTGGCTGGGAGGTGCTGCAAGTTCAAGTTCAAGTTCAATGATTCATATAGGTACCTAACAAGACGAGTGTCTTGAGTGTATCAGTAATAGAATAGTACAGTCCATCAACAAGGCGCACACACCCTCAGAACTCACAACACATTCAGACAAGAACGAATAAGAAACATACATACTCGCACGCTGTATCCCGATCCCGACCCGACAAATGGGGGTAAGCAGAGTAATCGGTGTTTTACTGCAAGAAATTAGGTAAACTACAACACAACATCAATTACCACATTTCCCAAAGTAGGTATTCGGACAAGATAACTATCAAGCAACAAGTAAGGCTCGAAGACCCACCTGCTGCACGACTCGGTGGAAGGAAGGGCTGTGCCAAGGTGGCTACCCTGTCGCCCTTTAGCACGGCATCTTGTCCTTGCCCCTTAGTCGGCTTTAAGACATGCACGGTGGAGATGCTGGCAGTTGGGCTATTCTTTTTAATTGCCAGCCCCATACGATATCTACTAACTAGCTAATTAGAAGTAGCTACCTGATGGATGACTGCAATGCGTATCTGCAATATTTTGCTACAGCTGCTCAACCCGTTGACGAGGGACAGGGACGCAATCACAACATGGACAACCTAACACCCAACAACACCTAACCTCACAGAGAAGACAATTTGCAGCACAATCGGGTCACGATTGCTTGATTTTATAGCGAACACCTACGCTAGTAATAAATAAGTGGATGACACATACTTACCAAGTTCATTCACACTTTTTACAGCTTTTTACCCGACTGCGCGACGCAAAGGAGGGTAATGTGTTTATCAGTCTATGTATGTATGTTTGTTCCTTTGTGGCACACTAGAGACCAAACGCGTGGGCCGATTTTGATGATTCTTACGTCAATCGATTTGTCTTAATCTTGCGAGTGTCACTGAAGACATGATAGTAATCAAAATTCAATATGGCGACTACTAGGTGCCATATTGTGAAAAAGAAAAAAATGAAAGTTGACTAACTATGTTAAGTGGGGTATCGTTGAATAGGTATTTGAAAATGATCCTTAGGTTTCTCTTATCATTTTTCATTTCGAATGACCATTTAGGATCTATAACGATTTAAAGTTGGTTAGCAACCATTCTCACTCTTATAATAATAGAGCTGTGATAAAGTTCTTATTATACAGGATGTTCGGCACATCAACCGACAATTTTTTTTTTGTAGATAAGTGGGGTCATTTGCAACGTTTTGACCCAACATACCTTTTGTCAGGTGTCCCCAGGTATCGAGATACGATTTTTTTTCTTTATTTTTGAAAATTACCAAAATCTCAGCTTTAAACCCTTGTAACTTTTTTGTTCATGTTTGTATCAGCTCGAAATAAAATTTATTGATGTTTTTACGATGATGATTTTACGATGTATCCTTGTTTTAGAAAAAACATTATTTGATGAAGTTAATACCATGAAAAGGACTTATGACCTCCCAAAGTCCCGATAACGAGTAAAAAGATGACAGAATCTTAATTTCTTAAATTATTTAAAAAAAACCACCAATTGAGAGCGTCGTTTTCTTTTAAAACGTTTGCTAGTTTACGCCCTTTCCAAAGGTATACCACATTTTATACAAATCATTCACTATGTGATCAAAAGTAGAGATAATTTGCAAGAGTCTAAACATTAATATTGGAGAATTGAACAAAGTGCCCGCGCGACCGGTACATGTTCTAAATTTGAAAATGCTCCGGAAAACGCTCTCAGTATGGGAAGCGACCACCGATAAGTAAGTGGCCCTGTTCTATTCTGGTCTATGCCCCTAATTTAGACCACATAGTGAATTATTTGTATGACATTTGGTATACCTTTGGAAAGGGCGTAAATTAGCGAACTTTTTAAAAGAAAATGAGGGGGGCAGCGGGGCGAGGCGAATATGTATGTATGAATTTCCTCCATAAAATTGAAGCCGATCATCTAAATTCGATTAAAATTAGTACACGCACATTTAGCTATACGAGACACAGGATAGGCTAAATAAAATTCAGTTCCGGTTACGCTAATAGGTGAAATGTTTTACTTAGTTAGGTAGTATTTGATTTATAACTGAAGTTTCTTATTTTAATATCGATAGCTTTTTCACGCGGATTCGCTCGCGTGAAATGGCGCGGCCGAAGGCCGAGCTGCATTCAGGAAGACTATAAACCTTCTCGAAGAAATTAAGTAATTGAGGGCGAGGCTGAAGGCCGAGCTGCGTTCAGGAAGACTATAAACTTTCTTGATGAAATTAAGTAACTGAGGGCGCGGCCGAAGGCCGAGCTGCGTTCAGGAATACGATAACCTTTTCGAAGAAAGTAAGTAACAGAGGGCAAGGCCGAAGGCCGAGCTGCGTTCAGAAGACCATAAACCTTCCCGAAGGGAAGCACTAACGTGGCATCAAGTTCATCCGGTGTTATGGGCTGACATCACGGATGTTGTAGGTGATGTAGCCAACCGTGTCAGTTTCCATAAAAAAAAGTAAGTAACTAAGGGCGTTGCCGAAGGCCGAGCTCTATCCTGGAAGACGCTGACAGTAAGTAACTATGGGCGATAGTTACATACTTTCTTCAAGACGGTTTATAGTATTCCTGAACGCAGCTCGGCCTTCGGCCTCGCCCTCAATTACTTGATTTCTTCTAAAAGGTTTATAGTCTTAATGAACGCAGCTCGGCCTTCGGCCTCGCCCTTAGTTACTTACTACTTGCTTCGAGAAGGTTTATGGTCTTCCTGAACGCAGCTCGGCCTTCGGCCTCGCCCTCTGTTACTTACTTTCTTCGAAAAGGTTATCGTCTTCCTGACCGCAGCTCGACCTTCGGCCTCGCCCTCACTTACTTACTTTCCTTTCATCAAGAAGGTTTGTAGTCTTCCTGAACGCAGCTCGGCCTTCGGCTTCGCCCTCAATTACTTAATTTCGTCGAGAAGTTTTATAGTCTTCCTGAACGCAGCTCGGCCTTCGGCCTCGCCCTTACTTACTTTGTTCGAGAAGGTTTATGGTCTTCCTGAACGCAGCTCGGCCTTCGGCCTCGCCCGTACTTACTTACTTTGTTCGAGAAGGTTTATGGTCTTCCTGAACGCAGCTCGGCCTTCGGCCTCGCCCTCTGTTACTTACTTTCTTCGAAAAAGTTATCGTCTTCCTGAACGCAGCTCGGCCTTCGGCCTCGCCCTCAGTTACTTACTTTCTTCGAGAAGGTTTATTGTCTTCCAGAATGCAGCTCAGCCTGAAGCCTCGCCGTTAGTTACTTACTTTAGTTGAGAAGGTTTATTGTTTATCTAAACGCAGATCGGCCTTAGTTACTTACTTTCTTCTTTTGAAATACGAATTTCACGCGAGCGAAGCCGCGGGCAAAAACTAGTAATCAATAAAATTATCAGTAGTTTACACCACGCAAACTACTTAATAATCCCCACGATATTAACTTTCTCAATGAAATGACAAGATTACGAAATTTACGGTCTTATAATCCTAACTAAAAAGTGTAAAATAAAAAAAGTTAATTTTACAAAATAAAAAAACCCGACTGCGTAAAAAATTAACTTTAAATAAAAACTGAAAAGAAAAAAACAAGTCCAGTAGTCTAGAACTAGTAATATTGAATAACTACACCATTGAAATAGTTTCATTATCGATACACACATATAATAAAACAAATAATAAACTCTAATGCGGAACACAGCAACTTTAACAGTCGGGACCCATTGAAATTTCCCCAATAATGGGTCCCGACTGTTAAAGTCGCTGTGTTCCGCATTAGAGTTTATTATTTGTTTTATTATATGTGTGTATCGATAATGAAACTATTTCAATGGTGTAGTTATTCAATATTACTAGTTCTAGACTACTGGACTTGTTTTTTTCTTTTCAGTTTTTATTTAAAGTTAATTTTTTACGCAGTCGGGTTTTTTTATTTTGTAAAATTAACTTTTTATTACTAAATAATGCATTTATAAATAAATAGTAAATAGGAAGAGTGGTCAGATTCTAGTAGTATTCACTACTAGTGTTCACGTTTATGCTGTAAATGTTAATGTTCTTGTGAGCGGTAGTGTGAGTGAACTATTTGTAAGTTACTGTAATAGTATAATACTTATTTATAAGTTACTAACAAAACATTGTGACTTGCGATGTTTGTTTGTCTATTCTTCTTCGCATTGTGCAAGCGTCACCTATGAGCTGGTACATACATGCCTAACGATGAAATTATACAATAAACAATACTTACTATAAAATGTAGAATAGAGTCGAAAATCAAATTCTCAATTTAAATATATTTAAAATGTGTTCGACTAAATATTGGTGTCAACTTTATACTTATTCAAGTACATATTACCTACTTGCTTAGTGTACGATGGTTTCATACAATAATATTTGAGAAAAAAATATTATTTCATGAAAGAGCGCTTTTGAGGCGGCGCATACAATTGTTGGATAAAAATATATTAACTGTTTTTGCAACTTATTTTAAGCAAAGGAATCCCGCGGCGCGGTGGTAACGTTAGATACATACAAGTAGATAGAAAACACTTATTTATTTCTCCAAGGAACACTTAACATAAATAAGCACATTAGAACATAATTTTTTTTTTATTGAAAGCGCGAATTTTTTTTTTTTTTCTTTTTTAGACCCTCCCTTACCCCTTAGTATCTCTTCTCCGGGATCCTTGGTACTCAGTTGCTCTTTTCTGATCCTTTTATCTTTTTCATCACGTGTCGTACATAACTCGCAACTCGCGACGATCTTGCCAGCATTTTAGAATGGTGACGAGGGTTACAAAACGATTGGTTTCTGGCGCGCAGATTACGCAAGCAATTCCGCGCCATCAGCAGCATGTCGCTGCAGGGTCTGCCGCCGCTGCCGAAGAGCCTGAGCGGCTTCGCTGAGGGTCCGCTCGGGCACGACGAGCACCTGCACTCGCCCTCCTCGCCCTCCTCGCCCTCACCCCCCGGCGAGCCGGACAAGCCGGCAGATATGGACTCGCAGTTAGCGCTACTCAAGAGAGAAATGGTGAGTACCTCATCCTGAATCTTTATAAATACTTCTTTAGCTTATGAAAATATTATATGAAAAATATGACAAAGTGTGATCGCCATCTTCACCGCATACAAATTATTTATAGGTATTAGTTATATGATGTAGATAAGCGATGAGAGGGCGAGAGAGGGGGATTCACCGCTCTACAGGAACTGATTTTACCGGAACTTTTTCCCTTACAACTTTAGATATATTTTTATTGCACCCGAATTGGTATGCTGAGCTCGTGGTCGCAGTCCCATGCACAGACTATTTCACCCCCGAGGAGTTGACATTCCTTGCATTGCATGGCTTGTAGACGCACTAGAGTATCTGGGGAAAATACAGTTTACCCGCGATTTGAACATCTGTTGATTGTAGAAGTAGAGAAAGATATTCCCCGGAAACCCGTTCCACACCTGTAGGAACACCTAGGGTAGTGTGACACAAAACGGCTTATAGGATCATGCCGTTCGCAGAACTCTTCTGCTGCCTACGGATATGGTTCGCTGGAACCAATTTGAAACGGCTAGCGATCCAACACACCTCGCTTTCTAAAGGAGCTTGATGGACTACATTATATATATCTGCGCGCTGTTTCATCGTGCGATCGATTCACACTCATTAGTTTTGCGTCGCACATTAGGAATGAGTCAGATTTGGAAAGGAGGTGTATCCTGTCAGTCTGCGCTGCTGCCGCACTAACTAGATAAACAACAGCCCGACCGACTACTAAAATATAACGTACATTATTTGTTTAGCTGCTACACTCGTTCGTATTTTGCGTTTTTGTGAGCTTCTGCTCGATCTAGGTCAACAAACCAAACACATAACCGGATTACCGAACCAAGCTAATAATATAGTTACTTAACATTCATAAATTCTTGTGAATTTGGAAAGACGACTACTTTGGAAACTTTATAGCAGAGTTCTCCGTGTTAGCTTCTTAAATTGGCTAAAACTCTTGAAATTTGGAAAATCCACTATCTCTCGTTAAATGGACATCCGGCTCCAGTTATTCCAGTCGTAAATCCTCTTTACGTTTACGTTCGTACTCTTTGCGGCCGCGTTCGCCGTTAAATGTACAAGTAAGTAGGTTCGAATTATCGCCGTGCGTCCGGCACTTATTTCAATACAATTTTATACGGCGCATTGATGTCCATAACAGGTAGCCAATATTTGTAACGATATAATGTTCTAACGTTTGACTTCTTGTGTACATGGTAACTAGTTATGTATGACCAACATGCGGTGTTTTAACGATGAAGGTAACGCAGTTTTGAATTTCAGCAAAAACATCACAAGAATTGGCTATTTTAGGAGTCACGGTCGAAATTAGGCATCCACAAAATGTGTTAATTATATTATGCTCAGTGGCCATTGGCTTTTTTTCAGTATTAACGAGAAATTATGGACAATACAATAAGCAGACATGCAGCAATAAAAATCCTAATTTATTAAAATCTACAACATCGTTAAAAATAAAATTTCATCCAACCCTTCTTACACGCTGAATTCATAGCCTAAATGTATGTACGCTCTATTTCAAACCGCAATTCGTCATTCGCCAAACGTGCCGGCTTCCATTTCCCGGAAATTCTTTTCGCATTCGCCATCTAACATAAACATGATTTAAGCAGAAAATCTAAAAACTGCGCTATTTTTCGCACACGTTGAAAGTCCGCGGCCGACATACGCAGAATTTGCTCCAGATCAGCTGCAGGCGCGGTGCGATAGGCACTCATCTCAATCAGCTGTCGAAGTCGGTGGAAACAGATGGTCGGCCCCACCGACCGACCACGCACGGCACGAGGCCGATCCACTTTGATAGCGCGCTCTCTGTACACACGTTGCGCCGCTGTTGTTCTCATGTAGACTGATGTAGGCTGCGCTGCTTGTTGGTACTAGCTTTTCCCATTACCAACAAACGTGGTAGCTGCTGCCTCTAGTGTGTGTGTGTGTATGTATTGCGGCGCCAGTGCAAGTTTCTTATAATATTCGTTTTTTTTTTTCAAATATACATTGTTTGCCTGTAAATATGCGGCTGCCTTCATAGTTTTGCTTCGTCTGTATTCCAAATCGAAGAGACGACGACCGTTGGAGTGACGCGTTTCCTACACTGGCGGCCGTGGACAGGAAAACGGAGTGTGCGAAGACCTCCTGCCAGGTGGGATGACGACATCAAGTAAATCGGCGGAAAGCAGTGGTTCCGTACCGCTGCTGAAGGCCGGGAGGACTGGAGGAAAATTAAAGAGGCGTATGTCTAGCAGTGGACGCATACACGCCGACTGACTAACGGACTCTTCTGAATAGTAGTTAAATGCCTGTTCATTCCCGTTGTACAAGTGAAACACCAAAGTTGTTAATTACTAGACATGCAAATAATATGAAATAATCCTTTCGTTTGCACTACCCATACTTCTTTCTCTGTATTTTATTCCTCATCACCCAAAGGTTGACTGGAAGAAATCACTTGCAGTGATAAGTCCGCCTTTGCGCACTTCTGTATTGGTTTGTTCTACTCGTGTACTGTTCTTCTTTCCATTGTGTGCAATAAAGAGTTTCTATTCTATTCTAATCCAAAGAGTCATAATATCGCCGAGTTGGCTCCTCGTTTCCATCATCCTTCGCAGATTTATGATATAATTAATTCCCGTATTTGTGTTGAATTGCTAAAACACGACACAGAAACCGGTCTGAGCTGGGCGGTCGTTTGTAGGTAAACCTCGCATAATGGACGACGATCTAGGACGCGGCGCCGCACGCGATCGTCCTTGCGAATAGAATCTTCATAAAGATGAAGTCAGATGCGGAATGTTGGCAATAAGCGATGCGCGAAAATAGCATCTCCGCCTTTTGTTAGTCACCGCTGCCATCGGGCATCAGGTAAACACTTGCCAGTCATGGCCAGTGAAATTCACGACAGAATGAAAGAAATCCTTGAGACATTTTCTGTGATTACTCCACTGTTATTTTCGATGTGTTGAAATTGCTAATGGCGAATTCGATATTGAAAAGTGACAGGACGGATCAAATGTGGCAGATAACCAAAGTGTGTACATAGGTAAGCTACCAGAATGTCTCAAGGTTTTCAAGGGTTGGTTAAGTTAATAAAGATGCCCACGATAAAATTGCAAATGAGACCAACAATCCTCCTCGGATCATACGCACACCTGGGCTCGGTCATAACTTGGATGGGTGACCATTCGACAGTTGCAGGCTGGTCGTGGTTCGGATTCCACTTAAAACTAGGTCCACTCCCTTCTTACCTTACTAGGTGGTATGGTTTAACTCGCCCGGGTCGGTACGACCGCACTGAATGAAAGGTCGGTCGAAACGCGAAACGTAGTATAGTTCGTAGCCGACACGACCAAAGGGAAACACTGACATGGCACCTAGTTCACCAAGGTGACGCTCGCAGATGTTTTAGGTGAGGTAGCCAATGTTGTAGATGTACCAGTCTTAAACATGAGGAGAACCATGTGATCTATTTTTATCTGACTACGGCGACAGATATTCCTGAGGGAGTAACTCTATATATCTCCGTCAGCCTTGAAAGGATTCAGGAAGGAATAAGGACATGTACCAGTGTTACTTGTAAGGCTTTGACGCAACTACTCGTGCATGGCGAGGCGCGGGCGGGGGCTGGACGGACATATGGGTCAACTTTCAAAACATAAACGCTTTTATAACTTGGTTCGTACTAACGATCGATCTGTGTGACTGAACATGACATTGCTTTCACTGCTTCCTTGTTCGTGTATATTGGGCGCGTTTTGAATCTAGAACCGAACTGCGATATGGTTTTCAAGTTTATATAGTTTCCCACGTTTTTTAATTTCAATTTCTATGCAAATATACGAAATGGTAATATATTATATTTCGCAAATAATCAATTGAATTTTCGGTCCAATGATAATATGGATATGAATATAAAACTATGTATTTTGCATGCGAAATGGCTTAATTTGAGTGTTTTTTTTTTGCGGGATCATCATATTAATACGTAGCCATTTCATTCGCCTTTGATCTCATCTCACTAACTCAAAAATTATATCAAAAGCTCCGTTTGTACTTTACGCTGTCTGATCATTTTCCTAATCGAATTTTGCGTAAAATAGTTTTACAAAAATGTTTCCCAGATCCATATCAAATGAAAACGAGTAAACGGTCGGTCGAATCGGCTATGTAAATAGTTCGCGTTTTCCGTCCAGTTCAGTGTAGCCGACATGAAATGAAGGGAAGCGCTGACATGGCACCCAGTTCACCCGGTGTTATGGGCTGACATCACGGATGTTGTAGGTGATGCAGACAACCGTGTCAGTTTCCATAAAAAAAACTAATAAATAAATAAACAGTTTTGTAACATGATGCTTCCTATATCGTCCCAATTTGTGCATAGACCATTGAATAGAATAATCGTTTATTCTCCGGAGTTGGTCGAAATGGCCGGATGGGACAGGCAGGCACGGCGTGTGACATTCCGCGCGAGGTGTGGACTGTGGGTGGAGGCGGGCACTGGAGCTACTTTCTCTAGGAAGCGGCGGCGGCGCCTGGTTCCGTACATCCTCCCACGCTGGAAACACACAGTTTGAAATGTGAGACGGTGATGCTTGCATTGAATTTTTACGTTTATGTAAATTAAAAACTGTAGCACAAGTCGTATGAAGTTTGAGGGACAGAATGTTTTAATCATCGATTCTCTGGTCCCGCTCGGTTGGCCGCAGGGCTTTCAGAAACGTTTTGATTGTAACCTGCCTGATGGCGGAGCCAGTCCGACTTGTAGACGGACGAAGGAAGCAGGAGAAAAGCTTCCAATCACTTGGATTGTTTGCTGTAAACAACCTTCAATAAACCTTCACTCATACAAAATACTCTCTACAGTAGTGGACGGACACTATGTACAGTACATCTTGTCTAGCCGCGACCACCGCGGCTTGAACGTACGTTGTTCGTATTGGCTGGTCGGAGCATGAGCTTTGGTCCCTCTGACTCAGCCACCCAAACATATTTTTTTTATGGAAACTGACACGGTTGGCTACATCACCTACAATATTCGTGATGTCAGCCCATAACACCGGGTGAACTAGGTGCCATGGCAGTGCTTCCCTTCATTTTGATGTCGGCTACACTGAACTGGACGGAAAACACGAACTATTTACATCGGCGTTTTGACCGACGTTTCGCTCAGTGCGGTGGTATCAACCCGGCCCGGATAAACCCTACAACCTAGTAAGGTAAGAAGGGAAGGGACCTACAGTTTAACGTGGAATCCGAACCACGGTCATACAACACATACTTACCGGAATACATTTAAAAAAAATCCAATAGAACTGATTAATTATAAAATGTGTAAGACTCGTGTTTTCCTTAGTCACACTCAATTATAACATTTCCCTAAAAACCAAATTACATAAGTACCCAATACATCAATCAACGTTACTACAGTCATCTGTCACTACTAATCTTTTCACACCTATTGTAGTTCAGTTCCTATTTCTAATTTCCACAACTGACATTTTGAAGTCGTCGACATCGTCGCCTCGGTCTAAAACTGTTGTATGTATGTCACTGAAGTCTCCGCGCGCGGGGACGAGACGACTACACACGAGACGTGCCGCGGTGGTGGTGGTGGCGCCACACGTGCCGCTTTATAAATAGAGCACACGACAACCCTAGCCAAGGGGCGAAGCACCCGAGCCGGCCCGGGGGCCGGCTGACAACGACCGCTTACGTCAGTAAAGAATTACATCATTCCTGTCCTGCCTCATCGCTTGCACCGTCTGATGATCTGTATTGAACACTAGATTTTTCCCGCGGCTTCGCTTCGCGTGACTTTTTGCTCACCTTTCTTCGCTTTCTTTATTAGGATTCCTACGCTCTCTAGTCGTCGTGGGCCTGGAGTCTGGAGGATGTCTGAGGGCAATTTAAATGTTGTGTCGCTCACTGATGCTGTATTACTAGCTAGACTGGATGATCCTTTTTCATACATCACTCCAGAAAACAAAATGCCACTGAGGAAATCAACTTATAAGCTGGGTTTTCCTTTGAATGACGAGTACGGGTGGCTGTCCCCAAAAGTTCAATGAAATATCCATAGAGGAGGAACGTCTATGGGAAGATCAGTCATCAGACACATCCCATTACAGCATTCCTCGCGAAACCAAAAATACTTGAGCAAGCCTTAATTTCTTTTTTATGTTTTGGCATTGTACATTATTTTCCAACTTTGTTACGACTGTCTCATAAACTTCATCAACCTGCTCGTCTTCGCTTTGAAGCACGCGCCAATTCTTTTCAATATCTCGGTAACTATCTGCTCCTCCGCACCGCGCCGCGCCGCTGTGTCGTATATATTTAGTGACACAGCTATAAATATCATCCAGTTAGCGAACGCGTTAAAGAAAACAACCGAATTGACGCCGCACCCCATTTCGTGTTTCCGCTGAACATACTCGAGTCAACCATCATTTTAACTCCCTTAAGAATCAAAATAGCTTGGAATCCTAGCGCAAAATGCTTCCCAACACGAGAGATAACTCTCGGTGCGTATGAACCAATTTCGCTCTTATAACCCATCTTGGTGGTCGATTGCGCCGGCTGTTCATTTTACGTTACGTCTACTACTAATTTTGTGGCGGACGACGATAGCTCCGCAGCCGACGCATCTTAGTTAGGAAAATTAGCTTAGGAAATAGAGTAGTAAGGCAGCGGCCAGCGTAGTTATAGAATAGGTTTCATAAGTTAGCATAGAATAGCATAGGCGCGGGCTAGGTATAAGTAAGATAGCATATAAGTTAGACGTAAGTTAGTTATTAAGAAATATATCTTTTACACAATCGTAGAATAAGATAGCCCGTAGGATCTAGCCCGTTAGGTTTAATTAGCTATTAGAACATATTAACTAGGTTAGATATAAGTTTTATTCAATAAATAAATATATCGGGTCGGCCTTTTACTGGAGTACACACGGACGAGGCGAGTGCGGCAGGGGGCGCTGGTGTAGCGCGTAGCGAGATGACTCATAGCCGAGCCGAGCGCAATAGTGCAGCGGTCCGCCGCGCCGCGCCGGTGCTACATTCTGTTGCCCGACGCGTCCCTAGCGAGGTTATAAAAGGGGCCTCTAACCGCCGGCTCGGCAGACCGCAGCTAGCAACCGGAGAGAGAGGACCACTTGGAAGAGCAACAGCAAGACATCAAGAGCAGCAAGAGGAGCGGCTACATTCCCGCCGACGCGGTCGAATTCGCCACTTGCAAGCGTCTATCGCCGTCTCTCTCTCTCCGCTGCGCGTCTCACGCTTGCGTCGCCCCGCACAACCGCAAGCCCGCCGTTTACGTCCGTGGTTGCTCCAGTAACAGGCCGCCCTGTTACTGTACTGAGCACCGGCGTATTATTTCGTGCCCGTTTCGTTGTTTCCCGTACTGCGTGTCGTCGACCGAGTGGCCGGGCGTCTTGCCGATCCAGAACAAGATATACAGTCCACCGCTTCCCGAGCGTCGATCCGGAACATTGATCCATTCGGCGCCGGATAGAAGATGCCTATCACTCGGTCCACGAAGAACGCGAGGCTGTCGAGGGCCGACCCGCAGCGCGACGAGCCGCCGCGTGTGCCGCCGACTGGAGGAGCTATTACGTTGGAGCGCGTCACGCCGCCGTGTGACGTGCCGCGTGTGCCGCCGGTTGGAGGAGCACCCGCGCCGGGGCTTATCGTGTCGCCGCCCAGGACCTCGGACAGCCACGGGAGAACGACGAGCTACGATACGGGGACCGCATCATCGTCCCACGGACTGCAGACGGAGGACGAGTCGTCCCCGACGGACAACGTGTGTGTGAGTGCAACGGACAGTGTGAAAGTGCAGTGTACCGCGACGCGCGCCGACGTCACTTGCCGTAGTGACGTCAGAGCACCGGGCACCATGCCCGCGGATGCTTCGCGCCGCGATGACGTCATCGCGCCGAGCGCAGCGCCCGTACGCGCCCCGCGCAGCGATGACGTCAGTGTACAGTGTGACTCAGTGCAGTGTCCGGTGCCGCGCGTCGCCCCGCCACGCTCGCACGCGTCCGCCGGGCGCAGAACGCGATCTGCCCGGTCGACCGCGTCCTCGAGGCGGCTACGTGCGGAGCTCGCGCAGCAAGAAGAGCTCGCACAGCTCGAGCTCGAGCAGGCAACCGCGCGCGTCGAGCAAGCAACCGCGCGCGCCGAGCAAGCAACCGCGCGCGCCAATGTCATGAAGGAGCGGATCGCGCTCCTGCGACTCGAGCGGGCTTCGTCGAGTGACAATGAATGCGACAACGGACTACAGCGCGGTCGCCTCGATAACTGGGTGCGAGTGCACAGCGAACACCGGCGGGAGCAGAAGACGCAGCACGCCGCCGCACACTGGTCATTCGCCCATATGTGCGCCGCCACCGCCGCGACACCGGCCGCGCCGGCACCCGCCGCCGCGGAGAAGACTGCGCCGCCGCTGCTCGCCGCCCCCGCTGTGTTGCCAGACACACCGCTGCACGCTGACGCTGTCTCACCGTCCGCCGCCGCCGCGGCAAACGTCACCGCCTGTGACGCTTGGACGAGCTCCGCCGCCGCGGAGCAATCAGGCACGGCATGCTAGCCCGCCGCCGACAGAGAGGAGGGCGCCGCCCCCGAGACCTGGCTGCGCGCCGCCGTCGCGGCAGAGCCAGGTGCGTCTGCATGGCCACCCACCGCCGCGTGGCCAACTACACGGCTGCACTCTGCCGCTGTCTCACCGTCCGCCGCCGCCGCGGCAAACGTCACCGCCTGTGACGCATGGACGAGCTCCGCCGCCGCGGAGCAATCCAGCACGGCCGCCGTGCCGCCGCCCGCTGCCGCCGCAGCGTGGCCGCCCGCATCTGTGCACGCCGCCGCCGTGCCGCCACCCGCTGCCGCCGCAGCGTGGCCGCATGCATCCGCGCACACAACCGCCGTGCCGCCGCCCGCTGCCGCCGCAGCGTGGCCGCCCACATCTGTGCACGACGCCGCCGTGACGCCGCCCGCTGCCGCCGCAGCGTGGCCGCATGCGTCTGCGCACACAACCGCCGTACCGCCGCCCGCTGCCGCCGCAGCGTGGCCGCCTGCATCTGGGCACGCCGCCGCCGTGCCGCCGCCCGCTGCCGAAGCAGCGTGGCCCCCTGCATCTGGGCACGCCGCCGCCGTGCCGCCGCCCGCTGCCGCCGCAGCGTGGCCGCCTGCAGCTGAGCACGCCGCCGCCGTGCCGCCGCCCGCTGCCGCCGCAGCGTGGCCGCCCGCCGCCGACGCAGAGGAGGCCGCCGCCCCCGAGACCTGGCTGCGCGCCGCCGTCGCGGCACAGCCAGGTGCCTCTGCATGGCCACCCACCGCCGCGTGGCCACCTACATCGGCACCCGTCGCTACGCACGCCGCCGCCGTGCCGCCGCCCGCTGCCGCCGCAGCGTGGCCGCATGCATCTGCGCACACAACCGCCGTGCCGCCGCCCGTTGCCGCCGCAGCGTGGCCGCCCGCATCTGTGCACGACGCCGCCGTGACGCCGCCCGCTGCCGCCGCAGCGTGGCCGCATGCGTCTGCGCACACAACCGCCGTACCGCCGCCCGCTGCCGCCGCAGCGTGGCCGCCTGCATCTGGGCACGCCGCCGCCGTGCCGCCGCCCGCTGCCGAAGCAGCGTGGCCCCCTGCATCTGGGCACGCCGCCGCCGTGCCGCCGCCCGCTGCCGCCGCAGCGTGGCCGCCTGCAGCTACGCACGCCGCCGCCGTGCCGCCGCCCGCTGCCGCCGCAGCATGGCCACTTGCCTCTACGCACGCCGCCGCCGCTGCGTGGCCGTCCGCGCCACAGGCTGCCAACCGCCGCTATCGCGGGGCCGCACGCCGCGCCACCGCCTGCCGCCGCGGCGTAGCCGTCCGCGCCACAGGCTGCTGCCGTCGCTACCATGGGGCCGCACGCCGCGCCACCGCCCGCCGCCGCTGCGTGGCCGTACGTCGCGCCACAGGCTGCCGCCCGCCGCTACCGCGGGGCCGCACGCCGCGCCACCGCCCGCCGCCGCTGCGTGGCCGTACTCCGCGCCACAGGCTGCTGCCGCCGCCGCTACCGCGGGGCCCGCACGCTGCGCCACCGCAAGCCGACGCGGACATGCGCGCTGCGCTGCCACCCGCAGCTACTACGCGGCCGCACGTCGCGCCGCAGCCCGTCGCCGCCGCCGCGGCGATGCAGCACGTCACCGCTGCCATGACGCCGCTAGCCGCCGCTGACACGACGCAGGAGGCCACCACTGCCGCGACACAACTCGCTCCGCCGAACGAGCACGAATGCGCCGCCGAGTGCGAGGGCCAGGTGGACGCGAGCGCAGAGAAGGAGTACCCCGCATGCTCGACCGAGCATCACCTACTCGGTGACGACGCCGCTGAACGACTACGGAGTCGCTTGGAGGCTGACCCAGAAGTCGAGGATCAACACCGGCGGGAGCCGCCGGCGCTGCGCGGCCGTACGCCGCCGCCACTGCCGCGTCACCGCACGCCGCCGCCGCCCGCTGCCGCCGCAGCGTGGCCGCCTGCGGCTGAGCACGCCGCCGCCGTGCCGCCACCCGCTGCCGCCGCAGCGTGGCCGCCCGCCGCCGACGCAGAGGAGGCTGCCGTCCCCGAGACCCGGCTGCGCGCCGCCGTCGCGGCACAGCCAGGTGCCTCTGCATGGCCACCCACCGCCGCGTGGCCACCTACATCGGCACTCACCGCTGCGCACGCCGCCGCCGTGCCGCCGCCCGCTGCCGCCGCAGCGTGGCCGCCCGCCGCCGACGCAGAGGAGGCTGCCGTCCCCGAGACCCGGCTGCGCGCCGCCGTCGCGGCACAGCCGGGTGCCTCTGCATGGCCACCCACCGCCGCGTGGCCACCTACATCGGCACTCACCGCTGCGCACGCCGCCGCCGTGCTGCCGCCCGCTGCCGCCGCAGCGTGGCCGCCCGCCGCCGACGCAGAGGAGGCTGCCGTCCCCGAGACCCGGCTGCGCGCCGCCGTCGCGGCACAGCCGGGTGCCTCTGCATGGCCACCCACCGCCGCGTGGCCACCTACATCGGCACTCACCGCTGCGCACGCCGCCGCTGTGCTGCCGCCCGCTGCCGCCGCAGCGTGGCCGCCCGCCGCCGACGCAGAGAAGGCTGCCGTCCCCGAGACCCGGCTGCGCGCCGCCGTCGCGGCACAGCCGGGTGCCTCTGCATGGCCACCCACCGCCGCGTGGCCACCTACATCGGCACTCACCGCTGCGTACGCCGCCGCCGTGCCGCCGCCCGCTGCCGCCGCAGCGTGGCCGCCCGCCGCCGACGCAGAGGAGGCCGCCGCCTCCGAGACCTGGCTGCGCACCGCCGTCGCGGCACAGCCAGGTGCCTCTGCATGGCCACCCACCGCCGCGTGGCCACCTACATCGGCACCCGCCGCTACGCAGCAAGCCGCAACCGCCGCGGACACGAACGCCGCGCTGCCGCCCGCCACTGTCGCGGGGCCACACGCCGCACCACCGCAAGCCGCTGCGGACACGCGCGCTGCGCCACCGCACGCCGCCGGCATCGCTGCGTGGCAGCACGCCACCGCGGGCGCTGCGTGGCCGCACGCCGCCGCCGCCGCTGCGTCGCCGCACTCCGCCGCCGTCGCTGCGTGGAAGCACACTACCGCCGCCGGCGCTGCATGGCCGCACGCCGTCGCCGCCGCTGTACGGCCTCACGCCACCTCCGCCGCTCAGCACACGAGCGTGCGCCGCGGCGACAACGCCGCAGTCATCCACTGGCACTTACGACGGAACGACGGAACAGTGTACCAGCGCAACTACAGCGCTGTGGCGGAGAGCGCACAGGCTGGCAGACCGTTCCGGGCACCGGCGGGAGCCGCGAAGACGCGGCAGACTCCCCAAGGGACACGTGCTGATTGGCGACTGCACCTCTTCCGAAGACCCGTCAAGAGGATCGTCGTCCTGCCTACCCAAGAGGATCGAGCGGAGCTGCGACGGCGGGAGAATGTGGCGGACGACGATAGCTCCGCAGCCGACGCATCTTAGTTAGGAAAATTAGCTTAGGAAATAGAGTAGTAAGGCAGCGGCCAGCGTAGTTATAGAATAGGTTTCATAAGTTAGCATAGAATAGCATAGGCGCGGGCTAGGTATAAGTAAGATAGCATATAAGTTAGACGTAAGTTAGTTATTAAGAAATATATCTTTTACACAATCGTAGAATAAGATAGCCCGTAGGATCTAGCCCGTTAGGTTTAATTAGCTATTAGAACATATTAACTAGGTTAGATATAAGTTTTATTCAATAAATAAATATATCGGGTCGGCCTTTTACTGGAGTACACACGGACGAGGCGAGTGCGGCAGGGGGCGCTGGTGTAGCGCGTAGCGAGATGACTCATAGCCGAGCCGAGCGCAATAGTGCAGCGGTCCGCCGCGCCGCGCCGGTGCTACATTCTGTTGCCCGACGCGTCCCTAGCGAGGTTATAAAAGGGGCCTCTAACCGCCGGCTCGGCAGACCGCAGCTAGCAACCGGAGAGAGAGGACCACTTGGAAGAGCAACAGCAAGACATCAAGAGCAGCAAGAGGAGCGGCTACATTCCCGCCGACGCGGTCGAATTCGCCACTTGCAAGCGTCTATCGCCGTCTCTCTCTCTCCGCTGCGCGTCTCACGCTTGCGTCGCCCCGCACAACCGCAAGCCCGCCGTTTACGTCCGTGGTTGCTCCAGTAACAGGCCGCCCTGTTACTGTACTGAGCACCGGCGTATTATTTCGTGCCCGTTTCGTTGTTTCCCGTACTGCGTGTCGTCGACCGAGTGGCCGGGCGTCTTGCCGATCCAGAACAAGATATACAGTCCACCGCTTCCCGAGCGTCGATCCGGAACAAATTTGATACTGCAATCGGGCGTGCGCTGTCCCTTTGTTGTTTTTTTTTATTTCGGTTAGAGCTTTTCTAAATGTCAATAAATTGCAGACTAAATTGACGGCGAAGAGTTACGAATTGACGGCCAAATTGTATAAACAGGGACACGTGTGTCGTGGCTAAGTTATTAGGATTTTAACAATTTCCCGACTTGATTTGTCGGCCTGCTTGATGAAGACGGATCACTATAAATGAATAATGAAACGAGATGTAAAGGGAGTGTTCCACGCCACTAGGGCAACAGCTTACGCAATATGATCTGTTTGGTGTACACGCAAACGTATATCTTCTCCGGCAACCGTAGCCGTACTAAAGTAGCCCAAGAAGACACGCTGCGTGCAAATTTCGCACCGATTGCTATCCATGACTTACGCTTCAGATTTAGACCGCGCCGCGCCGATAGCAGATAGCCGTGTGAACAGCCCGCAAGTACTTTCAGTGGTAATACCGACGGTAACCGGAGCGCCTTCTAGGAGCAGCTGCGTACGCCGCGGTACGCCGTACCGTACGTACGCGTGTGCTCGCCTAACATATTGCACAAATACTCCAATCAATAAAGCATTTCCACTCGACGTAATTCCTCTGTCGCTGAATCTTTGCAGTGTGATAAAGTAGGGTTTAAAATACACGTTTGACAAATTATCTAGGATTTTTTATGTTTGGAAGTTAGGTATTTATACCTAAAGATGAAAATCGCTTATAACTGCTGGTGAAAAATTGCTCCGTCCGAAGTTCCTTCCGTATATGATATTATATATTAATAAGAGTATATATATAACATTATCTATGAAAATTTCGATTTCGAATAGGCAGAAATTTGAAAATACCTATTTTGTATCACAACTTCTTCAGAAAAATTGCTCTGTCAATTTTTATTTTATTATATGTCTTAATTTATTTATATATATCGCTTTAGACAAGTATCTAGGAAATTTTCCTTATCGATCACACCTTTACAGATTTTCGGCAATAATTCGCTGTGAAAAATTGCTCTGTCCAAAATTCTTTCGGAATATGATATTATATATTAATAAGAGTATATATATAACATTATCTAGGAAAATTTCGATTTCGAACAGGCAGAAATTTGAAAATACCTATAAAAATTACTCTGTCAATTTTTATTTTTTTTCATCTCCTAATTTCTTTAAATATATCGCTTTTCATAATTATCTAGGAAATTTTCCTTATCGATCACACCTTTACATATTTTTGGCAATAACCCAAGCACTGTGAAAAATTGCTTCGTCTGTTTTTATTAACTTATTAGACAAAGAACATGAAAATATAATATAATTGTGTAGTTTCGAGTATCGCAATATAATAAAACAACGTTTAAAAAGCGCGCGCTCGCACTACACTGAACTCGGGGTGCGGGAGGGCTGCGGGAGTGGGGAAGAATAAGCCCGCCCGCCCGCGCGCCAGCAGCTCATCGTCCCGCACCGCGACCGACGAGACGACACGCGAGCGTCGTCGATGCTCGCGGCTCGCTATTCCGCCCGCCACCTCTGTCGTCCCACTACAACGCCGCTCCGCCGCGCCGTCCTGCCGCCTATGGAACGAAAATGTAGGGCCTATCTATATAGTATTAGGAACTTTTAAAATTTAACTTTCGTTCTGTAATTTAATTTGTATGACAGTATGTCGAAACAACTTATTAAACATATTTCATGCACGTACAGTCTGTATGTAAATAAAGTGTATACATTTTTGTAAAGAAACGATTTAAAAAATTAAAAACCGCCTTCAAAAATGTATGAAATAAAAAAAAATCGAACCCTAGAGTTGAAGGCGGTCGGTTATTTTTGCTTGCACCGCCTTCAACTCTAGGGTTCGATTTTTTTTATTTCATACATTTTTGAAGGCGGTTTTTATATATTTTTTAATAGTTTTTTATTTCAGTTTTTTTAGTAATTTTTTGCTATTAATGTACTCGGCGGAATCGCTCGGCTTTTGGCTTCGCGAATCCGCCTCGCTTTCCAATCCGATCTTGATGAAATTGAAATGGGACCACGCGGAAAGCACCAGCTTTCAAATAAAAAAAGAATCATCACAATCGGTTCCCTTGGGGACGGAGTCGCGTGTGTCCGCCTGTAAGTATCTACAGGTCGCACTCAGACGACGCGGGGACAGCTCGATTGTTCGAGCACTTGAGTAGAGCGGCAGATGAAGTGCATGTAGTTTCCCTATATATATATATATATCCGCGGATATGGTTCTGCTTGGGGATTTTAATGCCCATCACGAGGAGTGGCTGGGCTCCGGGAGAACTGACTTCGAGGGGAGAGCCGCCTACGACTTCGCCCTGACGCATGACTTGCCTCAACTGATAGACCAACCTACCAAAGTGCCAGACATGGACGGTCATGCACCCTCTCTGCTGGATCTTCTGCTGACGACGAACCCTGCTGGATACAAAGTCACAGTGAGCACTCCTCTTGGCTTCTCTGACCACTGTTTAGTGGGGTCCACGGTGCCATTTTTGCCTCCTTAGTCTCGTACTGGAGGAATGCGTCCAATTTGGCACTACGTGTCAGCGGATTGGGACGGGATGCGAGAATACATCACATCCTACCCATGGAGAGAGCTATGCTTCAGTTCGGATGATCTACACCTCGGATGATCTACACCTTGGCTACGGCATTGGCGCATTCCGGCAGAATGCGCCAATGCCGTAGCCGAGGTGGTTCTGGGGGGAATGGAGATGTTCATTCCCAGCGCCCTCGTGCGCCTCGGTGGTAAAAGCCAGGCCTGGTACAGCCGCGACTGTGGTGAAGCTGTCGCAGCTAATGGCGCAGCTTATCGTGCATGGTCGTGCACTCGTACCAGACGCGATCCTAATGTATCCGAACTGAAGAAAGAATACAACCGCCTCTCCAGATCCTGCAAGAGGGCTATCGTCAGGGCCAAATTCGAGCATATCGGCAGAGTTGGTGATAGGCTGAACCAGCACCCAACTGGGAGCCGTGAGTTTTGGTCTCTCGCCAAATCTGTCGTATCGATTTTCTACCGCTCCTCCCTTCCACCTCTACAGTGTCCTGGGGGCTCACTTGCCCACTCCGCAAATGTAAATGCTCTCTTTGCGTAGAACTCCACCCTGGACGATGGGGTGCCATCCCCCCATCCATAACTAGGTGTGAGAACTCCATGCCGGAAGTACAGTTCCGACAACGAACTGTGCGGGCGGAGCTTATCTCCCTAGACACCAGGAAGGCGAGTGGGCCGGATATGATTCATGCATTGGTGCTGAAACGGTGTGAATTGGTCTCGATATTGCCAAGGCATTCGAATGGGTTTGGCACAAATCGCTTCTGGGCTAGCTTCCGTCGTACGGACTTCCTTCTGGCCTCTGCGACTGGGTCGCCGACTTCCTACATGGGCGTAGCATTCAGGTCCTAGTGGACGGTTGCTCTTCGGACGCCCTGTCAGTGAATGCCGGCGTATCGCAGGGATCTGTGTTGTCTTGTCACCAACACTGTTTCTTCTGCATATCAATGACATGCTGCCACTCGGCAACATAAATTGTTATGCGGATGACAGTACAGCACATGGATCCTATACCAGTGACCCTTCAGTCAGACGGGATGTTGTGGATGAAGAGGCGAAGACTTGTGTCTGATCTCAAACAAACGCTTCGGTCAATTTTTTTATTTTTATTTTTTTTTTTTTTATACTAAGCGCGACATGTGGCGCCGAGTCACCCATAAGGTGTCTAGCGACGCCCATGGACATTCGGACGTATGCGGGGGCTGCGAATGCCATGCCGGCCTGACAGGTGCCCATTCACGCTTCTCTTGAAGGACCCGAGACTATACTTGGGGGGAAATATGTGGGCAAGTAGAGCGTTCCTGAGTTTACCGGTTCTGTGGAGGAAGGATCTGCAGAACCGATTTGTACGCATCCGCGGTAAGTCCAGCGTATAGGGATGTAATCCCTGCCCAGTGCGCGTTGTACGGAGGTGGAAAGGGGACGGCGGAATCGCGTTAAACAGCTCCTCCGAGCACTCCCCGTGGAATAAGCGATAGAACACGCTTAGGGCGCCGACATCCCTACGAAGTTGCAGCGGTTCTAGATCACGGGACACGTCGGGGTCATCCACTAGTCGCACGGCTCGACGCTGGATCGAGTCCAAAGGCGCAAGCTGGTATTTGGCTGAGCCATCCCACAGGTGCGAGCAGTACTCCAGGCAGGACCTTATCTGCGATTTATACAAAAGCAGCCTTTGGTCCGGCGTGAAGTACCGTCGAACCTTATTGAGTATGCCTAGCTTTTTTGAGGCCAGCTTGGCCTTGCCCTCGATATGGCGCCGGTAGTTTAGGTCGTGCGACAGTTCGACTCCGAGGACCCCGAGGTGGTCGCTTAATTTAAGCGACGTGTCTTGGAAGCAAGGATCTGGTGAGAACGCCGCTCTCTTCGCACTGAACGCGCAAGCACAAGTCTTCGCCTCTTTTCATCCACAACCTCTCGTCTGGCTGAAGGGTGACTGGTATAGGATCCGTGTGCTGTACTGTCATCCGCATAACAATGAATGTTGCCGAGTGGCAGCATGTCATTGATATGCAGAAGAAACAGTGTGGGTGACAGCACAGATCCCTGCGGTACGCCGGCATTCACTGACATGGCATCCGACGAGCAACCGTCCACTAGGACCTGTATGCTACGCCCATGTAGGAAGTCGGCGACCCAGTCGCAGAGGCCAGAAGGAAGTCCGTACGCCGGAAGCTTGCCCAGGAGCGATTTGTGCCAAACCCTGTCGAATGCCTTGGCAATATCTAGGCCAATTGCCAAGGATTCACCATGTCCTTCAAGCGATTCCCCCCAAAGGTGAGTGACGTACGCTAGGAGATCACCAGCGGATCGGTTTGGCCGAAAGCCATATTGCCGATCGCTGATGAGGTTATTTGTCTCCAGGTACGCCATGAGCTGGGCATTGATAATGCGCTCCATCACCTTGCAGAGTAGGGAGGTAATCGCTATAGGTCGGTAGTTCGAAGGGTTTGAGCGGTCGCCCTTTTTGGGGACCGCTTGAACAAATGCAGATTTCCAGGCCGCCGGCACACGGGAAGTAGAGTAAGAGAGGCGGAAAAGGCGCGTAAGCACTGGAGCCAGCTCGGGAGTACACCGTTTCAGCACCAATGCAGGAATCCTATCCGGCCCACTCGCCTTCCTGGTGTCTAGGGAGAGAAGCTCCGCCCGCACAGTTCGTTGTCGGAACTGTACTTCCGGCATGGAGTTCTCACACCTAGTTATGGATGGAGGGATGGCACCCCCATCGTCCAGGTTGGAGTTCCCCGCAAAGAGAGACACCAATAAATCGGCTTTCTCCTTTGCGGAGGGGGCTAGTGAGCCCCCAGGACACTGCAGTGGTGGAAGTGAGGAGCGGCAAAAATTCGATTCGACAGATTTGGCGAGAGACCAAAACTCACGGCTCCCAGTTGGGTGCTGGTTCAGCCTATCGCCAACTCTGCCGATATGCTCGAATTTGGCCCTGGTAATAGTCCTCTTGCAGGATCTGGAGAGGCGATTGTATTCTTTCTTCAGTTCGGATACATTAGGATCACGTCTGGCACGAGCGCACGACCATGCACGATAAGCTGCGCCATTAGCTGCGACAGCTTCAGCACAGTCGCGGCTGTACCAGGGCTGGCTTTTACCACCGAGGCGGACGAGGGCGCTGGGAATGAACATTTCCATACCCCCCAGAACCACCTCGGCTACGGCATTGGCGCATTCCGACGGATCATCCGAACTGAAGCATAGCTCTCTCCATGGGTAGGATGCGATGTATTCTCGCATCCCATCCCAATCTGCCGACGCGTAGTGCCAAATTCGACGCAATCCTCCAGTACGGGACTGAGGAGGCGAAAATGGCACCGTGGACCCCACTAGACAGTGGTCAGAGGAGCCAAGAGGAGCGCTCACTGTGACTTTGTATCCAGCAGGGTTCGTCGTCAGCAGAAGATCCAGCAGAGAGGGTACATGACCGTCTATATCTGGCACTCTGGTAGGTTTATCTACCAGTTGAGACAGGTCATGCGTCAGGGCGAAGTCGTAGGCGGCTCTCCCCGCGAAGTCAGTTCTCCCGGAGCCCAGCCACACCTCGTGGTGGGCATTAAAATCTCCAAGCAGAACCATATCCGCGGAGGGAAACCGCTCTTGCACTTCATCTGCCGCTCTACTCAAGTGCTCGAATAATCCGTATTTCCGAATGGGGCCGCTGTACGCAACAGTCGTTCTCACCCCGTGGTGTTAGTGGGTGGACTGTAGTTGGGTGGGGGTGCGACTGTGCACATGCAATATCACGCCGTCACCGCAGCGGTACTCATATTCTGGGTTTGATAGTTTCATAAGGGGTGAAATAGGGTAAATAAGAGACGATTGGGACTTTTACAAGTTTCCCCGAGGCTGGTTTACGCGGCGGCGACGGGTGTTGTCTACTGTTATCTATCAGTCAGTTCAGATCTTATTTTGCGCTTCGTGATAGGATTAGTTTGGCGTAGCGTCTGGATCCGTCTGACTGACTTCGGAAATTCGCTTAGGTGTCGGGCTCCGTCTGGATGGCGTCGGGGAACGCAGGGCAGTATCGGGCTCCATCGGGATGGCGTCGGGGGACGTTGGGCAGTGTCGGGCTCCTTCCGAGCTGCGTCGGGATTCGTCGGACTGGCTTCGAGGCTCGCTTAGATGTCAGACCGCGTCTGGATGGCGTCGGGGGAACGCAGGGGCAGTGTCGTACTCCTTCTGAGCCGCGTCGGGATTCGTCGGGCTGGTTTCGGAGCTCGCTTAGATGTCGGACTGCGTCTGGATGGCGTCGGGGGAACGCAGGGCAGTGTCGGACTCCTTCTGAGCAGCGTCGGGATTCGTCAGACTGGTTTCAGAGCTCGCTTAGATGTCGGACTGCGTCTGGGTGGCGTCGGGGGAACGCAGGGCAGTGTCGGACTCCTTCTGAGCAGCGTCGGGATTCGTCGGACTAGCTTTGAGGCTTACTTGGATGTCGGGCTCCGTCTGTATTGTGTCGGGGAACCCCAGGGCAGTGTCGGGCTCTTTCTTAGCAGCGTCGGGATTCGTCGGACTAGCTTCCGAGCTCACTTAGATGTCGGACTCCGTCTGAATGGCGTCGTGGGAACGCAGGGCAATGTTGGACTCCTTCTGAGCATCTTCGGGATTCGTCGGACTAGCTTCCGAGCTCACGTAGATGTCGGACTGCGTCTGGATGGCGTCGGGGGAACACAGGGAAATGTTGGACTCCTTCTGAGCAGCGTCGGGATTCGTCGGACTAGCTTCGAGGTGTAGCGCAAAGTGTGTGGTGGTGTGGTACCTCCTACCTGGATGTTGATGTCTCCGCCCGCAGCCGCACCTTCGATAGCTCGGTCCTTCAGGTGGTGGTCGTCGATCGGCACGGAAACGTCCCGGTGTCCGAGGATCTGCTGGGCCCAGCTACGCACACACTTCGGAAACTACACTCACTATACTTATGCCGTATTAGGTCGCAACAAGCCCTGAGAGCCCGCGCCGCGCTCGATCAGGGTGGATTTTATCTTTTCCAGAGCAAAATGTTTGAACAAAACCGCCCGCTCCCGCTTGTATTTTCGGACGTGTCAGATCACAACAGTCCGTCGCCTAGGCAACCGGACTCTTCTCCTTTCCGCCAGGAGGCGCTGTGTGCTTCTTGCATGAAGACCGCTTCAGGTAGAGTCTTGAGGCGAAGAGAATGGAGGAACGTTTTTTTTTATTTTTTTTTATTGAAAGCGCGACATATGGCGCCTAGCCACCCATAAGGTGTCTAACGACGCCCATGGACATTCGGTCGTATGCGGGGGTTGCGAATGCCATGCCGGCCTGACATGTGCCCATTCACGCCCCTCTTTAAGGACCCGAGACTGTACTTGGGGGGAAATATATGAGCAGGGAGAGCATTCCAGAGTTTACCGGTTCTGTAGAGGAATGATCTGCAGAATCGATTAGTACGCATCCGCGGTAAGTCCAGCGTATAGGGATGCAATCCCTGCCCAGTTCATGTGGTGCGGAGATGGAAAGGGGACGGCGGGATTGCGTTAAACAGCTCCTCCGAGTACTCCCCATGGAATAAGCGATAGAACACACTTAGAGAGCCGACATCCCTACGGTGTTGCAGTGGTTTTAGATCGCGGGACACTGCGGGGTCACCCACTAGTCGCACGGCTCGACGCTGGATCGAGTCCAGAGGCGCAAGCTGGTATTTGGCAGAGCCATCCCACAGGTGCGAGCAGTACTCCAAGCAGGACCTGATCTGCGATTTATACAAAAGCAGCCTTTGGTCCGGCGTGAAGTACCGTCGCACCTTATTGAGTACGCCCAGCTTTTTAGAAGCCAGCTTGGCCTTCCCCTCGATATGGCGACGAAAGTTCAAGTCGTGCGACAGTTCGACTCCGAGGACCCCGAGGTGTTCGCTTAATTTAAGCGACGTGCCTTGGAATGAAGGAGCCGGTGTGAACGCCGCTCTCTTCGCACTTAACGCGCAAACTTGTGTCTTGGAAGCGTTGAACTCGACCAAATTGCTACGGCCCCATTCGGAAATAGAGCCGAGTGTGTGTTCGAGCTCAGACACAAGTCTTCGCCTCTTCTCATCCACAATATCCCGACTGGCTGAAGGGTGACTGGTGTAGGATCCGTGTGCCGTACTGTCATCCGCATAACAATGTATGTTGCCCAGAGACAGCATATCATTGATATGCAGAAGAAACAGCGTGGGTGACAACACAGATCCTTGTGGTACGCCGGCGTTCACTGACATGGCGTCCGACGAGCAACCGTCCACTAGGACCTGAATGCTACGCCCATGTAGGAAGTCGGCGACCCAGTCACAGAGGCCAGAAGGAAGTCCGTAAGCCGGCAATTTGCCCAAGAGCGACTTGTGCCAAAGCCGATCAAATGCCTTGGCAATATCAAGGCCAATTGCCACGTATTTTTCATTTCATTTTTCATTTATTCATTTCCATCTTAGGTACCATCGGTACACTTGAGTTCGTCACATTTTAGTTTACCAAATTTACAATTGAAACTGTCTGGGTCTAGCCATGGTAAGGGACTAATAATTAGCAATAATATAGGTACATAACTAAAAATTATAAGAATACAGAGAAAAAAAAAACTGTTTTGTGCATGAAAGGCAATTAAAACTAGAGCTAAATTAAAATACTTCGCATCAATAGAATTGTTAAAGGTTAAAAATTCAATTATGTCAATATAAAAAAATATAAAATTAAAATAAAATTAAAATAAATTAAAATAAATTAAAATTCAAAATTAAAATAGGTAGCATCAATTCACCATGACCGTCAAGCGATTCCCCCCAAAGGTGAGTGACGTACGCTAGGAGATCACCAGCAGATCGTTTTGGCCGGAAGCCGTATTGCCGATCGCTGATGAGGTCATTCGTCTCCAGGTACTTCATGAGCTGCGTATTGATAATGCGCTCCATCACCTTACAGAAAAGGGAGGTAATCGCTATAGGTCGGTAGTTTGACGGGTTTGAGCGGTCACCCTTTTTAGGGACCGCTTGCAAAAACGCAGATTTCCAGGCCGCCGGCACACGGCAATTGGAGTAGGAGAGACGGAATAGGCGCGTCAGCACTGGGGCCAGCTCGGGAGCACACCTTTTTAACACCAATGCAGGAATCCTATCCGGCCCACTCGCCTTCCTGACGTCTAGGGAGAAAAGTTCCGCCCGTACAGTCCGTTGTCGAAACTGCACTTCCGACATGGAGTTCTCACACCTAGGTATGGATGGGGGAGTGGCACCCCCATCGTCCAGGTTGGAGTTCCCCGCAAAGAGAGATACCAGTAAGTCGGCTTTCTTCTTTGCGGAGTGGACAAGTGAGCCTCCAGGACACTGCAGAGGTGGAAGAGAGGAGCGGCAGAAATTTGACTCGACATATTTAGCGAGAGACCAGAACTCACGGCTCCCAGTTGGGTGCTGGTTCAGTCTATCGCCGATTCTGCCGATGTGGTCAAATTTGGCCCTGGCAATAACCTTTTTGCAGGATCTGGAGAGGCGGTTGTATTCCTTCTTCAGTTAGGATGCGTTCGGATCACGTCCGGCACGAGCGCGCGACCATGCCCGATAAGCTGCGCATTTAGCTGCGACAGCATCAGCACAGTCGCGGCTGTACCATGGTTGGCTTTTACCACCGAGGTAGACAGAGGCGCTGCGAATAAACATTTCCATTGCCCCCAGAACCACCTCGGCAACGGTATTAGCGCATTGCGACGGATCGCCCGAACTGAAGCAGATCTCTCTCCAAGGGTAGGATGCGAAGTGTTCTCGCATCCCATCCCAATCTGCTGACGCGTAGTGCCAAATTCGACGCGTTCCTCCAGTACGGGACTGAGGAGGCGAAGATGGCACCGTGGACCACACTAAACAATGATCAGAGGAACCCAGCGGGGCTCTCACTGCGACCTTATATCCAGTGGGGTTCGTTGTCAGCAGAAGATCCAGCAGAGAGGGTTCATGACCGTCTATATCTGGCAGCCTGGTGGGCTGGTCTACCAGTTGAGACAGGTCATGCGTCAGGGCGAAGTCGTAGGCGGCTCTCCCCGCAAAGTCAGTTCTCCTGGAGCCTAGCCATGCCTCGTGATGGGCATTGAAGTCTCCAAGAAGAACCAAATCCGCGGTAGGGAACCGCTCTTGGACTTTGTCTGCCGCTCCACTCAGGTACTCAAATAACCGAGCTGTCTCTGCATCACCAGAGTGCGACCTGTACAGACAGGCGTACACCCGCGAGACCGTTCCCAGATCCTCGTGGACCCAAAGTACTGATAGCTCGGAGTCCTCAAGGCAGCGCAGGCGACGACAGCAAATATCTGCCCTGACAAACAAGCAAACCCCGGCTCGCGACCGGAAGGCTTCTTCCAGGGTGTAGCCGGGGTAGTGCAGGTCGATATATTTGTGATTCCGTCAGGAAAAGCAAGGCCGGCTTCTTCGTCTCCAGGTGGTGATGGACGGCATTCAAATTGGTATGCAACCCCCGCACGTTGGTCGAGTCAACGCTAAATAGTGGTGTAAGGGTGTGCACCGCTGATTGAACCTTTATTTCCTTTTTTTTCGCTGCCATGATTTTTGTAAGAGGGAGGGAAAGAGCATGAAAGGGTGGCTGTGGTGATTCACGGGCAAAGCGTGGACCCTAGCTTCATCGCTTATTACTCAGGTTAGTGTTGCGCCGACACGGAAGACGGAAAGGCCCCCGGTCCCCCCCGGAAGTGGCCGCCGGAACCCCTACTCCGGTCACCAACCGGCACGACGGACCACTCCGGGATTATGCGCCGGTTGACCGGGGCAGCCTCTCGCGTTGGTTAGACGCGATTGGGCTCCTGTACTACCCGGCGGGCGGCCAGCGGAATAACCGTTTAACCGGGTCTCCCTGTCAACCGTGTCGATGCGTCACCTCTGAACAGCGAATCCGCGTCGGGATCACTGGCCTACTCCTCACCACAGCCAACCCCACCTGCTACTGGGTCCCCGGGAAGTACACCGGAACACAGCGAACTGTTATACCGGTGTAATTGTTTCTCCCGGGGTGTGGTGGCGAACCCAGCCGATCCGAAGATCTCCCACACGCTGATTGCTGTTCATTTGGCACCACCCAGGAGGCACGTGTGACTTTTATATCGGATTTCTATTATTAATAATTTTAATTTTAATAGGATTCATTTATTATGTTTCATATTATTTTATTTTCTAAATAGAAAAATTTTAAAATGTGTGAATGTTAGTTTGTGACTTGTATATGTTATACAAATAAATATTCTATTCTATTCTATTCTATCTTCAATGGTTACGTTAGGCGGCGCGGCGTAGGAACCTGCTTGGACGACGACGTCGAACTACACTCTGATGATATGTCGCGATCACTACGTAGTAGGTACATTGAGCCACGTCGAAAACAGCAATTTACTTTACTTCGCGGTCGTGAACTGACACATTCGTCGCGGTAGTGAACTGAACTGAACTTATTTATTATTAGGCGTTCTGTTTCATAGAACGTAGACATGTTTGATTTTATTTTTAGAAAAAGAACTCTTATTTCCAATGAAATAAGACTCACTATAGGTCCCCAAAGGCAAACCAACCACATAAATTGATTCCATTTTTGCAATATACCGTTTGTTTTTATTATAAATGCCAAAAAGAACCACATAAATTGGTTCCACTTTGCGATATACAGTTTGTTTTTATTATATAATGCCAAAAAGAACCAGATATCTTGGCTCTGTTTTGATAAATACTTTTAGCGTACTTCATTAAAAACAAAAAAGTCCATCTCGCTTGGATCTTTTACGCAAAAAAAAAATCTGACCAGTTAGCTAGTACCAAGTAGCATAATTCTTTTCTGCTGTTGCGATATACCTCAATTGGGCGGACGAATGTGTAGAAACCTATTAGTATATACCAAGTAGCCTGCCTGGGTCTTTTCTGCAAAAAATAGAGGGTTGATTAGCTCTCGATTGGTATATTTAACTCATTTTTAACCAATTTGTGGGTTGGTGCCTTTTGGCATTTATATGGTCAATTTTCTGAAGAAGTTGTGATACAAAATAGGTATTTTCAAATTTCTGCCTATTCGAAATCGAAATTTTCCTAGATAATGTTGTATGTATACTCTTATTAATATATAATATCATATTCCGAAGGAATTTCGGACGGAGCAATTTTTCACAGCGAATTATTGCCGAAAATCTGTAAAGGTGTGATCGATATGGAAAATTTCCTAGATAATTGTCAAAAGCGATATATTTAAATAAATTAAGACATATAAAAAAATTAAAATTGACAGAGCAATTTTTCTGAAGAAGTTGTGATACAAAATAGATATTTTCAAATTTCTGCCTATTCGAAATCGAAATTTTCCTAGATAATGTTAATATATACTCTTATTAATATATAATATCATATACCGAAGGAATTTCGGACGGAGCAATTTTTCATCAGCAGTTATAAGCGATTTTCATTTTTAGGCATTCATTCATTTTAATACCTAACTTCCAAACATCAAAAATCCTAGATAATTTGTCAAACGTATATTTTAAACACTACTCTTTCACACTGCAAAGTTTCAGCGACAGAGGAATTAGTCCGAAGAGCCCATACAAGGAATTTCCTCGTTTCCTGGACTAAAAGCCATTGAGCATTATGAAACCGCGATCGGAGGCCCGACCGACCGTGTCAAATTCATCGGCTTCGATTTCTCTGTTTTCTAAATCTAGCGCAACGAAAACGAGCGTTGTATCTTCATTGCTGACGTTGTAATTGCAGAGGGCGACACAAGAAGTGCTTTTAGAAGAAATTTAGTGACACGACGCCGCTAAATTATCAATCAATGCTGACGCGACAGATAATAATTACGAATTGGAATACATTGAACCCTCAGATCGTAACTTTGACTTCATTATTTGTTTACAGAGAAATAAAAACACGATGTCATATTGTGTTGTAATTCTTTTGAATATCCAATGTGACGTTGTGAAATTGCACATTTTCTAGAATCGTCGTCATTTTGATTTAGTGTTTTATACTATACATATACTATACATATTCGGTGTTTCCTTCCACCATCGTAGATATTTTTTATAGTAAGCGCGGCATGTGGCACCGGGCTACCCATAAGGTATTTAAAGACGCCCATGGACATTCGGTCGCATGCGGGGGTTGCGAATGCCATGCCGGCCTGACCGGTGCCTATTCACGTCTTTCTTGAAGGACTCGAGGCTGTACTTGGGGGGAATATGAGTGCAGGGAGAGCGTTCCAGAGTTTTCCAGTTCTGTGGAGGAAGGATCTGCAGAACCGATGGTCATATTATGAAATATGCTAGTTACCGCTACTTTTATCTGATGATAAAAGTAGCCAAATACGACTTTGGTGACGAGAGCATAAGATTCAACATGGAATCGTGAAAGTTGGCAGAACTTTTGAACCGTAATATGTAACCGGCTGAAATTTTCACAGAATGTGTTTTTGGGGTAGATATCCTAACAAATAATAAAAAAAGCGAAAAGTCAAAAATTCGGGGGGGGGGGGGGGGGGGAATCCCCATACAAACAACGTGTTTTCTTTTCCAGCGTCATCTATCGAACGATTATTGACTTGATTACCTTCCTTCCTACATCGCTTAGGTACTTAGTAAGTATACTCCGTCCCCGTCCGTACGCGGATTGATTGGTCAATATGCGATAATCGCTGTCAGTTTGTTTGCTAGTATCGAATTATTGTAACCGCCAGCTGATGCCACTTGCATCTCGGATGCGTTGGGGAACTGGGGAGGTGGCTCGGTCGGTAGGCGATGAAGCGTCGCGGTCGCGCGCCGCCGCCGCCACGCGCTCTGCAACTTCATGCACACCGAACACTGAAAATCTACTTTCACACGCGCCGCCGCTTTCCTCGCATCTGTCTGTCGACTCGTGACGACACTTTCTACTCATCCATCGATTAAACATCAAGCTTTATGCTTCTCAACTTCGTTGTCGCCAGCGTCGGCCATTCAAGAGACATCCAAATGTGCCAACTCAACTAAAGAATCGCAGGGTTATAAAAAGGTTGCAGATACATAAAACGCTCCGTAACACTTTAATGGCGACGGCCTAGAATGTATTCCCACGTCAACAATACTGCAGTAATGTGTTTCGTGGTCAGAAGTCTGAGAATATCATCACCACCACAACATATGCGCGTGGTCGACTTGTGCCGCGGCGTGGCGAGCTATTAATCATTCCTTACTGCCAATTCTTCCACTTTCCTACGGGCACTTTCCTTCAGCGTAACTTATCGACTGCGATGATCGATTAAACTAAAAACGGAACTGTCGAAAATCTTAACGTAAATTTAATCATACTTTTACTATAGTGAATTTTCAATGAAAGCGTATCGAACTTTCATTGAAATGTACAGCCTCAAAT
This sequence comes from Nematopogon swammerdamellus, assembly GCA_946902875.1. Classification (NCBI taxonomy): domain Eukaryota; kingdom Metazoa; phylum Arthropoda; class Insecta; order Lepidoptera; family Adelidae; genus Nematopogon; species Nematopogon swammerdamellus. Next base: position 317,974 of record OX336339.1, on the reverse strand, counting down.
TAGTTTCGTCACGGCGCGGCCGGCCGCCTCCGCCGCTCCAACTAATGATGTCTGCTAAATGGGGCTCACTTGTATTTTCCGTCTATTTCCAAATGCATGAGTCCGCATGTTGTAACTGTGTCGCGCTTCGCGGAGCTATCGCGACGAGCTCTAATGGCGATATTAAAAATCGATAAAACATATGTGTGCGTGGCCTTTGCGGTGCCCCTGTTACGTTCGAGCACAGCACGTACGGCTAACTTTGTTTTACAACGACGCCTCAGGAATACTGAGGGCGTGCGACTTCTGCCAAGAGGTAAAAAAGCTCGCGTTGCTGAGCCAAGAAATCGGGGCACCCAATATGACCTGCGGCGTCATTGGATGCACTGGAGCGTGTCGCCCTCGGCATTAACTCACCACACAATCAAGATGGAGGTTATTCAACATCGCGCACGGTGCGCTTCCAAAACTCAATGATAATTGTGGAATTTCTTGTTTTCAACGTGTTTGCAGTTTGGAGCGAGTCGCGCTTGACTTGTCTGACTCATCGCTGATTGCTGGTTGTCTTCGTTGTGAAATATACGTACCTGATATCTGAATACAACATAATCGATTGTCGTTCTTTATCAACTATTCAACTGTGTCTGTTCTCTCTAATAGCTCTGCCACAAAACACATTTGTTCGCAATTTACAAACAAACAATGATTCAGCGGCCTATTAGCACGTTCTTCTCTATCTGCACCACAGCTTAGACTCAATGTCTGTATCGTGTCGAGTGATCGACGAACGAGGCCAAATGATAACCTTGCCAATCATGTCATAATCGATTATCCTAGGCGTTTTGCATTGAAACGACAATGCATTTTATATGCCGTAGAACCTTCTACTCTTCCTCCAAGTTCTACTCCAATAAACTAAACGCAGAAACAAAAGTGTTAAATGCGTGTGGTCGCACTGTGGCTTAGCGGAAATTGCAAAACGCTCATACCGGAGATGAGGACCTTTTCATTAGTTGAATAGGTCATTGGAGGTACTCGTGTTCAGGTCGATGTTCAAATGGCGTTCGTGTCGAACCTTGTATGCATTGTGTTGTGTTGTGTCGACAATGAGACGGGTTTGTGGCGTGGCGAGTAAAAACGAACAAATGACATGAAATATGCAGGCACTCGGCCACTTATGTATGTTATGATATGACGCAAAAGGCTCACATTTCAGGCGACTTGTGAAGTCGGGATTTTATATGACATACGACGCAGCGGGCGAGCGGGAATTTCGTTCCTGTTTTGTTTCTCTAGCTCATTTCTTCTATAGCAATAGAATTATTATTAAACATTTTCTACTTGGTCGATTTACCTCCCTATTTTAAACTTGTTCATTTATATAATGATCAAAACTATTTAATCATAATAGATTACATTTAGCAATGAAGCCGCATTCTGATAATGTGAAGTTGCACTCAGCCATCTCTTCACCTAATGTCCTCTCCTCGCTGTTCTTCTTCAGTATTCAAGTCTTATTGTTCTTCGGTAGAAAGTAGGCCAGCGCCGTCGCCGTCTTCTAGCCCTACCCATCTGTTTATTTTTCTACGTGTGCCCTGGATTCTCGTTGAAACTCCCCTTACGATGGAGATCTGCATCTTTGTTTTCAACCATCCCACGATGTGTGAGCAAGGCTTCCGCGCCACTTTTCGGATAGTTTTGTTGTTTTCTAAAGTCAATTGAAAGTAGATTCTATGCATTTATTACTTCTACATTTGAAGTTAATTATGATTACACTCCAACTACTTCCTGGTCAATATTTCGTGCATCCGTCTGTACAGCGAACTCCTCATTTCCTTCTCTCAGTTTGCGTTGTCTGATGCTTAGGTACATCCGTCGGTTCGTGTTTTCTGCTAATTTGTTAATTATTCAATTAGCCACACGAGAGGAACATTCAAACTCCATTCACCTGCCTTTGTCCGTTTCTCGAACCCGCGCCGCGGCGCGCCGTCCGCTATTACTATCTCGTATGAGTCAGTCGCGCACGCGCAAAAACACACATAATTTTGTTGCTTAGCTTCCTCTATCAAGTTATTATGTTACGTTGGATCAGTATTCTCATCATTTATTGTCTCTCGGAATAAAGTGACGCATCTATGGTAAAATAGTCTTCTACGTATAGATCCTTTCCCAAGATGACATTCGTGTTAGCAACCTCGACAAGGTTGAACTAAGGTTGAGTCTTGAGCAAAGTTAACATCCGCCTCCGGGTTCTTAGCTTTGAAAAGGAAACGATAAGATTTCTCACCGGAATCAAGTCTCGAACTTTTTCCCGGATTCTCGTGAGAGCGAACGAGATTCCCTTCCTTGTTGTGTACATTAATTTTGCTGCAGAATTCTTGAGAGTTCAATTGATATTTAAATTCATATTTACCTTATTAGAAGAGATAACTCTTTTCAAAACATGTTTCATCTCGTGTAACCGCAAAACCTTCAAATCGTCTTCTATCTACAGAAAGAGGAAGAAGAGATATTATTTTGATGGTTACCTGAAACCTGGCTATATCTATCCTTCTTTTTCTTATGAACACAACAACATGTATGCTTGTGCCGACGCACCAGTAAGTAGTGTGCTTTCAGCGCAGTCACATCAACTCGTTTTGTTTTCACTCAATGAAGTGACATTCCAGCAGATTATCGGATTGTGGGCAGTGTGGGATGTCCGTTGTCCTTCTAAGGACTTCACTTCCTAAGGAGCTCTCTCTCCGTCCAGCCTAGTCTCTTTAATACCCTGACCCTAGGTTGTTCAAGAACCCATGCAACCCATGCATACATACCGCACACGCTATATCCCCATAACCGGGTAAAGCAGAGTAATCGGTGTTGTCCTGTAAGAAATCAGGTATACTACAGCGCAATACCGACCATAAAGCTTATCAAAATATTAGGACAGGATAACTATCAAACAGCAAGCAAGGCATGAACATTTATGCACGACCCAATGGAAGGGCCGTGACAGGTGAGAGGTGGCTAGCCTTGTTCAAGAACTCGGGCTACAATTTGCGATATGCCTCACGTCACCTGACATTTTAGTGAGTCATTGTCTGGATCCCCGGCGCGACCTTTCCGGTTGTATTCTGGCCGATCTAAAACCGAGCGAGCTTGCGACCTGCGCCCGCGTCTAGCCGCTAGCGTCTGGCCAACATTTCCCGGTAGCTACAATTGTGTTGTTATGGCACGAGTCAGTAAGTGTTATGGCCACGCTTGTGTCCGTCGAAGCGGGGAGCGGAGTGATTATGTCTGGGGCTGATATTTGTTTGTAATTATAATTATTTATTTATATTTTATAAATATTTTTATGTGCATTTATTTATTAACTTAATTTTACTTTTATGTGTTTTATTTTTTTAATACTTTGTCGAAAATAATTTGTGTTGTCGTCCATTTTGCGCGGGATGTTCAATATGGAGACAATGAATACGAAGACATAATATTTATGGGTTCACGGTTAGCGGTTAGGATTCCGCAGTAATCCTTATCCTTCCTTTCCTTACCTATAATAAAATCCAACGTCTGCTTTCTGTCTGTCTGTCCGCTTATAACTCGAGAACCACTAAACCGATTTTAATAAAACAAAATTCTACGGATAGCTTGATTCTTCCCATCAACTATAGGCTACTTACTATCACGCTAAATGGCTTATGAGGTTAGCAGTGAAGTGAAATATGAGAGCGGGCGGAGCCGCAGGCACAGCTTGTATATATTATAAAATCTAAATCGAAATTATAAATTTGGTCGGTAAATCGCGAACATAAAGCTGCTGCGCTTAGGAAAGCCGGACAGACACCTCATTTTTTATTTTTTTTAGGTTTGTAAGCGAAATTGTCTTTTTCTGATACTGTACATTTCGTTGTCAACCTAACTAATAAAAAAATCTACCAAGCGCCATACAAACTATCTGTGGCGCCATCTATTATTTAATAGCGTGAATATGTACTAATTTATTTTTAGCACCTCTCTTGTACGGGTATCCCTTATTTGTTTACTTTTTTTATTATTATTTGTTGGCATAATTTATGTATATATCCGCCATAATAAATAACACATGTTCTGTGAAAATGTCATCCGGCTACTTATAACTATTCAAAAATTACAGCATTAGGACAGCACAGCCAGACAGACAGACAGACAGCGTAGGCTTAGTAATAGGATACGGAACCCTAAATAATCATTTTGAAAATGGACTTAGAACTTTAGTAGCGATGAGTCTTCTCGACGTAGCGCTCCGGCTTGCCATTTATATTATGTATATTGATTGAAACGGGTTATAGTTAAAAATGTGTCGCCTGTGCATGTTGTTGGTAGGTAGCGCCACCGCACCGCACGCACGTCCCACTTGCAGGGTAAGCGCGCGCACGCTCCGGCTGCGAAGGAATCATCACGTGGAAGGGGTATTTAAACTTGTCGTGTTGGTGAAACAAAAGTGATCGGACACAAATATAATAAATACTTACAAGTGTAATGTCCATCTCTGTCGCACTTGCACACTTATACGTATGTTTTGTCTGCTGCAAGCAAAGATGTTGGTAATTTTTTTTTTATGTAAACTGACACGGTTGGCTACACCACCTACAACATGCGTGATGTCAGCCCGTAACACCGGGTGAAATGTTTCAAAAGCCACTTACGTAGGTAGATAGGTAAAATGCAATTACATTTTATTTATTTACACATATCAAAATCTAAATAAAAAATAATTTGCGCTGTGATAATAAAAAATAACATAATGCATAAAAACTAATTTCACGTGTCATATGTTTAATATTGATTCTAGGTAAGTAACGTAATATTGTTAAAAACCGACCAACTGCGAGTCGGATTCGCGCACCGAGGTTTTCGAACCACAAATCCTTAAAAAAACACGTTTCTTGTATGGGAATCACCTTAATTTTTTACAGAAAAGGTTTGTTATTATATCCGCCACGATAAAGCATATTATTCTGTGATAGATAACAATCTGCTAGCTATTACGGTTCCAAAGATACAGCCATCATCGGACGGACAGACGGACAGACAGGCTTAGTAATAATAGGCTTCCTTAAGGGGTATAGAAACCTAAAAATGAAGCATTAAACTCAAACATTAAACATTAAAAAAGTAAGTATGTGAAATTAAAATTTCCTTTATTTCACGAATTATGTTTTAGGCTCAAAATCGTCTTATATGTCTTAAAATATTTCTAGTCATTATATGTTTTGGTTAAGAGCCATTTGTGCAATTTATTTTTAAGACAGGCTTCGCTGTTCTCTCTCTCAAATTCAAGGGGCAGTTTATTGCGGCTGCCTAGCATTAATTACTTTAGAATGCATTAAAAAGCAAAGTAAATGAAGAATTTGTAACTACATACAATTCCTGAAGCCAAGTTCAAACACAGCATGCATATACGAGGGTGGTCCCAGAAGTACCCGGCCTAACAAAGAAAACGAAACAAATTTAGGAAAAACTACCTTTATTTCTCAACGTAGTCTCCTTTTAGCTCGATACACTTTTCCCAGCGATGTTCAATAGCTTCGATACCATGTTTATAGCGAGAACCGTCGAGCTCCTCAAAGTAGCCCTCAACTGCTGACTCTACCTCTTTATTGTTTGTAAATCTTTTACCCCCGAGCCATTTTTTCAAGTTTCAAGGTCTCAGATGTGAAATGATGAACCCATGGTCTCGTCCATTGTTACGAATCGGCGCAAAAATTCGGTTTTATTATTGTAAAACACTCGACTGAAACATCCTCACGAAGTTGTTTTTGTTCCATTGTGAGTAAACGCGACACCCATCTTGCGCACATCTTTCTCATGTCCAAATTTTCAGTCAAGATGCGATGTAAAGCACTTTTTGAAATGCCTACCATGTCTGCTAACTCGCGCACTTTCAACCGACGGCCATCCAATACTATTTTATCGATTTTCTTCGCCATTTCTGGCGTGGTCACTTCGTTTGGCCGACCACTGCGATGTTCGTCTTGGCAGATCGTACGACCTCGTTTGAACTCTGCCACCCAATATTTTACTGTCGTAAACGATGGAGCAGACTCCCCCAGAGTTGAATCCAGCTCATCTTTGATATTAGTTGAAGTCAGACCTTTCAGAAGAAAGTATTGAATCACATAACGGTGACCAATTTTATCCATTTCTAAAACTTCACTCAGAGCGTTCACTATTGATGGCCGACAAACAAAAACAAAAGCACGTAGCGTGTTCTTTTTTACCCGACTACGGCGAAGCCAAAAAAGGAAGGGTTATGAGTTTGGCGTGTATGTATGTATGTATGTATGTATGTATGTATGTATGTATGTATGTGACTATCTATATTCCACTCTACAGCCTAAAGTACTGGGCCGATTTGAATAATTCTTGCGCCAGTGGATTTGTCTTATTCACGGGAGTGTCATAGGCTATATAACAATTTTCAAAATTCAAAATGGCGGACGCACGGCCTCAAAATGTCAAATTAGTTTTTCAAAATATATTGAGTGGGGTATCAAATTAAAGATAATTAAATTACGATTCCGAAAATATATACTTTGCTATCTATTAAACTTATGTATACAGAGAAATAGAGCCAAATGTGTGGCGCATGTATGAATCGCGATTATTCGCGATGAAGCGTGGTCGCCCGCGCACCGCGCCGCGCGCCCCCGCGGTTTCGGTCGACGCGACTGCGACGCGAAGAAGCGACATGGTATTGTTGGTAATATACCTACCTACATACTTACTCACTGATCTACCGCAAATTTTATATAGATATATAATATTATTATTAGATACAGTACTATGCTAAAATTGGTATTAAATGTCCATGTAGGTACCTAGTGAAAGCATAATATGTAGTGTAGGTGTACCGTGTGGGGTCGGTACTTAAAAAGAATAGCCCCACTGCATCTCTCCCCGTCGCATGTCGTAAAAGTCGACTAAGGGATCGTCAGCCTACTGATGGATGACCGCCCGACTGTTGGAGGCTGACCGTGGTTCGGATACCACGTTAAACTGTAGGTCCCTTCCCTTCTTACCTTACTAGGTGGTAGGGTTTAGCTCGGCCGGGTTGGTACCACCGCACTGAGCGAAACGTCGGTCGAAACGGCTATGTAAATAGTTCGTGTTTTCCGTCCAGTTCAGTGTAGCCGGCGCGAAATGAAGGGAAGCACTGACATGGCACCTAGTTCACCCGGTGTTATGGGCTGACATCACGGATGTTGTAGGTGATGAAGCCAACCGTGTCAAGTTTCCATAAAAAAAAAAGTAGGTACTTTAAATATACCTAATACCTCAAATATTTTCGGATGCAAGTTACCCTTCAGCTAAGCGGGATATTGTGGAAGAGAAGAACCGCCGATTGCGGAAAAGTATTCCCAATTTTCTGGGTGCAGTTTTAGCCCTAGACTCGATTAGTTGCCGGAAACCTACGTCTTTGTAAATGGCGGTGCCCAGGAGGTTCAGGTGCTTCCAGACAGGTATGACGCTGACTTAGAAACTGGCTTGGAAAGCAAAAGGACCTTCAAATCGACCTTCGCAGATAATGCGCAGCACTGAGCCTTGCTAACGTTAAAGGCGTGGGCGTAGCATTCAGGGGGCAACATATTAAACTGTAGGATTCAGATTCAGATTCAGATATTTATTTCGCCATAAAGAACACACAACAATAACAATATTACATTGAGACATATGCATATTCAGTATGGTTCGTCATCATTTTTTATGATGTCCCGTTCAGTAGTGCAATCTATAAGGAAGAATCGGGTAAGAAACCTTACAGAGCTTTTTTTAAATATAGCTTACATACTAAGTTTTCATTATGTTAAATATAACATACTATATCTAAGCAAAAAATTAAAAATACTAAGTCAAAAATATACTCATTAAAAAAGATAATAAAATACAAAACAAAGAACATAGGGTTCAGTCAAGTTATTAATAAAATTTGTGTTTATGCATATAAACAATTTGAATTATCAAAGTCAGCAGAATTTTTATTTACAGTATGAAAAAAATTCACTTAACTTATAAAATGGATTGTCTAAGAGAAATATTTTCAGCTGACTCTGGAACACATTGTCACTATTTATTGATTTTATTGTATCAGGAACATTTTCGTACAATTTGGGTCCAACCACAACAATTTAGGTCCCTTCCCTTCTTACCTTACTAGGTGGTAGGGTTTATCCCGGCCGGGTTGGTACCACCGCACTGAACGAAACGTCGGTCGAAACGGCTATGTAAATAGTTCGTGTTTTCCGTCCAGTTTAGTGTAGCCGACATGAAATGAAGGGAAGCACTGACATGGCACCTAGTTCACCCTGTGTTATGGGCTGACATCACGGATGTTGTAGGTGATGTAGCCAACCGTGTCAGGTTCCATAAAAAATAAAAAAAATATTATTGTTATGCATACGAGAGTACGGAACACGGGTTCTACACCAGTTACCCTTCAACTAGGCGGGATGTGGATGAGAAGAGGCGAAGACTTGTGTCTGAACTTGAGCAAACACTCGGCTCTATTTCCGAATGGGCCGTAGCAAGTTGTTCAAGTTAAATACCTCCAAGATACAAGTTTGCGCGTTCAGTGCGAAGAGAGCGGTGTTCACACCGGCTCCTTCCTACCAAGGCACGTCACTTAAATTTTGCGACCACCTCGGGGTCCTCCGAGTCGAATTTTCGCACGATCTAAACTTACGGCGTGACATCGAGGGCAAGGCCGTATAAATCGCAGATTCGGTCCTGCTTGGGGTACTGCTCGCACCTATGGGATGGCTCAGTCAAATACCAGCTGGCGCCTCTGGACTCGATCCAGCGTCGAGCCGTGCGAATAGTAGGTGACTCCCAAATGTCCCGCGATCTAAAAGCACTGCAACTCCGTAGGAATACATAGCTAAATCAGAGCCTGTTGAAATACAAACAGAGATAAATATTTTCCCCCAAGTACAGTCTCGGGTCCTTCAACCTGGGCACCTGTCAGGCCGGCATGGCATTGGCAGCCTCCGCATGCTACCGAATGTTCATGGGCATCGCTAGACACCTTATGGGTGGCTCGGCGCCACATGTCGCGCTTACTATAAAAATAATATCAGTAGCTTTGGCCTCGCCTTAGTGGCTTACCTGCTTCGAGTGAGTACATTATTCAACTATGTACAACCTGAAACCTCCCTCGGTCTTTGGCCTTGAACTGATTGGTTTACTTATTTCCCGAATCCGCTTCACCCCAGCCAGATATATTTACTTACATAGACAAAGAAAATCGTGTACTTACACATCTCAGTCTTCGGTCTTGCTCTGACTGACTTTTCATTTTACTTCAAGACTATACATCGTTCAACTATACATAATTTGTATATATATGTAGGTACTCACTCATGCGCTATTTGCAGAAAACTTTAGTTTCAAATAAAGATCACGACAAATAAACGGACGGATAGTATCAATTTTGTACCGTGTGGGGCCGGTACTTATATAAAAGAATAGCCCCACTGTATCTCTCCCCGTGTATGTCGTAAAAGGCGACTAAGGGATATGACTTCCTTCTTTTATTACTGGGTGGTAGGGTTTATTTCAAATAAAGATCACGACAAATAAACGGACGGATAGTATCAATTTTGTACCGTGTGGGGCCGGTACTTATATAAAAGAATAGCCCCACTGTATCTCTCCCCGTGTATGTCGTAAAAGGCGACTAAGGGATATGACTTCCTTCTTTTATTACTGGGTGGTAGGGTTTAACCCGCCCGTGTTGGTACCACCGCACCGCACTGAATGAAAGGTCGGTAGAAACGGCTATGTATTTAAGTGTAGCCGGTACGACCGAAGGGAAGCACTAACGTGGCACCAAGTTCACCCGGTGTTATGGGCTGACGTCACGGATGTTGTAGCCTGTAGGTGATGTGTCAGATTCCATAAAAAAAATCAATATACGAGTTACATACAACATTTAAAGTATGCAAACAGTTTTTAAAAAAGCCTAAAATAAAAAAATAAAAAGTTATAAAAAACTAAAACCCGACTACGTAAAGGCTAATTATGAAAATCGTTTAAATAAAAAAAAATAGTTATAAAAAACTAAAACCCGGCTACGAAAAAGCAAATTATGAAAATAGTTTAACTATAACTAAAAATAACAAAATAATGTTTTCCATATAATTTATCAGATACAGCAATTCTCTTTTTATGTTGATTTTACCTTAGCACTAACTCTATAAATTTTGATAAATTTATTATTTTTAACGTTCTAAATATAGAGCCGTGGTCGGGCGTTCTTCGTTCAACAAGACAAGTGAGACCGTCGTTGTGCATTATAGCCGTTGACGTTCGGTATGTACCTATGTATCTACTTATAATAATTTTAGATTGGCTCTGACTGATCTTACAAAAAGATGCCAGTATGACACAATGGCGATGGCCGTCCTAAGTTCCGCGCTCTAATAATGCACGACGACGGCCTCTCTTGTCTTGTTGAACGAAGAACGCCCGACCACGGCTCTATATTTAGAACGTTAAAAATAATAAATTTATCAAAATTTATAGAGTTAGTGCTAAGGTAAAATCAACATAAAAAGAGAATTGCTGTATCTGATAAATTATATGGAAAACATTATTTTGTTATTTTTAGTTATAGTTAAACTATTTTCATAATTTGCTTTTTCGTAGCCGGGTTTTAGTTTTTTATAACTATTTTTTTTTTATTTAAACGATTTTCATAATTAGCCTTTACGTAGTCGGGTTTTAGTTTTTTATAACTTTTTATTTTTTTAAATTTAAATTTAATTCGAATGGTACTTTCGAATGCAGTAAGTTTTTTCAAACAACAACTGCCATCTATACGCCAGGTCGGGTACTTCTGGGACCACCCGGGTATGTATGCAATGTGCAGATGACGACGTTTCTACGGGTATGTGTTTCTGTGCCCGGTGCATATAATGACATCGTACGTATGCGGAGATCATCCGCCCACACGTCTCCGCTCCGCGTCTGCGAGGCCCAACAGCGCGGCTCGGCTCGGCTCGACCGAACCAAACCGACCTACCTCTCCTACGCACCACGCGGTGATAGAGTCATTCAACTGTGTCGCTGCTAGCTAGCTCGTGCGTGGCGTCCCGCCCGCCACGTGGAATATCGACAAGAATCTAAATTTGTAAATTAGAAAGCTGTAAGATCCCTCCCCCATGCCTCAAGCTTGCTCTTTACCTATGTAAGCCGGCATGTGTGACGCGAGTGAGTCAGAGGGGCCAGAGCACATCGCCGTGTTCCGACCAGCCATAATATCACCTCCGAGAAGGAGACTTCCCCTTTGGAATGCTGGCTATAGGTACTGGACTAGAGGAGAACACAGCTGAGGCAGCCATGCGGCCATCTGTCGTCCAATACGGTGGTACTTAGCAATCCAGTCTGCTCCAATTTAAGCCCTCCACCTAGTAAGTATCCACCCCCATAAAAATTGGCATATACATACATACATATCACACACGCTGAAACCCGACAATCGGGGTAAGCAGAGTTATCGGTTTTGTGCTGCAAGAACTCTGGTAAATTACAGCACAACACCGACCACCACCTTCCGCAAAGTATTCGAACAAGATTCAATCGATCAAGTAAGTAGCAAGTAAGGCATGAAGACCCACCGGCTGCATGACTGGGTGGAAGTATCGTGCTAAAGTGAGAGGTGGCGATCCTGTCGCCCTTTAGCACGGCATATTGTCCTTATCCCTTAGTCACCTTTTACGACATGCACGGGGAGAGATGCAGTGGGGCTATACCTAGGCAGTCAGCATTACAGGAAATCTTTACGGGCCTTGACCGGTTTGTAACTAACCGTACACCGTCTCCAAACGCGTAATTTCCTCTCCTCAATCATACATTGATAATCACCAATCGAGACTTTCACATTTTTTCCAAGATTTTCTCTGCAAGCGCTAGACTAGAGCGGCGCGGCGAGTTAAACTCTATATTCTTGCCAGTGTCCGGGCTGTGCACCATGAAAGTGAGCACTAAACACAGTGCCCGGCCGTGTTATTACGGCGCGGCGGCACGCTGTGCTGTGCTGCTGTGCTATTGTCACGGGCTGCTCGCTGCTCGAGCGCGCTGTTTCACTAGATCTGTCCGCGTCTTATCTGTTGCGCGGCGCGGCGGCGGCACGCGAGAGAAATCATTCAGCTACAAAAACTGCTAACAAATATTACCTACTGTTCATTAGGAGTAACATCGAATTAATGTAAATTGTAATTCATTCAGCCTCCCTACTAGATAAGCAACCACGGTGGGAATTCCGCGGGTGCAAGCAGGATAGCGACACGCCGCCTTTTCGGGTTGGAATAGGATGTATCGCACGGAAATTTCTACCGCACGTAAGGGATCATTCAACAATTACGTGATCACCGGAAGGGGGGGGGGGGGGGGGGGTCGGGTGCTTGTATATTACATCTGATTATTTGGTTGGGGGAGAATACATGATTACGTGATCATTTTATAACTGTAACGTATAGCGAAATTAACACGAGCGCCTCGTATCCGTGTCGCAGATACACCTACCACGAATAATTTTAAGGAAACCAAACTAAATGTTTTAGCAAGCTCGAACCAGCTCTCCCACCGCAACGAAGATTACATGGTAAAAATCATTTTTTCCTTATTTATTTACAATTAATATAAATATAAGCAAATTGTTGCATTCATTTATGTAATAATAACTTAATTAATAACTTGTTAAATTTTCTTGACTTAATGAGAAGGAGTTAATTTCATTTCGTCGTTTCAATAAAGGCTAATGAAAATATCTATTTCATTGAATTAACTTTATAGTTCTTACCTTTTGCATTTTGACAAATGACACACCCTCTTCCCAAATTTAGGTCATTTAAGACCCATAGAAGCATGACATACGTGTCAGTGCTAATAAACAGCAAACATTTTAAGCACGGACGAAGATTAAAGATTACGTAACCAAGGCGAGGGGCGGGGGGGGGGGGGGTGCAACAAAAGATTACGCTGTGATCACATAGGGGGGGAGGGGTTAAAATGATCACGTAATTGTTGAACGATCCCTAAGCGAAAATTTGGTTTGCTGCTGTCACAATGACTGATGCTTGCGTTATATGGCTCACCTTATATATTATGGTCTTATGTCCGCAAATACGCGAGTGAGCAGCGAGGATAGGAGATAGGGCCTTGCGGTCAAGAATTCAAAGTCAAGACCGCTCTGAACACAATCCTCTTGTAAAATTGTGAAAATCGGATAAGGTTTAGGGGGCTAGAAAACATAAATACGGAAAGACGATATTGTTGGAGAAAGTTAACTTCCGTCTCGTCTTAAATAAGTTCCTTTGGTCGATGACTTGTTTTTTCAGGAGGTGATGTATGAGAAATGCTCATCTATGAATGAATGAATGAATGAATAACTTTTATTTCCTTGTTTAACACACACACGAGAGTTTAAATAACACATAGAACAGTTAATAGACAAGAAAAATTGGACCTGACACAGCCTTGGTCCCTCCCCACCGAGCCCTGGAGCTGGTGAGAGGGACGCTGATTTTAAGTCAGGCCCAGGTACGCAATACACTAATAAACCCTAACTAACCTATAACTATAACTATAACTAAACCCTAACTAATCACAGTAACAGAAGAAAAGAATAATAACGTAGGTAAGAGCACAGTTATAAACGCAATTATAAAACGCACACAACACAACATACACAATACATTCGTCCGTCCGTCTGTCTGTCTGCATGTCCAATTAACAATTTTGGGGGCATAAGGCCTGAATTTCTAACAACATTTTGTATAGTACATTACATGTCTAACTGCTGGGCAAATATATATTTTCTTAGTTTCCATTTGAACGTACCATAGTTGGTAATCTCTCTGAGAGGAGGCGGAAGGTCGTTCCAACACCGAGATGCCGCATATTTGAAGGAACCTTCAAATGCGGCACCTCTGTGCTTAGGAGCTGCCAGCAGTTTACCTACAGATCTCGTGCCATAGCAGTGCGAGTCTCCCAACCAGCAGTGGGAGCACAAATGCGTCGATAAGCCTATATCGATCGATAAACATCTGTTTGCTTCGTTCGACGAAGTAGAATAGAAGAAGACGAATAGATGTTTATCGATCGATATAGGCTTATCGACGCATTTGTGCTCCCGCTGCAGGAGAGTTTTTCGTACAAGGTTTTAGGTTGTCTTTTTTATAACAGCATGTACCAGGCACGAGAAATGTAGGCGCCTCCGGTTTCGCATATTCAGCGCGCCCAGCCTGTTCAGAATGGGAGTAATGCGAGCCCGTCTCTTTGGCCGCTCGCAATACCTCACACACGAGTTCTGGACACGCTGAATATGTTTGGCCGTCCTCTCGAGAATACAAGGACCGAATACCACGTCACAGTAATTAAAATTAGACAGGACGAGGGATTCGGCCAACTGTCGCCGGACCTCCACACTGACACTGTTCCGAAATTTATATAAACTCTTTAGCTTGCCATAAGATCTACGAATTAATTGCTCCACGTGAGCTTCAAATCTCAAGCCACTGTCAATCAACACGCCGAGATCCCTGGCCGACGCAGCGATGGGTATGGGGACGTTATTTAATTTAAAACATGGACTGAATTGCATCATTTTAGATATTGCGTGTTTGCTCCCCAGCACAACTATAACGGTTTTACTTGGGTTCAGGCCCAAACCGCACTGCTCTGACCAGGTCCAGGATGTTTCAAGGTCCTCGTTGATCTTTACGACGGCTTCAGGAGTCTCGGACGGGAGGAAAGACAGTGTGAGTTGGGAGTCATCGGCGAATAGCTCGCATTTCATATGCTTAAGGCAATTAGGGTAGTCAGCAGTGAAGGTGGTGTAAAGTATGGGCGAGAGACAGGATCCTTGAGGACAACCCCTGTCTACGGGAGCAGGGCACGACTCTGTAAGATCGCCGTTCGGGTCGGGGCAGCGCACTATTTGAAATCTGTCCGTCAGAAAACTACGAATGAGAGAGTTAGCGTTGCCCGAGACACCATAGTATGCAAGCTTGGCTAAGAGGAGTTCGTGATCCAGACAATCGAACGCTCGGGAGTAGTCTAGAAGGACCAGGACCGTCACGCAGCCCAGGTCGGCGGCGGACAACGCGTCATCCACGACACTCAACAACGGTGTGCTGGTACCGCGCCCGCGGCGGAATCCGGACTGACATTCAGGAATGATCTCGTTGTGTATGAGGTAAGGCGTTAATTGAGATGTCATAACCCGTTCCAACACCTTCGATAGCGCTGGTAAAATACTGATTGGGCGAAGGTCCTTATAGTCGGTCACCACTGCTTTCTTCGGAATAGGAGTAACATAAGACGTCTTCCATAATTTCGGGAACTGCCTGGTTTCAATACATTGATTAATAAGGAATGTGATGGTATCTAAGGTATGGGGGAGGGTTAATTTAATCATGTCTATAGTAGTCATCTAGTACTATAATCAATGGGAGTGACTATTTCAATACACATTTCGCCACATCCACCGCCACGTTGTGACTACTGACTGATACGTATGCAGTCACGCAACTCATGTCTCGCACGGAGAGTCTGATTCACTTACTGAAACAACCTGCGACAGATCGGCTCTCACGTAAGCAGAACTCAAGAGTGAATCATCTGTTCAGTTAGCTTATGCCTGTTGGTTGGGGAACACCGAAATATCTACATATACTCGTATGATACAGTGAGCTAATATCTGACATGATATGATGACTCCCGCCCGCCCGCGGCCATGTAGTTCGCTGGACATCCTATACCTACGCAAGGTTTGCATTTGGCAACGTGAATGTTAAGTCTTGGAATGTTTAACTTTGTGTTCTAGGTGTTCGCGTTTAAACTGAAATGTTTTAGGTTAGGTTAAATGCTCTAACAAACAGATTTCATCATATTATCATTAAGGGCCATCCGTATTATTAAATCATTTGAAATTAAGGAGGGGGAGTCTCCGGATGATGGTAATATGACGATGGTGGGCATCTTGCCAAAATTGACGTCATTGTTGCAAATAGGGAAAACCCCAAAATATTACATAACTGGCTGTTCTTGCGACTTCGTTCGAGTGGACTACAGCACAGGTTATAATAACCTGTAGTCCTGGTTATGCATAGTTTTGACTACCTGTAAGGAACCCATTTCCCGGAATAAAAAGTACGTAATGGAAATGACGTCAGTTTTGAAAATGGGCAAAAATTTATGATGTAATATATAGTTTTTATATTTGGCTAGCGAATCCATATCCACATTAGCGACATCTATCTACTCAATAGTTTTGGTATCGGGAAAATTCATGAATAATATGCGCCTACACACAAGCAATTCGTTTCTCGTTCGCGTGCACCACGGAGAAGATAGGTAGAGAGGAGTTGGTACTACGTCAATACAAACCGGGTACTACTACGTCGCGTCGCCTCGCCACCAACTGTGAGTGTGAGCATGTGCACATAATATTGAAGTGGGTGCGTGCACCAACGTTCGTGGTAGAGTTAAATGAAGCGTGATCGGTTTCTCCCCCCTCTAATGCCCGCACCACCGCACTATGGGCAGAAAGGGCCTTTTTTCTGTCATAAATCTGTAACTTTTGAAATACGAATGCTATGTTTTTGAATTTTTTTAGGATTATAGTGTTGAAGTTATTCTTTAAAATAAAACATCATTTATTGTAAACAAAATATTATTTATGCAAGAAAAAAATGTTTAAACATGAGTTACATATTAGTAACACTTTGTCGTTTCATAAATTTTGTTAAAATACCGCAAAATATCAATAATAAAGTAGCATTAGGAAGGATTTTAGCACAATTATTATTCTTATAAAAAATAAACACTTGATATAGGAAATAATAAAATAATAAAATATTATTGATTGCTTCCGTAATATAGTTACATCACATCAAAGGCGAACTTATTGTCGGAGAAAAAATTGCCTAATCATCAACCTTGGGAGGTACCTACGAGTACATATATGAGATAAATATTGGATAGCTGTAGAATTAAAAATTGTTAGAAATAAATTAAATAAGTTACTACAATTCAGAATAATCGCATTGTTTTTAACAAAGAAAACAAACATTATTCCACTAATTGTAAAGCTTCCTCATCAAATTCTTTGTTATATTTTATTGGCTGTTTTCTTATACTAGTTATGTATGGATCCGAGGTATATTTTAAAGTATGAAAAATATCTTCGTTAGTGATCTTGAGCATTTTCTAGCGTGGTGCAAACGAAATTTTTTGTAATCCTTGTTTCGCGATTCCTGAGCATCTTTCGAGGAAAACCTTGCATAACACTCGCTTAGGACACTTGAAAGACGCCATGGTGTAAATATTTTTGAACAATACAAGTTGATAGATCGTGACAGTAAACTGTCACGATCTATATAAAACCGAAGGGGTATCGTGTGCAATACCAATATCGCATATTTCGAGTGCAATTCGTGTGCATGGTTTGATAGTGGTCACGTACATAAACAACTGGGCAGGGATTGCATCCCTACACGCTGGACTTACGCGGATGCGTACCAATCGATTCTGCAGACCTTTCCTCTACAGAACCGGTAAACTCTGGAACGCTCTCCCTGCCCATATATTTCCCCCCAAGTACAGTCTCGGGTCCTTCAAGAGGAGCGTGAATGGGCACCTGTCAGGCCGGCATGGCATTCGCAACCCCCGCATACGACCGAATGTCCATGGGCGTCGTTAGACTCCTTATGGGTGGCTCAGCCATATATGTCGCGCTGTCAATAAAACAATTTTTTTTGTTCCGTGATTTAACTACCAGGACACATTATACAACATAAATAATTTTAAACAACTATATTTTTTAAAGAGCTCAATTTAAAATTTTAAATATTTCATGACTTGACCCTGTGGTAAATACTTCGAATTAAAATTATATTCATTACTGAAAATTAAGTCCATCTGAAGTTTTTCACTGAAAGCCGTTTTAATTTGACATATTCCTGTCTGATAAAACCATAATGAATACTTACGGAACCCTACTATCGTGCATGGATACGCACTTTGCCGCTTTTTTAAATAATGTGCAAACCACACAGTTAAATGATACGATTATAATTAACCACATCCAAATATAACGATACTAATCACGCGCTATTGATAAGACTTGTTGCTAGATCTACTTGCGCGATCATTTTTCCATAGTGCTCAATCTTTAAAAATATTTAAATTGTCGCTTATGCGCAAAAAAACCGCAAAATATTTCTTATGGCTGTTATTGTCAAAGATATAGGCTATAATTCGGATAGGATATTTTGGCGAAGGCAAACGCAGATACCATTTAAAAGCTTAGTTGAATGTTAAACTTATTATAAAAATTATATTTCCAAAATAACAAAAATAATTGCTTCAATAATTTTTTTTTTCACATACTTATATTATATATTTCTGAAAAGATAATTAAACACCCTTTTGAACCATATATGACACATATTCATGGAAATTATACACTTCAAATAAATTAAACATGAATCTGTGCACAGAGAATGACTTAAATCGAAGCCGTAATTTTGTTCGACTTTCAAAGCTCATAAAGTATAGGAAATTTTACTTATATGAAAAAAAAACTATGTAACACTGAAAAGTTCATTATGTTATCTATAAATGCTCATACATTTTATAAGTGTAGTTGAACTTTCGTGAAAATGATTATTGGCAGACGCTTGTATGGGGGGAATCCATAGTGCACCGGCGCGCTGGCGACGACGCAGGTTTTTCTAGAAACAAGAGCTAGCGACGACTCCTCTCTACCAATTTCCCCGTGGTGTGCACTCTACCTTATCTCGCGATGCTAATATGCACCAATAAACGACCTACGCCGCCGCTGCTGCCGCCGCCGGCCGGGATCCGATGCGCGCATATCGCTCAACCACTTTAGTCTGGCTTCCGAATCTAAATCGTTTAACGTTGCTACCAGAACACCTTTGTGCATACATAAGCTATTATTTAGACAGGAAAAAAATTTTAAATAACTATTTCGATATAGTATTCTGGAATTAAATTGTATAAACAGTTTCATCACACATAGAGCCTTCCTAATGAATAGTCTTACAAAAAACATTTTATGTATAGGGTTCCGTATCCATACGGAAGCCTCGTATGGACCGTAATACGGTAGCCGGTTGAAATTTTCACAGAATATGTGTTATTTATTATGTGCGGATATGCCAAAAAATAATAAAAAGAGCAAAAAAGTGAAAACAATGAAGCGTGGTCCCCATACAATAAACGTGCTAAGAATCGATTAGTAAATATTCACGCTACTAAATAATAGATGGCGCCACAGATACTTTCCATCGCAGACAGACAAAAGATATAGATATAAAGGTAAAGAGATAAAGATATAAAGAAGGTATATTTTTACAGGTATGGAATAGCGTATCTACGGAACCCTCCGTCCGTGATTAAAACTCACACTTGACCAATTTTCTAAGCAACTCATAGGTACATATTTTGTTTTTAACTCAAATGTCCCGGGAATGAGCTAAATAAAAGTTGGCAACCATAAATACAGACCGGCGACATAATGTATGACACGGTGTGCTTTATCATTGCGCACGCGTTGCACAACAGTTGCAACTCAACTGCGGCTACATTCGCTATTTCGACATAAGTATTGTCTTGCAAACGTCGCATCAGCAAATACATCTTCATTGTTTCGATAATGAGCAAGCTCGTACCTTATTGTGTTGTGGTGAGTTACATTACTCGGAATGACGGAAGCACTCGGCTCTAGTAACGCGACACCACCTTATGTGCACGGCGCCGCGCCGCCATGGAGAGAAGGGAAATGTATACTTACCGAGTAGGGTGTGTAAAGATGTGACGTAGGGTATACACCTTTTGCCGCCCCGGGGCACTCGGGGCACCACACCTGGGGCGCCCAGGTCGCAGGAAATATGGAGTAAAAACCAAAGTTAAAACTGCCCACTACATTTTTCATACAAAATAAAAAATCAAAAGAAATACCTTCGATGAATGCCATATTGGGTTTATAAAAAAATACCATTTGCATTTTCGTCGCAAGCGGTCGTCGTAGGTTGAGCTTGCTGGCCAAGGGGCCACACACGGTCGGTACGTATTGTAAATTTTCTTTTGGTCATATTTCAAAACTTGGCAGAATTCATATACATACATCAGTACTTACTCTACATTTGGTCATATTTCAAAACTTGGCAGAATTCATATACATACATCAGTACTTACTTACTCTACACTTGGTCATATTTCAAAACTTGGCAGAATTCATATAATACATCAGTCAGTACTTACTCTACATTTGGTCATATTTCAAAACTTGGCAGAATTCATATACATACATCAGTACTTACTCTACATTTGGTCATATTTCAAAACTTGGCAGAATTCATATACATACATCAGTCAGTACTTACTCTACATTTGGTCATATTTCAAAACTTGGCAGAATTCATATACATACATCAGTACTTACTCTACATTTGGTCATATTTCAAAACTTGGCAGAATTCATATACATACATCAGTCAGTACTTACTCTACATTTGGTCATATTTCAAAACTTGGCAGAATTCATATACATACATCAGTACTTACTCTACATTAGGTCATATTTCAAAACTGGGCAGAATTCATATACATACATCAGTACTTACTCTACACTTGGTCATATTTCAAAACTTGGCAGAATTCATATACATACATCAGTACTTACTTACTCTTCACTTGGTCATATTTCAAAACTTGGCAGAATTCATATAATACATCAGTCAGTACTTACTCTACATTTGGTCATATTTCAAAACTTGGCAGAATTCATATACATACATCAGTACTTACTCTACATTTGGTCATATTTCAAAACTTGGCAGAATTCATATACATACATCAGTCAGTACTTACTCTACATTAGGTCATATTTCAAAACTGGGCAGAATTCATATACATACATCAGTACTTACTCTACACTTGGTCATATTTCAAAACTTGACAGAATTCATACATGTACGTACATCAGTACTTACTCTACATTTGGTCATATTTCAAAACTTGGCAAAATTCATATACCTACATACATCAGTACTTACTCTACATTAGGCTACTTCACCTGTAACATCAGTGATGTCAGCCCACAACACCTTAGTGAACTACATAATATTTCACCAAGGTGTTCACTTTCAGACCTATAGGTAGGCGCCATGTCAGCGCTTCCCTTTGGTTGTGTATCCTTATATGTATATATATATAATTCTTCTGTACGTGTGTTTGTCACCTAACTCCGCCTAAACGGCTGGACCGATTTGGATGAAATTTTCTGGATGGTTTGAAAATACAATTGAGCTTGTTAGATGGTGTCGTGATAAGTCCACGCGGACGAAGTCGCGGGCACAGCTAGTATTATAAAAACTGTTCTCTAGCCCTCAGTCGCAAATCGCAATGGGGTTGCCTTAGTAAAATATTTGTATAACAAAAACGTTTTGGCAAACAACATTTTCACGTCCTATAGTTTATCAGTATACAATTGGAAGGATAATTTTATTATTCCGATTAAAATATGTAAGTATATGAAACTGCATCAATATCGTTGGCGATGTTGGTTTGTTTATTGCGCACTCATTTAGATCAAACGATGTGCGAATATCTAATCTATATTGTAGGTAATACATATGTACTTTACATTGATAGTGTTTAGGCATTGGACCACCGGGCTCATTGTTTAAACAATCACTTACCATTACAAGTGACGTGATCCTTATTTATATTATATACGTTTCGGAGATAAGGGGGTAATGCTCTATTTTGTATGTTTTCTTTAATATCTTTTAAACTATGTATTTTAAATTATAAAATATAAATATATTTATATTGCATATAACGATCCCTTTTCATTGATTGTCACATGATGCACTTATATTTTTTTTAACTCTAATTTATCCCTTAACATTTACCTCCAAAATCGAAATTCGGTCAATGACGCTGTACACCTGTGATTGGGTCATCCATCATTCATCAAACTCTAATGTATATGTATGTCAGAGAATATGAAGTAGCCGTTGACATTTGAATTTTTAATGTGGCAACACTGGCGAATGACTGAGCAAAGAGTGAGCAATAGAACATTCATGGCGAGAGCAGTTTGTTCAGTCGTTCTGTCATTCAGTCACTCACTCATACAGTCAGTCAGTAGCGCGATCGATACCGCACAGACTCACTTTTTGTCGGGACGTCGCCTGCGCCGGATGTGCGCACTGACAGCTATACAAGACAAAGATGGCCGACAACGTCGCTACCCACGAAGAATCTAATCCGGTTGAATCTCCGACAGCAGCGGTGGGATCTGCTCAAAAGCCCTCCGAGGTCTACTTCGCGATATCTACTGCCACCAGAAAACAATTTTTCACGGCGGTCGACGTTGGATGATGGAGGAATATGCGCTGTATGCGCATCGGCGCGTGCGGACGGAGGCGACACGTCGGAAGCGATGCGTGCGCGATCAGCGGCGGTGGTGCCGGCGACGCGTGCGTGGACGGCGGTGTTGACCTGACGACCGCGAGCGGCGTGCGTATCCAATGGTTGGCAGCTTCACAGCAATGGATCGTATTTGGTATGTTTGGTGAACTAATACACGAGCGAATGGCGCGCGCGGCGGCCAAACAGCGCGTCCGGCCGGTGCGTGCGCGACAGCGCGGGCGGCACCCACGCAGACATGTCGCGCGCATGCGAGCAGCGAGTTCGGTAAGTAAGGTGCGCCGACCGGGATCGATCACATTATTGGTAGTTTGTGGTATTACCAGTGGGTGCACAGGTGCGTGCTGAATAAAGTTGAAAGTGTGCCCTCGCCGCCGCCGGGTGTCTCATATAAAGTACCTTTACTGGATGGATATTCAGATAATAGCTCTGCTTGTGATGATCTACTTTCTAAAAGACGCCCTGTGCACAGGGGACGTTAATGATTTGTTGTTGTTTGATCTGTGTATACGGATGATTGTTGTTTGGTTACCGCCAATACTGCTATGGCTTGCTTGGCTAGCCGGGAGGTGTGCGTGTCGTCATGCACGTCGTGCATGCCGGTCGAGTGAATGAATCATGTTGCACACCGGATGGAATGGCGAATACCAGTGGAGCGCTGTTAACTAGTATGTAACATCAAACTGAGAAACATATTGACGATTCTATCTGCAGAATAAATTCTGATAAACTGAGGTTGAATTGGCAGACTGATTCCTCTGTATTATTTCATTGGCAGAATTGTTGAATTGGTTTGCAGCTATTCACAAGTGTTCGCTTGACTGGACAGTGAGATGCGTTTGTGACGACCGAGAGGGTTGCGCGAACAGACTTTTGGCGTCAGTTTGGCATATTGGCTGTCAGACTGCGCGCGCCGTGGACAGTAGGTATGGGCGCTTAATCTGTGCTGTGCTTGGTTTCTTTTCTATAAAGGTTTGAACTAGTGAATTTGTTCGAATCTAACTTGTGTGTGTTCATAACTATTCGTGGGAAACTGCACAGTTTATCTGCGGTGGTACACCAACAACGTCACAGACTGGCTTACCGGGCTGGACGTAGGCCGAAATGTCTGGCGCTCTGAGAGAGAAAAATTGGCCGCAGGCTGGTCTCGTGCTCGATTAAGACCTTCTCCTACATGCAATGGGTCTGGATGTGTTCGGTGAAGCCATGGGGTGCTGTGTTTGTCACCTACTTCTGAAATATGTGTGTGATGTGAGTGTTGTTCATGAGTTGCAGATGACTTCAGATGACTTGTCGGTGTCAAACTGCTATTGACAGTAACAAATTAATGCCTCTTTAGCTGAACATGGGTCCTCGTCGGCGATTGCTTCGGAGCACCTCGAACCGATCACTGGCTGCAGATCATTATTGGGGTGTCGTCGTGGACCATCGTGTTTCTCTTTCGGGCTGGACATTCGTTGCAGTAGTGTGCTGGAGCTGATCAGCAGTTGAAGGAGCGGTGCTCAGACGGGGCGCTGATCTCGGCCCTTCGCTTCAACGCTTCGAGAAGTGCTCGCAGAGCGGTCAGGCTATGGACTGCAAGAGCTTGGTAACAATGAGGAATGCAAGGGTCTTTGCGTCTCCCTGTGAGCTCTCGGATACACAACGGTATTGGCCTGGCAGTCGTACGGACAGACGGTGTCGTACTGTGCGCTGCAATCGCGGCCCGGTGTGCGTGCCAGCATGGTGCCGTGCACCTGTATTTGCGTGTACGTCTTGCATTGAATGGATGTATGCAGTGGGGGCACACCGTTACTGTGGGCAAGGTGCAGGGGGGCCCTACAGCCTCAATGAACTGGAATGCCTTCTGCCTGTAGATTGTTAGATCTGTTTTTGTATTTGATTTGAAACACTAAAGTGATTTCCACCTATTGTGTTGCTGGTTTTGCAACAGTTAAATGTTCTGAAGACTGCATTCTTAATTTGAGAATCATTGGAATATGTTATATAACTACTTGCCAATCTGGTATGTAATAGGAGTCACAACGGACGTCTGTGAACTATCCCTGCTTGACAGAGTCACCTCGTTTCAGATGAGTATTGAAAAATGTGAAATCAGAGCGAAAATATCTTAGTATTTTTACTGACTTTTGTAGTCATCATCATGATCGGCCCGTATTGATTCGCTGTTGGACGCGAGCCTCTCTCAGGGTGCATCACAGCGTGCAGTCTCTGCTACCTTTGGGTTGTCTCTCCGCCTTGCTGAGGTGCGTGTCACATTTTATTTGCTCGCGCGTGGCCCCATTCGAGCACCCGTCTACCCCAGCGGTGATCGGGCCTGGGCCTGTGGCCGATGTGCCCAGTCCACTGACACCTCTGCCTTCAAGTTTTCTTAAAGTAAAGTACTCTACCATGGTTCTCTGTCATACTTCCTCATTGCAGATTCTATCGATGAAAGACATGAGTGAAAATTTTGTTGCAGTAAATAATATAAAACTGCCACATGATTCAATAATTTGTAATTAACTCAAATATCAATCGGTTCTGTCCTGTACGTTGAGCAAACTATGCCAAATCAATGGGATGTGAATTTGATGTGAGGGATACGATAACATATCCTAAGAGAGATAAATGCCTTTTAGTTTTCCGTCAGAGTGCGGTTTGCTTCATACAGTGAATGTTTCGACGTACTGTGCGTGCCAATCCGCTGTGGGTGCGGTTCCACCCAGTGCGTTGCGGCCCTCATCGGACAAGCTATGCTTTGCTACTACGAGCTCTACGAACTGCGAGCTCACTGGACACAGTTGTGTCATGGTTGGCATGATATGGTAGGGTATGGCGGTGTGAAAAATTTGAATTGAAACTTTGAATGGCTGGTTATCTAGCAAGTTGTTTTACAATGGAGTGGTGTGACCACGATAACCAATTCATCGGGTTTGCAGACCATTTTGGTTGCTCAGCGTGGCGTGTGTGGGGAGGATAAATTCGGGATGAACGAGCGGGTTTAATGAGAGCCGTTAGATATAAATAGTGCCGGAATTGAATCATTCATTGAACCTTTTATGTGGTACCGTTTACACTGGAAGTATGTGAACTGTTGTGGTGCCGTTTACACTGGAAGTATGTGAACTGTTTTGGTACATTTACACTGAAGGTGTGTGCGTGTTGTGCTGTTTACACCAAAAGTATGTGCGTCATTGTACTGTTTGCACCGAAAGTATGTGCGTTATTATGCTATTTGCACCGGAGGTGTGTGCGCTGTTGTACTGTTTTCACCGAAAGTGTGTGCTAATGATCGTTGTAGGGTAGAGCCAATAGCTGGGGGTCGTGAACAGTGCGTTCACGTCCCCATGAGCCGTGCGTGCGTCATGAGCGACTACGTAAATATCCTTCCAGCTTACCGGATGTATCAGAATGTCTGGACCCTGTTTAGTTTTGACAGTATCTGATTGTTGTCATGGTATACGCCTGGTACAAGTGCACAGTTAGTACTGCATAGTGCATCCCTGTGATTGATTTTGTTACCCTTACTTATGTCGTTATGGATTGATGCGTTGATCGTGCGCTGATCTGTGAATATTTCAATATTTGAGAATTTTGAATTTATTTTGTTTATGAAGGGTAATGGGACCTGTTTGGAGGATTAAATACTGTGACATTGTTTATACTGAGGGCTCATACTCTTTGTATACGATGTGATATAAAAGCTTCTACGCTTTGACAAAAGTGTAAGTTGAAAGCTGTTTTAACGCTTTGCTGTAGAGTAAACGAGTTTGAAGCTTAACGCTTCACTATGTCGATGTGCTGAAAGCTGTTTTAACGCTTTGCTGTAGAGTAAACGAGTTTGAAGCTTAACGCTTCACTATGTCGATGTGCTGAAAGCTGTTTTAACGCTTTGCTGTAGAGTAAACGAGTTTGAAGCTTAACGCTTCACTATGTCGATGTGCTGAAAGCTGTTTTAACGCTTTGCTGTAGAGTAAACGGGTTTGAAGCTTAACGCTTCACTATTTCGATGTGCTGAAAGCTGTTTTAACGCTTTGCTGTAGAGTAAACGAGTTTGAAGCTTAACGCTTCACTATGTCGATGTGTTGAAAGCTGTTTTAACGCTTTGCTGTAGAGTAAACGAGTTTGAAGCTTAACGCTTCACTATGTCGATGTGCTGAAAGCTGTTTTAACGCTTTGCTGTAGAGTAAACGAGTTTGAAGCTTAACGCTTCCCTGTTTGAGCAAGCTGAAAGCTTTGCTGCTGCTTTGCTGTAACATAAGGATTGTGAACGCTTTTCTAAGCCTTTTAATAACTAACGCTTTACTATAATGTGATGTATGGACGCTGTTACGCTTCGTATAGTTGAAAGCTATGTAGAGGTTAATGATGTGTGTGACTACTGATAGCTATTGCACTTAAAAAACAAAATCTTATATGATGTGCCTGTACGTTTCGTTTCCTAACGTTTTACCTAATCAGAGTATAGTTTGCTGAAAGCCTTTACGCTTTGCTTGTTTTGATAAAGACAACGCGAGAGCGCGTTGAACCGCAGAATGGCCGTGTCAGAGAATATGAAGTAGCCGTTGACATTTGAATTTTTAATGTGGCAACACTGGCGAATGACTGAGCAAAGAGTGAGCAATAGAACATTCATGGCGAGAGCAGTTTGTTCAGTCGTTCTGTCATTCAGTCACTCACTCATACAGTCAGTCAGTAGCGCGATCGATACCGCACAGACTCACTTTTTGTCGGGACGTCGCCTGCGCCGGATGTGCGCACTGACAGCTATACAAGACAAAGATGGCCGACAACGTCGCTACCCACGAAGAATCTAATCCGGTTGAATCTCCGACATGTATATGTACCAATTTTAAACTTTTTTCGTCCATTAGATTCGGAGAAAATAAGCTGTGACAGACGGACAGATGGACAGACACAAGAGTGATCGTATAAGGGTTCCGTTTTTTCCCCTTTTTTTAGGTACAGAAAAGCAAATATTTTAGTAAGTATATGTTTTCTTTTATATTTTGTAATGTAATGGGTCATCCAGGATTTTTTGCCCCTAATTTTCGCAAGCTTTACTTCCTTCAAAAAAAAAGGTACATACACAACCTAAGCCTCCTAATGCCCTTATGATACCAGAAGTGAGATGAACAGCAAACATTTATGTAAACTAGTTTTGATTTCTTTCTAAGGAAATCCGTTCTGCGAGGTCGCAGGAAGTTGCTAAATCTAATAATATTACATGAATGTAAATGGCAAACTAAGCTACCAGCGACTTGAATCGTCTCCGCTCTCGTGTTGTATCTATTTGAATTTAATTAAATATAATATTAAATTAATGCAACTATAACATCGCATGATTATGTCAGCAATGTTTTGTAGTCACGGAACTGACATTTGGTTAGATGTCTGACTGACGCCCGCGCCGCGCCGACAGACAGACAAACAGATAGATAGAGCATCAAGAAGCCGGTTATACGTGCGAACGTTGTTGTTCACACACAGAGAGGGTTCCGTACCCGCACGTTATTTGCAATGATTGCCTGAGACAAAGCAAATTTGGTATATATTTCAACATGTAACTTTCTATACAATGTTGTTAAAAAACCGGCCAAAATGCGAGTCGGACTCGCGCACCGAGGTTTTTATTATTTGTTATTTTACTATCTTACTTTAGAGTCGCACTCGCCGCAAGTACTTAACTCGCGTATCACGCATCGGTGACTCTTATACATACTTTTGTTGTTAAAATGTTCGTATAATTCGGGAGATGGCGCTCTCCTGCAAATTGTGATACTTGTATGGGGACTCCCCTTTCTTCTTTTTTTACTTTTGACGTGATAACGTCTTATAAATTGCTGAACACCGGCTGCACGCACGAATATCACGTCACGTTCCATCTGAGCCTGTGTGTGCAAGCGAGAGCGCGTAACAAGCGATAGAGAGGCACAATCGGCCCAAGCGTCGGCTTGTAAAAGTACCAGGGCCGCAGAAATTAAAACGAGGTTACTCGTACCATAATATCTGGCCGGTCGGAAAATATTTCAAATTTAGAATATTCATGAAACAAGGGTTGTATGACGTTATCACGTAAAACTATCGTCCGTAAACCGACTTTACAGACAACCATTTTTTTGTTTGTTTTTGACGTGAATTCGATGAAGGTCTTACGTTTTGTCCGGGTTGTCTTTCGGAAAAATCATCATGGTTATACCCTCCGGAAAATTTCTCTGAATATTTGTCGAGGCGCGGTCGCCGCTCACTAAAAAGCGAACTAGCGACCAAACTACTTGTCTGTTTGTGTTTAGGGTATAGACAAGAGTATTACCGATATTTTGCCACCAAACAATTCATAAAAACAAAAACAATTTGCAGCATAACGAAGTAGCAACGATTGGAAAATAAAATATTCGAATTCGAAAACAGAAGAGCAAAATAAAAATGAATAATCTCATTTGCGACCGACAAAACCACTTGGATCGACGCTACCGTTTAAAGAAGAAAAAAACCCAAGAAAATTCAACTACCTCGGATCAGGTAGATGTTCAGCGCCGACTACGAAATTCGACGTCTTCAACTTGGCAGCTCAAGCTCACCCGTCACATTTTGTTCCCTCCCGAAAATTTATAAACAGCTCAAGCCGTTTAGGCGCTAAAGGCTCTGGCAGACAGACGGACAATAGCTGTCCGATTTTATAAGGGTTCGATTTTATAAACTTGCCAGCATCGCTGGCTACGGACGGAACCCTAAAAATATACTCGAGCGCGAATATTTTCGTGCGTCCATCTGTCTGTCAATGCGTACAGAATGCGCGTCACTACGTAATGTGTAATTAAATATGTCATTTTCGTTGCCGGTGTTTTAAATCCTCTGTGGGTTACCTTACGACTTTATACTAACCGCAAGAATAAAACCGGAAAACGACGAGGTAGCCTTGTCACGTAGTTTACAAAATGTTTAGAACATGTGTCATTTTCTTTACAAACTTAATTGCTAGGCACACTCAGCTCGGACGTCCAAAAGCGTCTGTATGTTGTGATGGCTCTTTCCGAATTCCTATGCCTCCCCATCGTCTGATTGGTGATTGGTTCACACCGCCGCTGCCATTACCTCAGCCTCCCCGCTCCTATTACATTCTTGCGGTTAGTATAAACGCTTTCAGTGTGGACGTTTTGGCTGTGGTTTTGGTGTCGTCTTCTACTGTTTCTTGTTACTAACTAACGGTAACATTTAGGTATGCAATGCAATGAACGGCACCAACCCACGCACGCACGCAGTGCTGGCAACGGAGAATTTCGTAGAAATGTCTTTAGATCTCTCCACAACTATGATCTGAAATATTCAGCTTTTCAGTAATGAATGACCGTCCTACTGTTAAGGCTGGCCGTGGCTCGAATTCCACGAAAAACGTCCCTTACCTTACCTACCTTACTTACTAATAGGTGGTAACTAGGGTATAACCCGGTCGTCCGGTTAAGACTACCGCACGGAATGAAGGTCGGTCGAAACGGCTATGAAAGTTGCGTTTTCCCTCAAGTTCAGTGTAGCCGTCACGGATAGCAAGTAGTTCAGCAAGGTGTGGTGGGTGGGCTGACCTCGCGGGCGCAGTAGATGGATGTTGTCAACAATATCGAGTTCCAAAAAAAAAAGTAATAGAATTGTGCGGCTCAGACAGACATCGCCAGCTGATTGAATTAGCAAGCAAGAAACGGAACGGATCGCGTCACACAACAGCAGGTCGGCGACTCGTCTTACCATACCGCACATAACGGCTAACATCAATCCGACCGCGACCTCGTCCGCATCACCGGCGGCGCGGCCGAGCAAATTGCGCCTAGCTAGCGGGGTATCACGAGATCTTTCATCTTTTTCACGAGAGGAGCCGTGGGTGTGTTCAATTACCTCTAGTTTCTACGCGACGATTACTTCAGTTCTACGGTCACGCAGCGAAAGAAAACCGCAGGCACAATAATGAATCGTAAATGCCCCTGATATCACACACACACATTGCATATTGGTCGGAACGTCTGTTTCCCAAAGGTGTGGGCACAGGCAACGGGTCTCTACATGCCAAACTCCTGTCACACACGTCTGACGTTTCCTTCACACTCTCGTGTCATACATACTCGTCGGTTTCCACTTGATCCTTTTAAAGTGAGCGCATTGTCATCCGAGCGTACGTCCGTGGCTCGTCGAGTTTGTAAACTAAACTAGGTTTTGCCCGCGGCTTCGCTCGCGGTAGACTCTGTTTAAAAGCAAATATGATAATTATAATAAATGATCGCTTCTGTTATATTCTCTCTCTCTAAAACCCCTCCCTCCCTCTCCTCATTCGCCTCCTTCCCTCCCACCCCATCCCCTCCGTTCTTCTCTCCCTTCTCCATCCGGCACTACCATTCGACACTAAATTCCGTTCATACTATACTTTCTTTGATGCTGCTCAGCCTTAAGGAATCTTAGCGTGATGGTGTATAATATAGCATATAGTGAGCCTCAAGAACTACTTTTTACATTGGATCAAACAGCATCAAAATCTGTTCAGTGGTTCCGGAGTTTACCTCAAACATACATACATACGTGGCCCTCTTTCCTTCGGACGCATCATCCATACATTTTCATTCGTCTCATTCAATTCATTCATACGTTCCACCTCTTCCTTTCTGAAATTCCCCCTCGAATCAATCTCTATTTCTTCTGTTCAATTTCATTAGCCTTCAGTCCTATTATTACATTAGCTAGGTAGGTAGGTACGTAGTTCTGCTTTGTCACCAAGGCAGATATTCCCTTCACTGTGGCTTGTATATTTATTTTGTTTATTAGGGTCGGCCAGCTTATGCAATGTTTCAAGACCTCGTCTATATTTTGTTCCGCCATATAAAATATAACAAGCGAGCCCACCTTTTCGAGAACTAAACCATGCGCGTGTGTTCCAATTGCGTGTTAGTCATTATGTCCGTCCGTCTAAACGTTTTATAGCGAAATGTCGTTGGGCGTCTGTCTGTGTGTCTCCATTCTCCATCTGTCCGACATAGTACTAGATACTGAATCCTAGAAGTTTGACAATGCAAATGTAGGAGGTATCTATGGATGGTTTTAGGTTATAAATCATAACGCTACCTCATCGGCGGCCTGAGCTGTGAGCAAAAAGCCAAGCCGCGGGCAAAAGCTGATAAAATATAAGATGTTTGAAAACTACGTAAAAGGTCTACGAGTAGAATAGAAATAGAATAGAATGGAAAATATTTATTTCAACATAGTGAATGTACACAAAAACAAACTACTTATACATAATATTTTACAATTCACTTTGGTGAAAATGGCCTAGGCGCAGCTCAATGTGCCTATGCCTAGGGACACGTTGGTGCTGTTTTTAAGCCTAGCCAATAAACGAAAGAGTCGTTGAGACAAAATGGTCGACTCCAATCTATTTTACAACGCGGCCAATTTTATTTGAGCTTTGCTTTTGTATGTTTTTCCCGATAATACCGTGGAATTACTGAAGATCGAAATATTATGCTCACTTTCAAATTTCGCGCAAACGTTTCAGGATTTGTCGCATGATGTCTGCGTAATTTTGTAAAGCGATGAATCTCTATATATTATATTTATTATTTTCTGTGTTTCTATCTAGTATAATGTATTTATAAGATTCTTTAAATGTGATCTGAGTGTATTGAATTGTTACAATATCCATTGAGTTACCGCCCGACCGTTGGAGACTGACCGTGGTTCTACGTAAAACTGTAGGTCCCTTCCCTTCTTACCTTACTAGGAGGTAGGGTTTAGCCCGCCCGGGTTGATACCACCGCGCTGAAAGATCTATATCATCACTGTACTGCGTCCTGACTGAAATAAACTATTTTACTTACATACTTACCTCCGAAAAATTTCCACAGGAAACCTTTTCGACCAATGAGGAAGAAATGCTTTAGAATTCTTTCTAGAGAAGATAATTTACTTCAACCATAGTAAAAGGACTGTCTGTTTAAACTATGCCGCGGGCGGAGCTGAAAACTGCATTCATTAGTTTCTAGTCCGATGATGCCTGTCTCTCTAGCGACGACGACGTTCGTTCACAAGAGAAATAGATGTACTTTATTTCGCACCAATAATACAAACAAATACTCTTGATCATAGTATTTATCTATGTAGTGATTTCTTCCAGTCAACCTTTACTAGTAGAGCTTCACGAGGAATTTAGACCGGTCGAGTTAATTGCTAATCGCGAGGGTCATTCATGATGTGTGGTGGTGTGATTCATGACGACTTGCCGCGTCACCGCTGCTGCGCCGCTGCACCGCACCGCTGCTGTGGCGCTCTCATTCGCTTTCTGGATTCATTATTTTCTTGCTGCAGGATGAACGAACGGCTTTTAGTATTCTGAGAATTACAATCTCGCGCACATTCTATGGATTGCGCGACGACATATTCAACTTATGGAATGATTTTGTTTGCCGTTGATTAAAAGCTCTTGCGAACACTTGCCAGGTGTGTAGACATGCCATCAGCAGAGATAGTATAATCGGATACATATTTACCTAAACCATAGTTTAAACAGACTCCTTTTACTATGCCTAAACTTGAGAGTTTGGACGAGAGTTTGGATAAGTATGGAAAGACACTTTTTAATTTTTTCCCGTGATTGACGTATTTTAATTGTAACTGTATATTGTTGTGTTAAGTACCTAACGTTTTAACATTATTATTATATTATTTATTATTTTCTTATATTATTATTTGATTCTCAAAACTTTGAATAATTGTCAAAGTTATGCGAGCAGATTGTAGGTACGTGACCAATTAATATTGTCTCTCCGTCTCGTATGTCGCCCCCGGATTTTGTCAGGTATGACCATTGTAATGTGCTATATAGGTATTAGGGACAAAATTCCTCAAAGTGTACGTACATGCCCACCAGTGAATAATTTCCACCAAATAATTCGGAATAAATGCAAACCTACAGTGTTAACAAACAATAAATTGCTTTTTAAGGTTCCTTACCTCAAAAGAGGAAAACAACTGAACCCTTGTTTCATGTAAATACTTTCTTAGAATAACACATCAATTATTCTTCGTTAATGTAATAATATTTGCATGCACTCGTATTTCGATTGTAACGTGAAAATGCACCGACTAAGCGAGTTCGCAAGCTGTGTTGATACAAGAAACGGATTCTTCGTAGCCTTCACGCGGCCGCGCGGCCGGTTCGCAGAAGCATTCCGAGTTTTGTCAGTGTTTACAAAAACTTTGACTTGCTCGGCGGCGGCGCGGCGCGGCGGCGGCAGGTGCGCTTTTGAAATGTTTTATTTTTAGCTGCGCGCTGCGCGTGCGTGCGCACTGCTGGTGGCCGATTCACTGGGGGGTGAGTCGAGAATAGAGTACGATATATCTGGTAGAACGAACACATTGCGATTTCGTAGCCTGCCGAGCGCGGACGTTGTTAACACATAGGGTTCTGTAGCCATTTTCTTCTCTCTTCTCCATTCCATTCTTCATTCTCCTCTCCATTTTCTTCATAGCGAGTCCGCTCCACTAGAATGCTATTTTCTCAATAAGTAACCGTTTAATTAAGATACTTATAGGTAAACGTCATAGTTTTTCAACATAGTTTTATGTCGTTAGGTCTCAATTTATGTTGATGTTAGATTTATTGAGATATGTACGTTGCGGAATAATCGCCTCGAACAGCGCATTATAGAAGACAGATGGAAGGACGGACATACACCTGGCCGATTATAATATAACGCTCCCTGCCAGCGTCGCTCGTCGCTCACTACGGAACCCTAAAAAGCGTTATTCGCGCGATCGGCATTGTGATTGATTAATTGATTATGCATGCATGTCTCCGCTGCTGCCCCGGCCGTCACGTGACGTGGCCGTGGCGTTGTTATCCCCGCGCCGCGCGCCGTTATCCATTATCGTACTGGAATCTCAGTTTTGCTGCAAGTGAATTGACCACCACCTGCATGCGTGTGCAGGTTGCGCGCGCGCATCACATCCGACGGGCGTTTTAGTTAGTTTTATTGCAACGTTGGCGCTCTCTGTATTGTGGGCGGAGTGCGGTGCGTGGCGTGCGAACATCACATAGGTATTAGTTCGTAGAGGTACTGTTCCCTCCCACTTTACTCGAATCATTTTGATTGATTACACGTCGACTCATTTAATTTGTATTAATGTTTCTCTATTAGTGGGGATGTTTTAAATTGTAAATTATATCATTTTCAGACAACTTTAGCTTTTAGAATAACGTAATGTTTCATAGATACGATTTTTTCCTTGTACGAGAACGTAGTGAAATTGTATTTGAGATAAATGATTATTTGCTAGAATCAATAGAATGTAGGTACCTTTTTTTTAATGTAAACCAACATGGGTGGCTGTGTCGAGAGATCAATGGTACAGTCGACAAAAACCCCTCTCCTCGCGAAACCACGCTCAGTGAGGCGCCATGCCAGCAGATTTGCGGACTGTTGCTAGGCTGTCTAGCCCGTTGATACGACGTTTGAAGACACCCAGGTTAAAGGATTCGGGAAACACTCGCCGGGAGACAGTTCCACACCCTAGCGGTGCGACAAAGAAACGATTTAGAGAACTGATGGGTTCTCAAAAGCCCAATGTCAACAACAAAAGGGTGCTCAGTTCTCTGCGACGAGTGCTGCGAATATAGGTTGGATGGCAAGGAATAAGGGACGCAAGTTCCTCCGAGCAGCTGATAGTTAGTACCTGTAGAACAGACTAAGTGACCCTACAAATCGTCTGTGACTGAGAGACTCCAGATCATCAGTCTTTCGGGTCTCCCACCAGACGGACGGCTCGGCGCTGTATTGAATCCAAGGACGCCAACTGATACTGGGGGCTGCCTTCCCAAATGTGGCTACAGTATTCCATCACCGGCCTAATCTGTGATTTGTACAACATGAGTAGTTGTGCCGGTGAGAAGTGACGAGTGAGTGTGTGTGAGTGAGTGAGTGGTGATTCGAGTGACGCTATCTACTTGCGGTACTGAGCAGAGGCTCTAATTGTGAGAGTAATCAATCTATAATCTATACAAATGTGAGTTACCTACTTTGTTCTTTTCTAATTTCATGCTTGCGAAGCCGCGGGAAAAAGCTGGTCTAAGACATAGTCTAAGCTAAGGTACTTAATCCGTACCTACGCTCCGCTACCGCTCGGCGCTCGCTCGTGCGTGCGTGAGTACCTAGTGCTGGAAGCTCTCCTATACAAAGCTTTGAGGAGAACAGTGACTAGTCGTGTTCCGTCCGTCCGGCCTCCTTATATGGCCGTTATTGTTGTCTCTAATGTACACATACACACAGCTCCGCCTACCTTGCTGGAGAAAGTGCTCGTTTCAAATCGTGACCATTTCACTTCTTTGAAATACGAAACAGTTTAAACGACGACTGCCAACAGTGAGTTAAATGCTGTCATTTACATGCTGGCTTTTTGGCAAACTTTAATTTTCTTCAAAAATGCATACCTTATTTACTAGATGGTAGGGTTTCACTCGTCTGGGTTAGGTTAGGTTAGGTTCTGGGTTAGTAAAAAAAATATTAAATACAAGACACGTGCAAAGAATCGATTAGTATGTATATTCACGCTACTATATAAGGTCATTTTTTATTAAGTGAAGTCCCTTAAATGGTAGGTTCTATACCTGAAATAGATCACATTTATGATGTTAATTTTACTTTACGTACCTAAAGTTAGATTTTTTTCTGGACATGCCACATAGTAGTGCCCATGCATGCATACTAATACACCCTGAAAATTTCAACAAAATCGGTCCAGTGCTTTCAGAGTTATTAATAAGTGAAAACAATTTACATTTACGTGCAACTCATATGCGCGAACAGCTGGCGCGTGCGGCCTTGACGTACTTTTTGATTCGCCAGCATTTCGCGAGAATGATGCGATGCGCGCACGTAAATGTAAATTTGTTAAATTTTTTAATAACTCTGAAAGTACTGGACCGATCGAAACGAAAAAAATCTAACTTTAGGTACCTACGTAAAGCAAAATTAACATCATAATCGTGATCTATTTCAGATATAGAACCTACCATTTAAGGGACTTCACTTACACAATAAAAAATGACCCATGGCGCCACAAGTATTTTGTATTGCAGAAAGACAAAAGATAGACTTTTTGACAGGTATGGTATAGCGAATCAACGGAACCCTCCGTGCATGAGTAAAACTCGCACTTGAGCGATTGCTTTAATTCCGCCTTTTGTCACCTTATTTATATTGTGGAATAAAGTATACATATTTTCATTTCATTTCATTCTCCAATCCTATATGAACACGTTATTGGTTTTATTGGTTTAATTATATTTGTAGGAAAATACATTCGGCAATTTGCTCGTGAATTCGTCATCTTACATTCCGAATACCAAGAACAATGACAAACAATTAAAAACAATGACACGGACTGACAATAACAGAACCAAGACAAAAGACAAAAATAATTTAAACCGTCCTTTGCTTATAGATCCTACTAACTCACCTAATACTACTACCACAGAATAGAAAAGAGTACTCCTACTACTGTCTACTTAAGGTGATGTGAGACTGCGTCCGACTCGAGTTTCAAGAAGTGTACCGCCCCGCGCCGCCAGTGTTACTTACCTGACAGATTCAGTTTTAATATATGTAAAACTTGATCTAGGAACGCAGACCGCTAGCTTTTTGGAAACACGATTGGATTAACTTCCCTCGATAGAAAAAAATCATGAACAGGCCTCTGAATTTAGTTATAAAAACGTATTTAAGGCAACGTGATCTCGAACGTGACCAAATCAAAGCTTTGGATATTTTGTTGAATATATCTCTAAATCCATAGCTTTTTACTTTTTTGTTTCGACCTGTAGTTTTGGAATAAAAAAATAAAAACTTAATTTTCGCTTGCGCTAAAATTCATTGATTTAGTTGCATCCTACTCCACCCAGTGATATCGGCGCCTTGAAAGAGGAGTACGGGTGAATAGGGTTGACAGTGACAGGGCCTTAATTTAGTGTTAATTATTGAATGTAACGTCAATAACATTACACGACTCTATGTACCTACCTACTTACTAATGTACGTGAAATAAGACGGCCGCGCCGAGACCGACGCGACGACGCGGAGGAGACGCTCTGAGCTGCTGTTAACTCAATTAGACCACAGACACTTCTCTACGAGACTGCAATCAGTGTCCACTCCGTTCACGTCTCACTCGACTATGACTCATAATTCATAATTGTTATATCACTTAGAGCTATTTTCCAATACATTGTTTTGCATTCAATGCCTGATGTGATAATATTCCGTTTGTGCATATAGTGTGAGTTGTGTAAACATTATCTTCTAAACATGAGTAGAACTTGCTTGAATTCTCATTAGAATCTAATAGGGATAAGGAACCGGGTGTTGTCGGTGCGGTGGAAGGGAGCGGAGGCGGCGGCGGCGGCCGGGAAAGCGATGAGTCACTAAACAGCGGAAAATATGAAGGAAATGAGGGTGCAGTTGGATTGGGGCGGCGCGGCGGCGCGGCCTACCTTAATATCCGAAACCAGCGACGACAATACTATGTATCCCCCTAATGTAAGTAGTCGCATTTATTTAGTTTGCTGTGACATTTTATTTGTAAGGATATTTAGGATTCCGTATCCATACCGTACGGGACCCTATTACTAAGCCTACGCGCCGTCGGTTCGTCCGTCCTTCCGTCCTACCTTATGTTTTGGACTGCAATAGGTAGCAATAGGTAGGTAGGTTGAAATTTTCACAGAATACCTACGAATATGTATTATTTATTATGGAAAAAAAAAAACAAAAAATAAAAATTAAGGTATCCCCATACAAGACACAATGTTTTTTTTTTCAAAGTTTTTGTGGTTGCCAGCTACGATGCCACAGACAGACGTTGAACACCCCTCCTTTGGCGTCGGGGGTTTAAAAATCCACCAATTACGTTTTGATGGTATAATGGAAACCTCGGTGCGCGAGTCTGACTCGCACTTGGCCAGTTTTTTTTGTGTATAATCCTGTATGCCGTATACGGGGCAATACGGGTGGCTGAGTCAGAGGGGCCAATAGGTAACCTAACCAAGAAGGTAGGTGTCATACAGGAGACTCCCTTTGGATTGCTGGCTATACTGGACTATAATAGAGATAACGATATTTGATTGATTGATATAGAGTTCTGCTCTAGTCTCCAACTGCAGAATCACCCCTTATAATGTTGGTACTTAGGCATTGCTGAATCAGTCTGTACATGTACTTAGTGCATTCGTCTCAACTTAGGTAAACGATGCAAATATATAGGTATGTATTGTGAAATAAATAAAGCGACAGATTATAGATCAGCTCTCGACTTGCGTTTAGTCTGCCTGCCCTATTGAAACGTAATCTCGTTACAGGCAGACGACGACGCTCAATGCTCATTGTGTAGCGGGCGCGGGGGTGTGTAGCGGTCGGCGGCGGAGGGGTAGGCAGCAGAGGCGATAATTTAATTAGTAAGAAAGAGCTCACGAGCTCAGTGCGGACTGTGTGAATTGAACACTCCTCAGCGCAGAGCGCCTAGCCTGGCTGGAGGGACCTATTAGTGAGGATCGGGTAGGTTAGATTAGGGTTTTTTGTATTGTAAGCTGCGTAAGCCGCGACATATGGCGCCGAGGCACCGATGAGGTGTATAAAGGCGCCCATGGACATACGGTCGTATGCGGGGGTTGCGAATGCCATGCCGGCCTGACAGGTGCCCATTCACGCCCCTCTTGAAGGACCCGAGACTGTACTTGGGTGGAAATATATGAGCAGGGAGAGCGTTCCGGTGTTTACCGGTTCTGTAGAGGAAAGATATGCAGAATCGATTGGTACGCATCCGCGATTGGTTAGGTTCAAAACAGATGCGAATAATATTATGTAACTACATCAAACTTAAATGTGTGACCGTTCGACCGTTGAGGCTGACCGTGGTTACAATCCGAATTTGTATATAATTTAACTTTTGTTTCGAGGCTTGGAAGAGACGTAATTCTTTGGTTACTTCATTACAATTATTTATCTATCAACCATCGCGGTTAAACCGGCTTTCTAATAAAAAAAACCACATCTAAATCGGTCCATCCGTTTGGGTGCTACGATGCCACAGACAGACGTAGGCGTCAATCTTATAATAACAACCCCTTCTT
Organism: Nematopogon swammerdamellus; assembly: GCA_946902875.1. Taxonomy (NCBI): domain Eukaryota; kingdom Metazoa; phylum Arthropoda; class Insecta; order Lepidoptera; family Adelidae; genus Nematopogon; species Nematopogon swammerdamellus. The sequence goes on along the minus strand of OX336339.1, from coordinate 278,367 downwards.
TTGCGTCGTGGTGGGTTAAACATATCATGATCAGCGATGGATCCGTCTGGATTGTCTATAAATTGTAATTATAATTTTATAAGATACGCTCTTCCAAAATTGTTGACTATAGGGCCACCAGGAAGATATGATGCGTGTCAAATATGCGAAACTGTCTGCATTCATAAGAAGGGATGTGAACTTTCGATCGATAGTTTGTCGATAAATTGTATGACTTAATAACCTAAATTATCGACAAACTTTCGATCGAAAGTTCATGTCCCTTCTTAGGAATGCAGACAGTTTCGCATATTCCCCAAGCATCATAATTTCCTGGTGGCACTATACGCGTTGATTCGTTGTTCTGCGAAGATTGAAGCTCTGTTTGCCGAGTTCAGACAAAAAAGTGAAATAAGCGTCTAGTTTGATTGATTTATTGGAAGTAGCTTCGCTTCGACCCGCTGATTCATGTGTACCGGGGAACCGACACGTTTTCAGAACACACTGTATAAACAGTATTGTAGTACCTACTGACAGCCTTTCAAATAAATACCGGCGATTGAATGAGTTCGGTTTTTAGGGTTCTGTATCCATACGGAAGCCTATTTACTAAGCCTATGCCGTCTGTCTGTTTTTCCGTCCGTCCGTCTGTCTCTCGCAAGAGTGCAGGGATAGACGTCTGGATTTTATAGCCGCAAGGCTGGTATTTCTGGACGTCTATAAACAAAACGTAAGAGACATAAAAGAATTGTATGTTAAAAGTTAGATGAGCTGTTACCCATTATCACATATATCCTCAATCATTCTCTGGTAACAAGTTCGTTTCCTAGCATCTGGAAAAAGGCTTTTGTCATCCCTCTGCCTAAAACGTCCAATCCTGTTTCCTTTAGTCAGTACCGTCCCATCTCAATATTACCTGTCCTATCAAAAATCCTGGAACGCATTGCACACCAGCAACTGTCTGGCTTTCTTTCTCATAACAACCTTTTGAACCCAATGCAATCTGGGTTTCGACCTTCTCACAGTACTGTTACTGCACTTGTCAAAGTCACTGACGATATCCGTCTAAGTATGGAAAACAAAGATCTCACTGTTATCGTGTTGCTTGATTTTAGTAACGCCTTCAATGCAGTTGACTTTGACATCATGGTGGAAATGCTGAGGTCTCTTAACTTATCTCCGCAGATAATAGATTGGTTTGACTCATACCTTCGTGGTCGCCAGCAACGTGTTAGAATTGACAATGACTTCTCTGATTGGTACGATCTAACTGCTGGTGTTCCACAAGGTGGCGTGTTGTCTCCATTACTCTTCGCAATTTTTATAAATTTTGTCTCCAAACTCTTAGTTTCTTTCTACCACTTGTATGCCGATGACTTACAGCTATATCTGGGAGGTAGTACTGACGACATAGCTGGAATCATTGATGTGATCAATGCTGATCTGGCCACCATTTTTGGCTGGACCAGATCCTTTGGACTCATCGTGAATCCGAATAAGTCTCAGGTAATGATTGCCGGAAGTCCTCGACTACTATCGAGGATTGACCGCGCTTCGTTGCCTGAGATTATGTACAACGGTACTGCCATACCATACGCTAGGGTTGTCAAAAACCTGGGAATCCTTATGGATGACACGCTATCTTGGCAGGCTCAGGTCAACGAGGTCAGTCGAAAAGTCTATGCTGCGGCGCACTCCCTGAGACGGCTTCAGAACCTTCTTCCGACCACTACAAAGACAATTCTAGCACAATCGTTGCTTCTCCCCATTCTTGATTATGCAGATGTATGTTACCTGGACGTTACTGAGGAACTCCTGGATAAGCTTGAGCGTCTGCAAAACATGTGTATACGATTCATTTTCGGACTACGCAAGTACGATCATGTTTCAGAATATCGCAGACGTCTCAAATGGCTCCCAATCCGTTACCGCAGGAATTCCCACATCCTTAGTCTTCTTTACTCTTGTCTTAACAACCCCTCTGCTCCGAGGTCTATCTTCCCGTTTTCAGAACCTATCTTCTCACGGTGTCCCACTTCGGTCTAGTCATGACAATATTTTAGCTATCTCCTCTCATAAAACTGGTTTTTATACCAACTCATTTTCTGTTCACGCAGCTCGACTGTGGAATTCACTACCACACTTTATCCGACATTGTAAATCGCTTCCCTTATTCAAAAAACACCTAAAACTGTATTACCTCCGTCAATGTGAAGTAAAAACTTAAAAAACAAAAACCACTTTTGCTTCATACTTACCTGGATGGACAAGTATGTATGTATGTATATTTATTTGTATATAGTATTCTATATATTTAGTAATTTATGTGTATTAAACATGTATGGCTTATATTTTACTAGCATGTAATTATATGTACGTATTAATAAGTATTCTTATTATTATTTTTATCTCCAATTGTCACGCAACTCTTTTGCTACTACCTACTTACATTCCACTATATTATCGAATCTCAAACATCCAAAGGTTGACTGTAAGAAATCTCTGTAAGGGATAAGTCCGCCTTTGCACCTTATGTAAATTTTCCAATGTATTTGTTACTGTTTAATGTTTACTGGAGCAATAAAGAATTTTCTATCTATCTATCTAAGAATTATCCTTCGTCCGTCTGTCTGTCTGTCTGACCGAGGGCTGTATCCTTTGAACAGTAATAGCTATCCGGTTGAAATTTTCACAGAGTATGTGTTATTATGGCGGATATGACAACAAATAACACCAAAACGTAACAAATAAGGGGCGTACGTTTATTGTAAGGAGGACCCCCCCCCCCCCCCCCCCCCCCCCCCTTTCAAGAAACAGACCTGTATGGCGAGTGTGGAAAGGTAGAGAGGATTGTGGTGTTTCGACTTGCGAGCTGTCGTGCTCGCTCATGTCATCTCATATACTTGATGTCTGTCCTCGACTCCTCGCCCGCCTGAGCGCTTGTCGACGTCATCCATCGAAATATGAACTGCGCTCGGACTTGATTGTAGAGACAGCCGTAATCCTATTAGCGGAGAGCGAGTTGGGTTGATAGATAACTGTCAACTGTTTATTGACTCGCTCTCTCGCTCGCGTCAGCGATCGTGCTGTAAATAATTATTTGTACTGCTAAGAATTATTTCCAAATCAAATCAAATGATTGCAATATAAAGGCTTGTCTGTCTTCGCATGAAAAGTCATTTAGTGCTCTTGCATATGAATATCTAAGCAGATATTCGATGCCCGCAGCTTTGCTCGCGTGAAATTCGTATTTAAAAAGAAGAAATTAAGTAAGCCCGCTATACCGTACCTTTATTTCGGCGCGAGGAACAATTCCGTTTGTATGAGAGCGACGACAGTTTAGCGTAACCGGAACTGTGTCCCGTATAGCCAAATGTGCTTGTACTAAGTTTCCTCGAATTCGGATGATCGGTTAAGTGTTATAGCGCGGTTTTCTCAACCGTTCACTTCGAAAGAATGCGGCGCGCACCCTCAGCTCTCCGCCTCCACCGTACTGACGGGCAATAGCGGTGGCGGCGGAGAGCGGAGGGCGAGGCGGAGGGTGCGCGCCGCATTCTTTCGAAGTGAACGGTTGAGAAAACCGCGCTATATTGAGCAACATACATACATACAGAAAAGACTTTTAAAAATCGTCAATTTAGTTTTAGTATTACACATAGAGTCTACAGACGCAGTATTTCCTAAAACAAAGTAACTTACTCCATGACCATCGCTTACAGATTTATTATTAAGTAGTATTGATGATTGGTGATGGATGATAGATATGTTAGTACAGTGGCCGGCAGTAACGATGTCTATCCGGTTGTAGAGCGTCGCGCGCGTCGTCGCTGTCGCACAGAGACGCGCGCGCGGCGAGCTCGTCAATAGATATTATACACAGCTAGCAAACACTCCTCGCTCCCCCTCCACTAGCTGTAGCTAGCCGGCACGGAGGACGGAGGCGATATGATAGCAGCCCGCAGCGCGGAGCGAGGGCCGTTGACAGGACAGCCGAGAGAGCACTTCATCTGATTAGCGACGGCCGCGCCGGCACCCTAGCCGGTGCGGGGCGTAAGCGTCGCATCGCACGAGGGCACGTGAACTTTGCACGTTCCATAGTAAAACCAGGAAAGCTGCTAATAACTCTCATTATAGTGTATATCTGTCTGTTCGTCCGTCTGTTTGTATGCGTACTGTAAACTGTCATCTCTATTGTAGATCTGTGTTGAGGCAGGCCTCACGCACTCTATGTACTTGCGCGCGCTAACTACCTACCGCCCGACGGGCTGCCGGCGCGCGGTCTATTTCAGTGGAAATTCGTCAGCCGCCTGAAGTATACATAGACGCTCGCCCACGCAACTGTTGCACTTTACACTCGATCGTTTAGGTACATTTTCGCACGCAGCGATTGGCGACGTGAAGCAGTAGGCTATTAAAGCCCGAAAGTAGGAACATTTTGTATGGAGTGATTTATCTGTTGAGGGCGGGCGATGACGGCCGCCCAAGTACGTGTATCTGCAAAAAAATTGCGAAATTTTCTCTATTTTATATTATTTACGAATTAGTGCTTCGAAAACCTGAGACTACGAAAAACGAAGGAAACAAGGAAATTGTATGTTAAAGAAGGGTAGAAAGTACTGCAGTCGGGCGTGGTGTAGAAGGATATGGTTAAATAGCGGTAGTCAGGTCAGTGCGTAGTCAGGTCAGGTTTCATCATTTTGTGTTCTTTGTTTTGTTTTATTTTATTACTTTGAGTTATTTATTATTTCAGAATTTTTTTTTCCTATCATTTTTTTGAACATTCTTCCATAGTAGACTATCCCCCAATATTGAAATTGATTATCTTCACAATGATACCCCACTCGATAGTATGGCATGGCACCTATTAGCGCCCACTATTTTGATTTTTTTTTCTTCGACAAGAGTTCAAAATATAAATAACCTTGATTAGGTACATGGCGTGTAAGAAACTCAATTAAATGATGAAAGTTTGAAATATTGTCGGTAGAATCTTTATTACTTCCCCGGCCCGGTCTGTTCGCTCTCGGGTGTTTACATGAAACTGCTTTAAGTTTTTCTACGCGCATATGTTTGTTTGTAGGGATTTTAAATATTTGGAGAAACGCAGTTTGATCGTCTCTGACGTTTTCATGATTTGACCTGATTTATTCCTCGGATCGTTTAGGTTATTTTCCTATTAACTTTTCTATGTCCTTAATTAATACATTTCATTAAACAAAGATAAGGATTAGCACGGCACTTAGCTCCTACAGGAACATGTAGTGGACCGACATCACCGGTGGTGTAGCAGCACAGATTAATTAATAGTAATGTATGTGAATATTTCAACAAGCTACCTATTACGATTCAAAATGTACAGCCCTTTAAAGGTAGGACAGACAGACAACATATATCTTGTACCAAACTGTCTTGTACGCAATAATATCTCTCGTCAGCGGCGATTCCTTGAAGGTGGCTAGGTTGGCGCCGCCAAACCAAATAAAATGAATGCCAGCATTACATCGAAGTATTAAGTAAAAACAAATGTGAAAAAATATCGGGGTTATATTATTTTTATTATATAAACCACGCACGATGAATAAGCAAAAACGTCAATCCCGTTACATAATTTGAAATTTCGCGCGTGTTACATGCGGGCGACGAATGACGACACATCAAGGCATTCATTGGCCGGTTGGCTACATTTGAAGCGCCATCGTATTCCATACAAGCGGCCGATGTCCCCCGCCCCGCGCGCACCCGCTGATCAACCTTTCGAGTTGGCGCAGCGGGGAGCGCATTTAGCGACTAGCGAGCTAGGCTTGGTGTGTTGTGTGTGCGTGTGTGTGCGCGCTGTTGCGGCAGCGTATCCGTGACTGCTTTGTAAACAAAATCATCCATGTTATGGATGAAGTGCGGTGTTTTTTGAAGTGATTATTTTTTGATAATAATAGCAAACTCCGGTGCGAAATCTATAATAGAAGATCTTTTGGAAAACCCGTTCTCAACGAGGAAATTTTCTGAAAAACTTTTAATTGTTCAAAACGGTCACCCTTGCCCAAGTTTGTCGAATTTAAAGTCTGTACATAAAGACAGCAAAAGGGGACACATATGGTCTTTCAGTTTTTGAACTCATTTTGGTAGAAATAAATTAACCATTAAGTTGTGAAATTATGTAAAAAAAAATCCTTAGCCAGAGCCAACCCAATACTCAGCACCAGGAGTCGCTACTGCTCTCGTTACCCAAAAATATATCTGTCCTGTACCCTTAACCTTGCCTACCATCTTAAACGATAAACAATCTTACCATCGTAAACGAGATACCATCTTACCATCTTAAACGAGATACCATCTTAAACTTGTACCCAATAATATATGTCCTGTAGTAGCCAACACATCTCTCTTGTTACCAACAATCAATACTAGTCCAATCGGATTATTACGTCCAATCAAGACGCTACTCATAAAAAAAATACTAATCATTAAAATCGGTTGAGAGTTGGCGGAGAAATCGAGTAACATACAAACAAAAAAAAATCATGACGGATTGAGAACCTCCTCCTTTTTGGAAGTCGGTTGATAAATATGATAATCATACGCCGTTATCGCGGGGGCACGAATGTGACCTTCTAAATATATTAGTGTCGGCGGCAGACCTGTCGTATCGTGTCGAGTTGGACACGAACGCAGCCCGGTGCACAGGAATCAAGCGAGCGTGCGCGCCCCGTGTACGACGCCGCGCGTGCTCGGTTAAACTCGGCTCAGCCTAGCTGGCCCGTTTCGTGTTCGTGTCACGCACGACACGAGCCAGCCCGCTGTACACGAGACGGAAGTTATTATGCCACAAGTGGGCCTGGGCCATGATTTAGCAATGATATTGTATTACCGTATGGGGCCGGTACTTAAAAAGAATAACCCCACTGCATCTCTACCCGTGCATGTCGTAAAAGGCGACTAAGGGATAAGGAAACAAGAAAACAAAAGAGTTTCTTTTGTTTCTTTGACATCTTATTCCTAATTATAGGAAAAATTTTGCGTTGGGCTGACATTGTATAAGTAAGAAATAAATAAAGAAATCCTAAATTCTTGTAGGTGCGCGCGCGCATAATCACATCAGCATGCCGTCAACACGGTTCGTGCTTATCGTGTCGACCGGGCGTCGGGCTGGCCTAGCTAGCACGGAAACACGATCGTGCTCGGAACATTTCGGCTTGCACGCACCGTGTTCGGGCTGTACCCGAAACTGTCGTGCGCGATTTCGTGCCGCAAACCGACACGACAGACACCTCTGGTCGGCGGCGGGGACTCTCCGCCCTATTTGAGTATAACCTTGGTTTGTTCGTGCCCCCGCGATAACGGCGTATGATGATAATATGTGCGAAGCTTGTGGCCGTGATACGAATAAAAGCGATGGTTAGAAAAAATCATGAAAAGAGTTTCCTTCCTCTGTGCGTTCCTGTCCTGCAATAACATCAAAGTCCTGCAGTATGTCAATTGAAATGCGTCTTCGTAGCATAGCGAGCAGTACAGGTACAGCCTACTCACGAGCCGAGCGTTGATTGATCACAATATGAGTGCTTTTGGGAGCCTTCTATATGTGTGAGGGCGGAGGCGGCGGAGCGGCGGCAGCGGAGTACCGCAAGGTGTGGTGGGCGTTGCAGTCAGCCAACCTGACATTTGCATGAAAACAATATTGCTGACATAACTCCCAACAGGAGCTATTTTAAGCGGCGGCTGGCCAAGTGGTCTCAGCTTCGGCTTCTCTCGCGAGAGGTCCGAGGTTCGAATCCAACCGGCGCGGCCGCGTGTACCAATGAGTTTTTTTTTGTGACGGAAAAATTTACGTGCACATACATACACACCTGCTGCTTCACCGTTCGGAACCGTGTGTAAAACTGTAGGTCCCTTCCCTTGCCTACCACCTAGGCACAAACTGTAGCCGACTGGGTTAGTACAACTGTACTAGATGTAATATATATATATAGCAGCCTCGGCTGTGTTCTCCTCTAGTCCAGTATAGTCAACAATTCAAAGGGAAGTCTCCGGTATGACACCTACCTGCTCGCAGGTGATATTGGCCGGTCAGAGCATGTGCTTTGGCCCCTCTGACTCAGACATACATACCGCATTACATAAAGAAAAAAATGTCCACGATTTTCCTTTATAGGCGCGAGCGCGCAGCTGTCTCCAACCAAACTACTCCTGCGGTATACTATAATGATCTCGTACTGGTCTATCTTAACTCAGGTCTACTTCAACGCCTATCTTGCGAAACTGCATACACTTCATTTTAAAATAGTTATTTTAATTTGCTTCCTTCCTTATTGGGAAACTGGTCGAACCGCGGCGAGTGGAACGTGGCCTGCGGTGGCGAGTGGGAGACTTGGCTGGCGGTACCTAGTTTATATTTATTCAAAGCTAATGAAGACTTGTCTTGCCAACATTAACTTCATTGTATTGATAATAATTATCAGTGTTTATGGCTACAGCCTCCGTGCCGTCTGTAACATCGTTAGGTCTTTGTTAGAGTTCCGTAGCAAGCAAGCGATGCGCTGGCAGGCGAACCTTTTAATTCCTGTCCGTCTGTTCGTCACACGCGCTGCCCGAGGTGATTACTTTTTTTTATGGAAACTGACAGTTGACTACATCACTCAACATCCTACAATATCCGTGATGTCAGCCCATAACACCTTGGTGAACTAGGTGCCATGTCAGTGCTTCCCTTTGGTCTCTCCCTTTGCTAGCTACACTGAACTGGACGGAAAATATGAACTATTTACATAGACGTTTAGACAGACTTTTCATTCAGTGCGGTGGTAACAGCCCGGGCGGGTTAAACCTCTAACTAAACTAAACTAAATCTAAAAAATAACAATAAAGTAGTCCATTTAGTCCTTCCCCTTACGGCATGAAAACAAAATATGGCCACTCTAGTGAACTGCGGAGGCGACGACGGCGCCGCACGACAGAGATACTATCTCTGGTAAATTTTACCTGATTTTAGAATAAATGTAATTGTGGTTTTCTACTCAATAAATGCAGATATGCATTTGGAATTAACCATACATACCCTGAACAACCTGCTGCTGACCGGAGCCGACCTGCTACAGTCGCTCCCGGCCCCTCTGCCGCCGCATCGTGTTGTTCACAATGACTACTATATTGTCACATCATCTTCATTTAGCGAATGCTCATCCAGATTGTGATTTCTCAATATATTTTGAAGTTGTGCATTAAAATGTCTCACTAAAGCAATAGCTATTTGTAAAGAGTATTATTGTGTCATGTAGAGACACGAATTCGTCACAAGTCGTGACAGCGCCACATTCCTACAGCAATACGTTCTCTTGCTCCGACCGCAGCACGCAGCAGTGTACACTTGCGCGGTGCGGTGCGCCACGATGTAGGCCCGCGCCTTCAATACAACCAGTCGGTGCTGCACCGTATCTTAACTGCGCTCAATTCATTATTATAATCGGCCAATTTGTTGTTTCTGTTTTTAGGGTCCGTAGTTCGTACCTCTTTTTTTTTATGGAAACTGACACGGTTGGCTACATCACCTACAACATCCGTGATGTCAGCCCATAACACCGAGTGAACTTGGTGCCACGTCAACACAATACTTAATATTATTAAACGAGGAAAACTAAAACACTGAACCTTTTAGGATCACTCTTGTGTCTGTATGTCTATCCCAGCTGATTTTCAGCAAATGTACTCGACGAAAAAAAAATTTGGTACACATAATATATATGTATAGAGTTTGATGACCCAACACGGACGTATTGCGTAAATAATGAACAAATTTCGAAAGGGAAGTACTGACATGGCACCACGTTCACCCGGTGTTATGGGCTGACATCACAAATGTTGTAGGTGATGCAGCCAACCGTGTCAGTTTTCATAAAAAACCCCTAACAAATAATGACTAGTAATTTAGACTTGGATGAAAATATTTATCTGAACGATTTGCGAAAACTGTTAAAGAGTCATGTAAACGGCCACCGTGTACCTTAATAAGTAAAACATTTGTATATGAAACTTCGATAAATAGATACTATGTACACCAATGCAGCCGGCCCGAAACTAGTATTAGCTACTGCCTGCGTGGATTTTATAGATACATAGGTACTCTGACTGACTGGTGACTGCCTGCCGAAGTATTGCCCGAGGGGGAAAGGCCGTAGAATCGGCGCCTTCTCATATCTAAGTGGTTCTGTATAGCCGCTTGCTGTCTATACAATAAATGTTTATCGAGCACGGACGGAAGTGGGGTACATTTCTTCCCAGTAGCAGAGTTTATGTAAGACACCCGCACACGACCGATTGTATCACCGACTAAGGCCCACTTGCACCAACACGAATTTAACTATAAACCAGTTTAACTCGTTAAGCTAGCACCCGTTGACTGTGGGAACCGCGTTTAAACCGCGTTTAAATCCATAACTCGCTACTTAACTCTAAACTCGTGTTGGTGCAAGTGGGCCTAAACTGTTTAGTTGAGTTGGCCATGACCGCCGCGCCGTTTTCTCTCCATCCCAACTGTTTAGTGGTTGAGTTGCGCGCACACGAACGATCGTTCAGTTGTTCGCTCTGCAGATAGTGGCTCTACGGTATGTTATGGTATAAGTACGCAGTAATAATATAACATAATCACGCAGATTGTTGGCCGACAAGTTGGTAGACAAATCCAATGAGTGCGTTATCAAGGCATTCTATGGAGCGCAGACGTCTGCTCCGGTGGGCGGTCGCGCAAATTATGATTAGCGCGTCTTGCACCAACACGAGTTTAAAGTTAAGTAGCGAGTTATGGATTTAAACGCGGTTCACACATACAACGGGTGCTAGTTTAACGAGTTAAACTGGTTTATATATTAAATTTGTGTTGGTGCAAGTGGGCCTTAGTCGGTAACAAATCCATTAAAACGTCGAAACAGTCCTGTCGTCGTCGTCGGCGTCTCGGCGGCCAATCAAAAAGTCTCGGCCGTGTGCGCGCGCACCGTTATAGGCGTTCATATAATTTATGAAGCTGTACAATTTTTTCATTGAGTGGTGGAGAGTCGGTGCCAACTAAACAGTTGAGTTGGCGTCTTGTACCCTCTACATTTTGCATGCATTTTGGAAGTTTTTTGTTTACGACTAAACAGTTTAGTTTAAGAATCGCTCGTGTGCCGGGACCCTAAGGCTACTAATCTCCGGTTCCGTTTCGATCTAGATTTTCGCTCGAGTAGTAACGAGACGCCGCCAGCTGGCAGGAGATTGTGAATTTACTTCGGATCGACGGCCAACAGGTTCCCGCGCGCGGCGACGACGTCCTTGCGTCCACGCACTGTATGTCGGTCCAACCGATTGCAACCGATGCTCAGTTTGCTATCGTCAGTGTGTACGTTAGCCGATCATCACATCACACTTGCTGTGACTATCTCAATCTGATCAAGTCCAAAATGGCCTCAAAATTTTTTGTTTTGTAATCCGGTATGGGGGCCGCTTCAGAGGGAGCAAAGCACATGCTCCGACCATACAATATCACCTCCGAGAAGATAGGTGACATACCGAAGACTTCCCCTTGGATTGCTGGTTATACCGAGGGTTATACTATAGTGGACTAGAGGAGAATACAGCCGAGGCTGCTACGCGGTCATCTTGCATCCAGTGTGGTGGTATCAACTCAGTCGGCTACTACATCCGTTATGTCAACCAATCACTCTTTGATGAACTAGTCATGTGGCTAGTCTGTTGCCATGTCAGTACTTCCTTTGGCTCCTTGCCTCTGTACTTTGTTGTTATAATATCTCCTAAATAATAAAGTCGTATTTGCTCAGTTCAACTCAGAGATTCCTGCGCAAGGGCAACACTCTATTAGAAAGGACTTTTGCATACGCGGTCGAAGCTAAGAAGGACTTATCGATATTATATCTGAAAACATTGAAATTTATCATTCTCGAGGAAGGGCCGATCACGTCGAAAATAGCAGAAGATCGTCTACTGTTGATTTTGAAGGGTTAAGACTGTTCCGAGGTTGTATTGCTCCATACAAAATCGTCTTTCGGCTCTCACGTTTTCTACCCCCCTAAACCTTAACCGATTCCGACGATTTTTTTGTGTTGTAATAAGGACAGTCCAATCTACGTACCTGTCTTTTTTTTATTTTGATAAAATATACGAGACCCGAGCTATAAATTGGTTTTAATAACGAAAAAATTGGAATTTTCAATTTTTTTATGACATGAAGTTCATTAAGCTGTATTTAATTATTACTTTGTATATCGAAGAAATAAAAAAGACAGGTACGTAGATTTGACTGTCCTTATTACAACAAAAAAATAATCGTAAGAATCGGATAAGGTTTAGGGGGGTAGAAAACGTGAGAGCCGAAACACTAATTTTGTTGTAATTTGTAGATATATTCGCTGAGAACGTGCAGCTGTCCCTATTACACGTTTCGGTGAGGTACGAGCACGGGGGAGGGTGTAGAGACACACAATACACACACAGAGATAACTCTAAGCCATAGTGTTGTACCCCAATGTTATCGATAGCGATAAATCTTAGTGATGTGAACTATGTCATCGATGTGCAGATATTTTCAGCCCCTTCTGCGGGAAATGAACAATATATCCCGAAATATCTCAATATTTAGGGTTCCGTAAGTAAAATCAGAAACCTATTAGTCTCAGTTCAATGTCAGTTCGTCCATCCGACCGTCTGATAATACTGATGTCACCCAATGCTACAAATGGTATTAGAATTGTAATCAGAGGCTTAAATTCTGGTAAATGTATTAATATTTACCCACGACGACGGAACGGAGAAGCTGTATGCGTTACTTTCCAGGTTTCTTTCTTTCTTTCGAATTTATAAAATTAAATTAAATTAAGTAGGTACCTACCTATAGTAAAGTATTTTATGAGATGTGATGATTTCTTTCCGAGTTAGAAATATTATAAAGCGGCGGGTGGCCGAGTGGTTTGGGCATCGGCTTCTCATGCGAGAGGTCCGAGGTTCGAATCCGGTCGGCGTGTACCAATGAGTTTTTTCTGACGAAAAAACTTACGTGCATACCTGCACCTGCTGCTTCACCGTTCGGAACCGGTGTAAAACTGTAGGTCCCTTCCCTTGCCCCTTACTAGGTGGTAGGCTCAAATTGTAGCCGACTGGGTTGGTACCACAGTACTGGATGTAAGATGGCCGCATAGCAGCCTCGGTTGTGTTCTCCTCTAGTCCAGTATAGCCAGCAATCCAGGGAAGTCTCCAGTATGGCACCTACCTTCTCGGAGGTGATATTGGCTGGTCGGAGCATGCGCTTTGGCCCCTCCGACTCAGCCACCCATACCGGATCACATTAAAAAACCAATTATATCTGTAGAACTTTGTCACAATAGCGTTCACTCAGAACGTAAAGTGTTCAAAACGGTGCGCAGTAATCTAGTAAGTGTGACAAGGTACTGTACCTTTACGGAACCTTCTATATATTTTACTAAAGGAATTTGACTTATCAAATTTTTTTGTGTATGTGAATAAAAAAAATAAAATGTTGTTTTATTCACTCAAATACAAATGAAGAAATTAACTATAACCTACAAAACCTAAATTAATTATTAATTATAACATATCGAAAACTAAATGAATCGAAATAAAATAATACAATAAAGGTGTACAATAAAACAGTGAGCACGTCAGTTGAATATAATATATTACGACCGTCATGACCGTTATAGTCCGTAAGCCCGCTCAAAAATTGCCTACGTCATATGACATCACGATAAAATGCATGGCACACGCTCGGAAAAGTTGTGCTAAGCAAGAAACAGAAGATTATCGCACCTAAAGTTGGCCGGAAGTTTGAGAAAATCCTTCACTTTCGGTCAAAATTTTAAGGCTATATTTACGTCATATGACATAATTACGAAACACGTGGCATCATTTAGCCGTGTAATTGTAGTGAGAGTAAACATGAGTCTCTCTGTTCTGAAGTGACCGGAAGTACTTGACAGACTGCGCCAAAGATGGTCACATTTTCCTACGTCATGTGACATCTTGACGAAAATTATTATAAAAGTATTTAAATATAGTGTCTTTAAGAATAAATAAGTCTGCCATGCCATATCTGGCCGGAAGCATTTTAAAAGTGATTTTTTAATAATTGCTAGGTGAACGAATTATTTTAAATGCGCAAAATTTAACAAATTATAATCGATTAATAAGGATTGTCGACTCATCCGTCGTGTTGGGTATAGATAGTATGAAAGAAATAATTACTAATCTAGTAAAAATAAAGTCGCGTAGTACCTATTTTTTGTTAGCCAACGTTTGTTTGATCTTTATAGTCATTTAATTGTCGATTTTAAAAGGTAGTTTGCTTTGGGATCAGGGGCAACATCACTTGTATCATAGGACTCCAAATCTAATAACATTTTTGATGGATCTATCTCGGCTCTGCCTTCATAAGGCGCAAGATGTCTGTTTGAAACAGTAGTCTTGATTCCGTCTCTTAGTTTAGTCTACATATGAGTAGGAAGGATTCGCTTCAATTAGCTCGACCTCATCTACTGAAGGTTCGTATTTACTTGTTCTGAAAACACGCTTCATGAGAACCGGTCCAGGTGTAGACAGCCGTTCTGGGATTGATTCTCCATTACTCGAGCGACGACAGTGCACAAACATTCTCTCATGAGGAGTGCAATTGGTTGCAGTACACAGTAAGGAACGAATTGAATGTAGAGTTTAGGCAACCACTTTCTCCCACATTGTTATAGGCATGCCTTTACTTTTCAGTGACAATTGTATGGTTTTCCATATTATTCCATTATAGCGTTCTATTTGTCCATTTCCTCTTGGATTTGCTGCTGTAGTTCGGCTTGTAGCGACTCCTTTAGAATGTAGGTATTGTTTTAGTTCAGCAGACATAAATGAACCACATCGATCGCTGTGGGTGGATGTATGCGGGCATTCCGAATAGGAAGAACAATTTGTTCAGACATTTGATAACTGTAGTTAAGTCATAGCAGGGATTGGCAAAGGGGAACCTGGAATATTCATCGACGACAGTGAGCATGTATTTGTTTCTTGTATTCGATGGAATAGGGCCTTTGAAATTCAATGCCAACCTCTCAAATGGGGCAGTAGCCCTGATCAATGTTCCTTTACTTTGCAGAAATCTTGGCTTAACTTCGGCGCAAATAGTACACTGTGCGGCAGTGAGCGGTCACTTTGGTGGTGGTCATATGCACTTCCACGCATATACATAGCTGGTGAAAAGAAAAGCTGCGGCTAGCACAAAACGCTGAGGCCCTGGGCACAGGCTGTGGTTGGATAGGGTGCGGACCCCAGTGGCAGTGAAGGCTTCACCCCCGGCTCTCGGCTTCGGCCGGGGGTTCCTTCGGGTGGTGGCTCGGATCGGCTGGAGAAAGGTCACAGTCTGTGTATTTCCCATGGGATTTTTTCGGAAGAACGGTACAGCTATGGGGCCTCGATCTGGCATACATGATCTGTACTCGCAAGAGTGCAGGTGTAGACGTCTGGATTTTGTAACCGCAAGGTTGGTAGCTCTGGACGTCTAGAAACAAAACGTAAATCAAATAAAATGATAGTAAAGAAGTGTCAGATATTGTTCTGGAAAAAAAGCTACAGGTCTGCCGGCTTGGGAAAGGGACGCTCCGAGGGAAATATTCGATAAGTTTTATCTTTGATAGTCCGAGGAAAATTTTTGCTTCATTTATTGTTAAATTGCACTCCTCAATAGTTTGCATGTATTTCCTTAATTTCCGGTCGTGATCAGCTTTATCGCAGCCACACACTACAATATCGTCAAGATAAGAATACACAGATTGTAATGCTTTCTCTCTGATGACATTATCGATTACCCGTTGAAAGGCAGCTACGATATTAGTGACACCGAAAGGGATCCTCTTAAATTTGTATAAATTTCCGGCCGCCTCGAATGCTGTGTAAAGCCTATCTTCTTCGGTGATCGGTATCTGGTGGTAAGCGCTGCGTAGGCCGATTATACTGAATACGTGGTGTTGAGCGACTTTGTCAACTACGTCCTCAATGTTTGGCAGACGATATGCCTCAAGCTGTGTGAATTTATTGATAGTTCTCGAATAGTCAATAACCATTATTTTCTTATGGTTTTGGTTCGTTGTTATCAGAACTTGAGCTCGCCATGATGAAGAGCTATTCTCAATAATGCCGTCCTCGAGTAACGTTTGTACTTCTCTAGTAATGAAAGCACAGCTCAGCTTCAGAATATCGACGGGACTTTGTGGCAATCAGTCGACAATGTGGATCAAAATATTCGAAAAGCTTCACTGGTGGGACTGACGCCACCTTGAGGGAATGGCATGAAATTTTCAACGGTGCCATGGGGCCACCATACACTACTGCGACAGCTTGATGTTCCTTGAATACATCCTTCCGGAGAACCACATCAGCGCAGAGAGCTCTCATTATAAGTGATGGGAAGTTGTCGTGAGTGTGTACTTGTACAAATAATTTTACGTTGCATAAACCTTCTATTTGGCCTTTTTAGATGCCAACTGTTGTTACTGTCTCATTGTAAGGAGGAGGAAGAACGTTTGCGCGAAAATCACACTATTTATTATATTTAACGTGTTGGAAAGATGAAAAACAACATTTTTTTTCGCTACGATTATAGGGAAAAATATTATCTACATTTCTATGAGGGTCTTGTATTGAAACAATTGATGTTTCTCAAGATAATTTAACTAGAAAGTACAATTTTCGTACTTTTCGTAATTTTTTGGAGATTTATTTATACCTTTCCAAAGTAGTAAAATATTTTTTTTTCGCTACGTTTGTTAATTTAAAGAACAATACATAACATATATTTTTTACAGATTTTTCATCTTTACCAATATCTCAATAATTTCGTTCAAAGTTGTCCTTTTGACCCTTATTCTCGCCTTAATCGATTATAATTTGTTAAATTTTGCGCAATTAACATAATTCGTTCACCTAGCAGTTAAAAAATTACTTTTAAAATACTTCCGGCCAGATATGGCTTGACAGACTTATTTATTCTTAAAAAACACTATTATTTCAATACTTTTATAATAATTTTCGTCAAGATGTCTCATGGCGTAGGAAAATGTATCCAGTGACCATCTTTGGTGCAGTCTTTCAATTATCTCCGGCCACTTCAGAACAGACAGACTTATGTTTACTCTCTCTACAATAACACGGCTAAATGATGCCACGAGTTTCGTAATGATGTCATATGACGTAAATATAACCTTAAAATTTTGACCGGAAGTGAAGGATTTTCTCAAACCTCCGGCAAATTTTAGGTGCGATAATCTTCTGATTCTCGCTCAGCTCAACTTTTCCGACCGTGTGCCATGCATTTTTATCGTGATGTCATATGACGTAGGCAATTTTGGAGCGGGCTTACGGACTATTACAGGTTATCTATCATCGTCCGATTCATCGTCTAAACCTCGAATACACATTTTGCGTGGCTTTCTGGGGTCAATTATTTCTTTTAGCATACATTTGTGATAAAAAAGTTCCAGTTTTGTAATCATACTCATCTCCCAAAATTAAAAGGTATTCGAGTCCTTGTTCTGTCCATACGATAAAGAATGCAAACTTCCTCTCTGTGATGTGAAGCTGTACCTGATAATAACAATCATACAATATTGCAGAACTTTATCTTTTTTTGTTCGATGGCCTGTAGTCAGTACCTATCAGATGACGCTTCTTTCCTTTGCGAGGTGTAAAGTTTAGTTCCATGTTGGTGAACCAGTATATTTGGTGGAGTTTCGATTTCGAACGCAACGCAACGCACGCAACTGATTTAGCGAACGAAAACTGCACAGGAGTTGCAATTTGCAAAACTTCTCGCTCGACCGGCCCGGCGCGGCGGCGGCGCGGCGGCGCTGTGCGGAGGCGCGGGACGCGGGCGGGCGGGGCGTACGGTGGTGTCCCCCGCCCGCTCCCCCAAACCTTCACAAATACACACAAACACGGCCGTGCGTGGCCGGTGGACGACTGGAGACAGCGATATTTTGTTCAAATACCTAACATGCGATCACGTGACTTACCTCGGTCTGCTCTTAACGCCTCCGTTAGCTATAGCTGCTCATCGACGACGAGATAGATCAAATTGGCCTTCTCTGATTCACCCCGCCATCAAGATTAGCCATGCGTAGCCGGGCCGCATCTCTGACTCACTCTTCTAAGAATCCGCTGGAAGGGATAACGGACTCTAGGTCGGTTGCTTCTGATCTGAAGCTCGCCCGCAGTGGCAGTATGACCGTGGTGGCCACTGTGCTGTGATTCGATGCGGTCTTGTCGTAGAATCGGAGGTCTCAATAGCAGCATGTATGCAGAATATTTTACAATGCGCGATCGAGTCTTCGTCTCTCTCTCTCTCTCTCTCTCTCTCTCGGCTCTCTTCCGCTGTAAAAACTATAGGTACCCACAAGGTTGGCGTGAGAACAGCAATAGGTAATCTTACTTAACACATTGGAAACTTTGCACTATTCATCTAACCGCTGATCTTCTCATGGACTTTCCAGGACTCATTTCTCAATTTCTCGATTTCGCTGCATTGCAGAGTTCTCGTTCTAAAAGATAAATTATACCAGTTGAACTCAAGATTCGAACTCATGTTCACCTGCGCGGCACTTGTTCTATGAAGAAGACGAACTTTGAACTACAAGAGCTACCGCGACTTATATATTAGGTCCTTACCGATGAAATTGCCGTTTTATATAGAAAAAATCAAACAATTTTTTTTTTATGAAAAATATTTTTTTTAATCGAAGTATTGGCCATTATTATACATACACTTTTGCCATTTTACTGAAAGTTCATTGATGCCTCTGCTATAGAAATCCTGGGGATGGGAATCGATTAACTCTTTAAAGGCGTTTTTCACTGCCTCATCGGATTTGAAATTTTTACGCTGTAAAAAGTTATCCAAATTTCGAAAAAGAATGGAAACCAGTTGGTGCAAGGTCTGGTGAATATGGTGGGTGACGGAGAGTTTGCAGTCGTAACTCCCGTAGTTTTGAGACGGTCCATTGTGCGGTGTGTGGGCGAGATTTGTCGTGAAGGAGTGGACTAGAGCAATTGGCACGTCTCGGTTGTTTGACAGCGAGCTTATCCATCATTATTTTCAATTCTTCACAGTACACATCTGCAGTAATTATTGCGCCAGGTATCAAGAAGCTGTAATGAATAATGCCGACACAGGTCCACCATACACTGACAAGAAATTTCTTTTGACTCAATTTGCGTTTGGGACATGGTTTGGCTGCCTCCCCTGTGTCCAGCCAGTGCTACGGACGCTTTCGCTTGTCTTACAGGATCCACTTTTCATCACAAGTGACAATCCGATTCAGAATCCCCCCATTTCTGTGCCTATTCAACAAGTTAAGACAAGCTACGACGCGATTTTGTTGTTGTTGTTCAGTGAGTTCATACGGTACCCACTTTCCGAGCTTTTTTATCTTTCCAATTTGACGTAAATGAATCGGTATCGTTTTATCACTTACAGTGAAGGCTGCTGCTAATTCCGACGTGGTTTGTGATGAATCTGCTTCAACTATGTCTTTCAATTCACCGTTATAGACTTTCGTCTCCGGTCGGCCATGGGGCTCATCATTGAGATGAAAATTTCCAGAACGGAAGCGATCAAACCTAAAACGCACAGTGCGTTCACTTGCGGTACCTGGTCCATACACGTCGATGATAGTGCGTGCCGTCTGTGCTGCGTTGGTGCCGCGACGGAATTCATATTCGAAAATAACGCGCAATTTCGACTTTTCCATGGTCACAGAACCAGCGATATAAAAAAAAACCGAACTGCGGGAAAACAAACGAACAACTGATTTTGAAAAAAGAATAATTTGCCTTTATAACAAAAAATATTTGAATTTGGAATTCGTACGCAAACAAAAGTTAGCCACGTTCAAAGTGGTCAGTTTGTAGAAACGCCAATTTCATAGGTAAGCACCTAATATAATATAAACGACTGAACGAATTACCGCGCATCTATCCGGCAGTCAATAATTTGTATTCGAATCGAATACGGTGACGGCTGACGTTTTTTCCCAGTTTACTCCCCGACGACGTCCGACCGCGTAACGACGCTATAGAAGTTCTAAACTATTTTATGAAACATTTCCCAAGGAACGAAATTATTGCAATAAGTAACAATGAGTACAACGTGTAAGCACTGTTTGTCCGTTCAAGGACACGCACCTGAATTCCGATTAGTGTAGACACTGCACTGGTATGCGTAGCTGTAGCTGTAGTTACTTATTGCCTTCTAATTGTCACGTTGCAAGTGTTCAAACACGCTTAATCATCTGATGGTTCACCTCACCGCACCGCACCTACTAAGGAATGCAGCTCAGAGTGTTGAGTGTTGACCAATGCGCGTAGATCCTCGCCCGCCACTACTGGTTTGGAAGTGTGGCATACATACGTGGAGAGCATACTTACATACCCTCATGTGCAACATTGTTCACGTTTCCAAGACCTTTGCTAAATAGTTGCTCGTGACAAGCAGAGCACTACACGTTGACAATGCTCTCGTCAGGTATATCCGAGTAACGCTACGACAAATGAGTTCGTAGCTACACGTCCAACACGTCCGCTGTTAACACTTTGCAGTCGCTACTGAGAACAGTTCAGATCATGTTCTGATCTGTCTCAGTCTGGTGGGCGATGTAATGACAACAAATTACTGCAGCCACTCTTGTAGCATATGACATCGTCGTGTTGTGAGTTGTGATATTAGGTATATCTGTTAGAGTGCAGTGTACTTGACAATCAAAAAAGGGAGATACAAATCTTTCCTCCACAGAACTGGTAAACTCTGGAACGCTCTCCCTGCCCACATATTTCCCCCCAAGGGGTACTTCAAGAGAGGTGTCTCGGGTACTTCAAGAGAGGTGTGAATAGGCTGGCATGACCTGTCAGGCTGGCATGGCATACGCACGCAACCCCCGCCTAAAACCGAATGTCTATGGGCGTCGTTAGACACCGTATGGGTGGCTCGGAGCCACATGTCGAGCTTTCTATAAAAATTAAAAAAATACACCGTTCTGTTGTCTTGTGGCCTTCGGGAGTACTGGATAGATATTTGGATGTCGCCATTGTACTTAGTGTTATCAAACACAGAAGAAAGTTCAACTGGCTACAGACATCGAACAGATAATAGTTTGTCAGTCAAATTCAAGAGATTGGTTCCGTGCAGCAGCGTCACAACAAGACCGAATGAGTATTCCATTCACAGTCCACGGGCCACCCGTCCCGTCATTCGGACATGAGTTTTCTACCGTCGTCGCGTCGTCGCGTCCGTCATTGTTTCAAGAAAGCAAGCGTCCCACGGCCGCCACGGCCGAAACCGATCCGACACCCACATACGCGGCGGGAATACAAAGAGACCTCGTGTTGTTCTGGGTCGTTGAGCCGCGGCTGCATTTCTCATCGCCGATTCGGTTTCAGTATGGGGTTGGGTTACTTTGACATTTTGTTCTTGTGGGAATAATCTATATTTTAAAGCAAGACCGTTTTGCGCCATCGCATCCAAATTACCTCGTAACGATTGAGGAATATAAGAGGATTTGATTCGGTATCTAAAACATTTTCTCAGTTCGAAATGTGTTTTCTGCATTGTGTGCTCGACCTCTCTCTCCTCTACCAATCCAAATTCTGTGTGAGTCTTTTAGAGCAACCCGCGAAGCCCTTTCCATGGAAGAGCTTATTACTAAATACCTACTGGGTTGGTGCCACCGTACCGTACTATACCGCAAGCCTCGGCTTTATATTCTATTTCAGTATCGCCAGCAATCCAAAGTACGGCAAGGGTACCTTCTCAGATGTGATGTTGGCTGGTCGGAGCATCTGCTCGGGTCGATTCGACTAGCTTCTTGAAGAATATACTGTTTCCCATGGAGGCCCCTTGCCTACCCTATTATTACTGAGATTATATCAGATTTATTTAACTCTTGCATGAAACTTTCAAATGAGTGTAAAATCGTCTATTAGCGCAGTTTTTGCGAATTTATCCACACAAGTACAAATGTTTCTTATGTCTTATTCACTTTCTAATTTGTTAACCTCTTTTCTATATTAATTTGAGGAATTCCCCGTGGACCAACTGAGTGGCACAACTAGTTGTGCCATAGGGAATTAATTTCCAATTTATTCCCCATGACACAACTATGAAATTCATATCAACTGAGTTTCACAACTAGTTGTGCCATAAAGTTTACCATTAATTTTTTTGTTGAGAAGCAACACCTAGGTACGTATAAATATTGTTATGGAAACTTTACCGGTCTAGGTCTCAGTAGATTGAGTATTTTAATTGTACCTCAATTAGTCACATGAGTCGTACTGTATGTTTCCCTCAAAATTGCGTCATTTTCTTAACGCATTTCCACTTCATTCACAAAATGAGTGCCCACACCGAGGAGAGCACAAAACAAATGAGCAGCTGTCTCTGAGCGCGGTTTTGTTGTGTTGTTGCAGGCGGGTCTCCGGCGGCTCGATCTCTCGCTGCTCTCCGAGCTGTGGTCGCTCAACGAGGCGATGGCGTCGTGGCGGCAGCAGCTGGAGCGAGCGCCGCCGCCGCCGCGCCTGCGCCCCGCGCCGCCGCCCCCGCCGCGCGTCCCCCACCACTACCTACGCACATAACCTACATACTATCTAATATGGCGGCCCAGTGACATTGCCGGCAGAGGATTGCCTCACCCGCACGGTGGACGCGGGGACGCATTGCATGGCATTTTCACAGATGTTTTCTGGTACATCTGTGGGTGGTGGTCTGCGGGAACAGCTAGTACAATAAAACTGTAAACTTTGCGTGCCTGTGTGTACATTGAAAATATTTGCAAGAAAATTAATATTGGGAGGATGAAGGGAGAAGAATGCATTAAGTTCATTTTTTGGAATTGCTGAAAACCCAAAACTATATAGAAGCTTCAATTGGTAACATTCAGTTTTATTTCATCGCAATCGGCACACACTGCCGAATGAAAAGTTCAACGTTCACGTTGAAAAATTAAATTGAGCTCAACTTTTAAAGTTGAGCTCATTTTAATCTTTCAACGCTAGCGGAGCCGCGGGCGATAAAGATATTGTGTAGCTTGTATCCAGGAGTTGTAATAAAGTGTGTTTCGAAAGAACATCGCCCACACAGGCTGAGCTCACAGATGCACCGGCTGGTGAAGACCTATCTCTTGTCTATCAATAAGAAAAATAAAAGGGTAGGTCTTCGACCCAGCACGGGACAAGCACTATTGTTGAAACGCTGCAATAATCAGGCGCGTTGGAGGATTCGGAATTTCAATAACAGTGTTCTAATTTAAAATAAAGTGTAAAGCGCCATCTATTGGGTGCGATGTTAACTCGAGTACACTCAGCTTATCCAACTGTTCACAATGTACATTACATAAATTGTGTCTGTACCTCACAGAGGGCGTTACATACAGCTGCTTGGTGGCCGCCGTCATTATCACCAGTGTACAGTACCCGGCAGCAAATTATGAACATGGAGCATGGAGAAAAGACAATCTGTTTGTAGAGCGTCATCCCTGTCACATAAAGATGTTCGAAGAAGAAGAAGAAGTTCGTGCGACAGGGACGACGCTCTACAAACAGATTGTCTCTTTCTAAAGCTCGAAGTTCATTATTTACTGGCGAGTACTAACTTACTTGCTCAAATAAATAAATAATACTTAATTGTTGTTTTTGTAACATCAAAAGGTTTTCAAGTTCCACAGACGGCACCTGGCTATCTTCATAAATCCATAATTCATAGGATTCACTCGAGTTTATTTCGTGTGAGTTTTTTCTATCTAAGTACGTTTCTCTGGCTATGGTTTCATTCTAATTTAGCCAAAAATTATAAAAGTTTGTTTGGACCCTTATGCGTTAGCTCCACTGCGCAAACGTGGCGCCCAAGAGCTAACACTCAAAGGTCTCTTTACGTTTTCCCGCGCAGTCTGGAACAGATTATAGCATTTGTATTAAAACATAATATTCACATTATCATTCACATATTTTTGTAAAAGGCGCTAACATTGCACTGGTCTGAATTGACAGTTGTGTAACGAAATGTATTAGTTATGTATGTAATAAAATGTGTTTTATAATATCCTAAAGAGTTAAATGACATTTTGTATTATGCGTAAAACTAATATAAATAAAAAACTATTAGGCACTACCAGGGAAGATGTTGAACTCAGCTTGCAATGGCTTCACCGAACATATCCGGGTGTATTGGCAGTAGAGGAGGGTGTCTATTGAGGTCGGGACTAGCGAGCGGCCACTCTGTGTAGTTCTCCAGCATGCGTTACGTTTCGCCTCACGATAAGCTCTCATCAGCTAGTGCCAGTCCCGCTCTCGACCTCCCTCTCTCTAACATATTGCTGTAGTGATGCTTTCGAAGCTCTCTCCATGTACCTATGAGCTTAGCGTCGATCTTGGCAGGCCTAGATCCTAGAAGGGACTGTAGAGCCACTTCGCTGTTAGTCCTCTTGCTCGTAGTCTATGAAAGGTTGGGAACCGGTAGGTGAATGAAATTGTTTTGATAAATTCCCTACGCTGACTACGTTCTAATTAGTGTACATAAGGTGTATAAAGGGTTTTAATAAAACTTCAAGTAGTTTGCGTGCGCTGCTGCTGTTGTTGCTATATGTACCTAATGTTGGCTGGCAGGCCTCCGTCACTCGCTCAAGGTCGCGCGTTAAATGCGCCTACCCTAACGGTATGTACTGTCCACGGTGCAAGTAAACAGTGGGCTGCCGGGCTGCCGCTCGCTCGCACGCACCGCGCAACCTACCTATAACATTTAGTTTCAATTTATACACTATGTATTAAACCAATTCCACCCAACCGATTGAGCTGAAATTTTGCACATAGATAACTACTTGTGGTGCTGGTGATAATACAAATTTGTAAAACACTCAAAATTGTACAAAAAAAAAAAAACGGAAAAAAGGTAAAGGCACTAAATAAATTAATAGACAAACATTTTTTTAACAACAATCTTTTATAAGCTATTTACTAAAACCACAGCATATGCTGTGCTAAAACTAATAAAATAAGTTTAGCCTTTTCGATTTGTTTTCTAAATTTTCAATTTGTGTACCTACGTAGGTACCTGCCAATTAATTTCATTGGACATTGATAAGTAAGTACCTACCTACTTGCCGAAGTATGTATTTTCTTTTCAAATCACGCGATAAGCTTTTTTAAAACAAATTGAAAATCTAAACTTATTTTATTCATTTAGATAGATAGATAGATAGAAAATTTTTTATTGCTCCAGTAAACATTAAACAGTAACAAATACATTGGAAAATTTACATAAGGTGCAAAGGCGGACTTATCCCTTACAGAGATTTCTTACAGACAACCTTTGGATGTTTGAGATTCGATAATATAGTGGAATGTAAGTAGGTAGTAGCAAAAGAGTTGCGTAACAATTGAAGATAAAAATAATAATAAGAATACTTATTGACAATACATATTAGTAAATGGTTTAAATAAAAGCTTCTTTCTAAAAATCTCGTATAATCCTAGCGTTATTCGTCCGATGACACGCTTACGTGAAGGTCGCGCGGTGGGCAATACATTCTCGACTCTCGGCATGCGTATACTTAATGCCGGCTGTACACACTCGGCGAGACATCCCGGGGCAGGCCGAGAGCGAGTGTACATGGTGCTATCGTCTCGTCTCGCCCTCTCTCGTCTCGCCTCGCTACCTCTCGGTCGTGTGTCGGTTTTTTGGTCCCGAGTCAAAGAGTCTCGTGATGTCTCGCGAGGAAAACGAGAGCGAGCATGTACACACTCGTACGTTTAGTTGCCCGTTAACTGTGTTTGAGTGACGACGCGTTTCCATGGTAACCATCCACCGTCTTCTTCTTCGCCACGGCTTGGTAATCTTTTTTTATCATATACAGCTAAATAATTATAATAACTAGCAGCAAAAGGACAAAATGCAGCAGCAGTTTCTAGGTGCATCGTGGCGGGTATCTGCATTTCAACTGATAACACCGAGTGTGTACATGGTGCGCCCTCGCCGAGAGCCTCTCGCCCGAGACACTCGGCGAGAGCCTCTCGCCGAGTGTGCAGCCGGCATAAGGCACGTTTCTCCTTGCAGCGAGCGCCTGCTATTATTATTTGGATTTTGTAGGCTATTATTAGCGTAGGTATTTTCGTATTTGTATGGAACTGAAGTATCTGTTACGTAGTAACTATTACCTCATCTGTGGTTAAGGTCCCACAGCACTCGATATTATCAACTAATGTTTGTGAGTATGTAGGTATGTGTACATTGTCTTTGTGTGATTTAACAAGATAAAAGAGTTTGGTGTTAATTATAAAAATGTTAAATGTGTCCGTGTTTAATTTCTTACCGTGCACAGATTAGCTACCTACCTATCCATCCATTTTCGTGTTAGCTGCGTTAGCTTAGGACAAACCTGATATTATAAGAGACAAGGCAAGCAAACGAACTAAAAAAAGGCATTACCAGTAGGTACTCAGTAATGCCTTTTTTTTAGTTCGTTTGCTTGCCTTAAATATTTTTATGTGTAATAATTAGGTATGACATTATTTATTATTGACATACAAGTCAATAATAAATAATGTCATAATTATTACACATAAAAATATTTATATTATTTTATTTTGGAACAATAATTTATATAACCATCGGAAGCATATTACCAAGCCTATGCCGTCTGTCAATCCGAGGGCTGTATCTTTTGAACCCTAATAGGTAGACTTGAAATTTTCTATGAACAAATAGGTAGGTAGGTAACTACCTATAAGAGTCATTTTCACGAACTTTGTCCTTTTGAGAAAAAAAGTTTGTCGCAATTTTTAAATTGAGTAATTAATTATATTTTCTTGATTATTTGTCAAACATTAAATGTCATTTAACAGAAAATATCTTTATTAATTGAGAATTGATAGTGTATAAACTTTACTTCTTTTAATTATTTGGAACTTGTACGATTAACGAAGCTCTGATTTTGTTCTCCATACAAAAATCGTAATGTCACTCTATCTATAGCTGTAGGTACCTTTGCAGGTTTAGAATTTTTTTATCGATAGTTTCTATTATTCTATTCAGAATAATGTTCTATTTTATATTTCTTTATCAGTTAGGATAGGACTATATCTCTTTGATTCTTTTCGAAATTAATAGTTTTTTGCTTGTCGCACCCTTTTTAGAATTTCGTTACATTATATTTCGTTACGCCTTTTTGTAGTGATTTATCGAGATATTGAACGCAACTTTAAGTCATACGGTTGGCAACACCGGCCCGATTTTTATTGGTCGACGAAAAAACTGCCAATGCGTCTTTGGAAGCAGTGACAGCAGTTTAGGTGAGAATGTCGTAGCGTCAAACTTGCAAAACATTTCGTTACACTGGATTAAAACACAATCTTTTCCCGGTAAGTTGTTTTAGAATATTGATCCCGGTATTGTTCATAGATCTTACATTTATCTAGTCCTTTTGTAATGTTTTGATTCTATTGTTGTCAGGGAAATAAGTTTTAGGATATTTTTTGCAAAAAATGTCGTTACATTTCGTTACGTAACGAAATCTTTGTATTATAAAGCTCCATGCACATTGGAATTTTCTCAACATTTACACATGTTATACATTATTATACATTACATGTTATACATGTTATACATTATTTATAAAAAATATAGAAATCGACTTCAAATATGTATGAAATAATATTTCTTTTAGGACCCTGGAGTTGAAAGCGTCACAAAAACATAAAAGGATTCCATGTTTTCTTTCATCCATAATTTTTTTGCTTGCTTTTGCAGCGCCTTCATCTCAAGGGTCCGAAAATATTGTTGTTTCATACATTTTTGAAGTAGGTTTTTATATTTTTTCAAGATTCAACTCATAAACAACAAGATCCAATAAATTTAGGTTATCCAATACATGTTGTGTTTTATTTACCTATTTCCATGCAAGCTAATGTGAATGTTACTTTATAAATAAATTTTCATTACATATTTAGAGTTTCGTTACAATAATTTCGTTACAGTGTTTCGTTATGGGACAAAGTTCGTGAAAATGACTCATAATGTTATGGCAGAATGCCAACAAATAATAAAAAAAATTAAAATTCCGGGGTAATTCCCCATACAAGTATATTTATAAGCAGAATAGCGCCGTTTACGGAATTATCCAAACATTTTAACTACAAAGTATGAACGTTCACTCCTAGATGGCGTGAAATGTGCGAGTGCGACTGTGTTATTGCTCGCTATAAGTGCAAGATAGAACTTATGGCTACTGAACCCTGTGTGTGTGAACTACGTTCTCACGGATGAGACGGAAGTTAACTTTCTCCATACAAAATCATCTTTCGGCATTTATGTTTTTTACCCCCCTAAACCTTATCCGATTTTTATAATTCTTTTTTTGTTGTAATAAGTCCTTAAGACAGGAACGTAGATTCGACTATCCAGTTGAATCTACGTTCCTGTCTTTTTTTTATATCTAAAGTAATGAATGAATGAGTAATAATGACTCAATAAGGATTAATGAATTTCCGATGAAATTCATGAAAAATAAAAAAAATCTGTCTAAATAATTTTTTTTAGCTCCGGTGTTGTAGGTTTATCTAAACAAAAAAATTACAGGAACGTAGATTGGACTGTCCTTGAGACAGGATTTTTTTTTTGTAAAAATGGGGTAAGGTTTAGGATTTAGGGGGCTAGAAAACGTAAATGCCGAAAGACGATTTTGTATGGAAAAAGTTAACTTCCGTCTCGTCCTAACAGATTGAACGTTTGAACGGAATGTTAGGTAGGTACATTCTGCATTGTGTTCAGAGTTCAGGGTTTGTTCGCAAAGTGATCAAGCTGTCTGTTCGGTTCGGAGTATTATTGAACGCGTTTCCTTGCTTGCTGTGGCAGGCAACCCTGAGTTCACGGTTTTACCGTCCGCAGGTTGGAAGCTCTCTTCCGGTGATCATGGGATACCATTGAGCAGCAGGTACTTATTATTTTTTGATGCAAAGCTTTTGAACACACTTTTGGAATGGGGAGCGAACCGAACTCACAAAATGGAAACGTCACGAAAGTACGAACGGAAGTTGCAACGCTCCTCAGTGCCTGAATCCCACCTATGAGACTCTTTTGAAGTCGAACCATTGTATTGGTTGTTTTGTTACCTAGGTCGGTTGTGAAAGAATATCGAGAATACAATACACTAGGTCAATAGTGTATTGTACAATACAATTATATACAAATATTATACAAATATTGTACAATTGTATACAAATATTGTACAATACAATACAAGAGGTCGTTCCAACACTCTCGGTGTTGGAACGACCTCCCGCCTCCTCTCAGAGAGATTACGAACTATGGTACGTTCAAACGTAAAGTGAGAAAATATATATTTGCCCAGCAGTTAAACATGTAATGTAGGTATATAAAATGTTATTCGAAAATGTTATTCGAAATTATGGCCTTATGCCCCAAAATTGTTAATTGGACATGCAGACAGACAGACGGACGGACGAATGTATTGTGTATGTCGTGTTGTGTGCGTTTTATAACTGCGTTTATAACTGTTGTTATTTATTACTGTACTTATTTATTATCCTTTCCTCTGCTTACTGTGGTTAGTTTATTGTTATAGTTTGTTGTTATTTATTGTTACTCGGTTAGTTTAGTTATGTGCATTGCGTACCTGGGCCTGACTTAAAATCAGCGTCCCTCTCATCAGCTCCAGGGCTCGGTGGGGAGGGAGGGAGGGACCAAGGCTGTGTCAGGTCCAATTTTTCTTGTCTATTATTGTTATAATATGTGTTATAGGTATCGTCGTGTGTGTTAAACAAGAAAAATAAAACTTATTCATTTCATTTCATTTCATTTCACTAAAGAGTGAAGGAATATCGCATTGATGGCGCAGTTCGATTTTGTCGTGGAATGGACATTGTATCCAAAGCCGTAAAGTTAAAAAAACTGCTGTCACTGTCAGTCAGTCATGGTTTCGTTTGTTTCGTTTCGTCTTCGTTCGTTCTCCTAATTCGTTCCTTTCGTTTTCTTCCCACGTCTTTTCTCCTCGGCACCGCGTTATTGGACTGTGTGAGGTGAGTTGGGTGCGCGTCGCGGTCGCGGGTGCTGTGTGCACACATGTCAGAGTCGCTGGGCGGTCTCTCCGCGGCGTCGGTGCACAGCAACGAGCCGCCAACCGGGCCCAACGCCAGCTCACGTATTCCTGAAACCGTCAAGGTAATCTCACCGAACATGCGAACTGTACCTATGTACTGTATCAAAAACATTAGGCACGCTAAGTAGGTAATAATATGTGTACAGCTGCGCCCGAAATGCCATCACACTGCTTGCAGAGGCATTTTGTGGTTGGGAGTTAGTATAGCGCGGCATTCATTGAAGATTTCTGGTAGCTGGGACTGGTAGGCGAGGGTCTAAGGAGCTATTAGGAAAAAAAATTTTTGTGCGGAGACTTGTACTTTCGGAGAAAAAAAATTTCATACAAAATAATATTTTTTTTTTAGGGCACAAAAACATTGGTTTTGAATATAAATGTATGTAAAAACAAGGGAAGTGGTATGGGTGAATGTTTTGGTGGTTAAAAAAAAAATAACCAGGGTTAATTTATAGAAGAGATAAATTGGGTAGAGTTAAGCAAAAAGGAACCATGTGACATTTTTTCTCAAAATGAGTTAAATACAAGAGGGGTTAAAGAAAGTGCTGAAAAACGTTTTTCAATTAAGAACCACGTTACTTTTCCTCTACAAACCCAGCGAGAGCAAAGGTTCGTTTATGCAAAAATGTTGATTTGTATGAAAATGCAAAAAAAAAACGTCCAACAAATAGAACCAAGTACTTGGTACTGTTTTGCAGAGCCAGTTAAATTTAAATATTTCTTAAACCTATAAAATGTGTAAGGAACCATGTACTTGACTCTGTTTTATATATTGCTGGTTCAAATATAATTTATTTTTGTGAAGTAAAAACAGAACCAAGTACATGGTCTGTTATGCTTATCTCATTTTGTTCAGTTTAGAGTAAAATGCACGATGAAGGTGTGGATCTAAGCTTACGATGGCTTCACCGAACATATCCGGGCCCATCGGCAGTAGAGGAGGGTATTAATCGAGGTCGGGACTAGCGAGTGGCCACTCTAAATTTCCCGCGCATGCTTCACGTTTCGGCTCGCTTCAAGCCCTCGTCAGCTAGTCTGCGTTGACTAGGACGCGGGGAAACCACCAGTCCCGCTCTCGACCTCCCTCTCTCTACCTATCCATATTCTGTAGGATGCTTTCAGTGATGTTTTCGAAGCTCTCTCCATATATGAGCTTAGCGTCGATCTTGGGAGCCCTAGATTCTTGAAGAGACTGTAGAGCGACTTCGCTGGTAGTCCTCTTGCTCCGACTTCCACAGCGAAGAGATCAGTCTTGAATCCGTTTCTCACAATCCGGTCTACTAAGTTGCAGTACTTGTTAAGTTTGATGTTGTGGTCCTTCGGTATGTTACTTTCCCATGGAACTGTAAGTTCAACAAGTACTACATGCTTTGTCGCTTTTGAGAATATGAGTATATCCGGTCTTAATGCTGTGGTACAGATTTCCGAAGGCATTTGGTAATGCTTCTCATGTGTGTCCATCAACAATTCCCAATCCTTTGCTGCTCCCAAAATTGAAGAAGGTTTAGTCCTATCTTTGGGCAGCTTATTGGCTCCAGGTTTCACAAAGTTGACCTTCTGGAAGCCGCTACTGGTTTGCCCTTTCCTGGTCCGTGCAATTGACAGGTTGATGGCCTCTCTGATGATTTGGAGGACTTTATCATGACGGTAGGAATACTGGCCTCGCTCAAGTAGTATTTTGCATCCGCATAACAAATGTTTGGCCGTGCCTACGAACTCCTTACATGACGGGCATAGTCTATTTGTAGATTTCCCCCATCTAACTAGGTTACTCGGGTCGGGGAGAGTAAGCTGGAATGCATTTAAGTAGAACTTAAGCAGCTCAGGGGACCAGTTGTATATTATGGATTTCCACTTCAATGCAGGAGGGATGCAGAAGTCACCCACTGTTAGCCAATCATTCTGCATTTCTAGGTTTAAGGCGTGAAGTTTGAAACCTTGTTCCATGTCCTGAGCAAAACCTTTCAGTATTTCTTAATCAGACTTTGCTGTTTCTATGCCCAGTCCAGATCTATCGGTGCGTGTACCAACTTGGAATCACTGGCGGCTGGTCCTAAAGTGCGCTCGTGCGCCGCACTACCGTACCACGAGAAGTCTTCACTTCACTCAAAATAAATAATATCTTACAACATACCTACATTAAAACCATAAAGATCGTACTCCAAATAAATAAGAATGTGAATTCGACCTTATTTTATAGATCACAAGGCACTTTTTTGCGAGCAAACGCGCGCCCCGTGCGGAATCGAAACGCGCACGCGGGTCTCCCATACTCAATGTATGGGGACCGGCAAAACACCGCTGACGCGTGAGACAAAAGATACTTCATAGAAATAGTATGGACCGAAGTGGAGTTCTGCGTACGGCGCACGAGCGCCAAACCAGGACGCTATATCGTGAATAGCCGCGCGTGCGACACGTCGCGAGCGATTCGTTTTGCACGAGTCCGTCTACTTACTAACACTATCGGGTAGTGTCTGTGTGTAAGCGTACGGGTGACGTCGCACTGCATACGCCCGATCTGTCTCACTCGCACTTGCACAATTGCATTGGTGTGAGACTGTGAGTACATCGTGGTGTGAGTACTGTGCACGCGCCAGCAGCTAGCTAGAGTCAGCGCGCTGTCATGTGATGTCTGTCACATACCCGTTAGTGCGTGAATATTTAAAATGGGATATGGTTAGATTTTGTGCTTTCTGTCACGCGATACTGTGAATTAAATGGTGCCAATATTTGCACCAGGTGATCCCGGGTTCAATTCCTACTTTTCAAATGCTTTTATTTTTATATATTTTTTTTGAATTATTTTTGGGATATTACTACTTTTTCTTTTTGAAAGCTGCAGTAGTGTTGTGGTCTATGGGTGTGTTCATAAAGGTAGGTACTAAAATGAGTTAAAAAAACTTGTTGGTTTATTTTTTTCTTGTTTTTTGCAGCTCATTGAGTGTCTTGAGAATATTCATACCAGGTATGTACCGAAAGTTTTCGAAAAAGGGTAAGGAAACTTTTTAACAGGGCAAAAAACACTCGAGTAGAGAGTGACTGGGACTCTTATAAAGAGACTCTAGCCCAATATAAGCATAGCATTCGGAAGGAAAAAAGAAAATCATGGAGGAACTTCTGCAGTGGTATCGAATCCACAACAGAAGCAGCCAGGCTCAAGAAGGTCCTCTCCAGAGAACCGGACAGGGACTTGGGACACCTAAAGAAACCTGACAACACCTTCACCCAGAATGACGCAGAGACTAGTGAACTTTTGCTCAATACTCACTTTCCAGGTTCACGAATTATGAACCACGTCAACTGGGATACACAACAACACACTAACCCTACAGATTCGGACTGGACTGCAGCTGACAAAGTAGTGACAAAAAACAAATTAACATGGGCCATAAACAGCTTCTCCCCATTCAAATCCGCAGGAATAGACAACATCTTCCCGGGACTCCTGCAATGGTCGGGTGAAACCCTAACACCCTTCCTCATAGACATATTCAGAGCCAGTCTTGCTCACAAATATGTCCCAATGATTTGGAGGGAGGTTAAAGTAGTCTTCATTCCCAAGCCCGGAAGAGAGGACTACACTAGCGCAAAATCATTTAGACCAATTAGTCTGACATCCTTTCTTTTAAAAACCCTGGAAAGACTCGTGGATAGGGAGATTAGGGGTACAACTATAGTCGAACACCCAATTCACCCACATCAACATGCATACACGACAGGTAAATCCACAGAGACCGCATTACACAGTGTAGTCTCCAAAATTGAGTACGCCATGAGCTCAAAGGCATCAACCCTAGGTGCCTTCATAGACATAGAAGGGGCCTTTGACAAGACCACCTTTGAGAGCATTAATAGAGCATTGACCAGGCAGGGAGTAGACTCCACTCTATGCAACTGGATAGGCAACATGCTAGAATATAGAGCCATCCAGTTCACTATAAACAGCACAACTAGAGGCATCGTAGCCAAAGGATGCCCTCAAGGAGGAGTCCTGTCACCACTCCTGTGGAATCTTGTGGTGGATGACCTCATCAGACGTCTAAACACAGCAGGGCACTACACGGTAGGATATGCAGACGACCTGACTGTGCTGATTGACGGCAAATTCGAAAGCACCCAATGCAGTTTGATGCAAGATGCCTTCAAAATCATAGAACGATGGTGCAAAGAGTTCTCGCTTAACGTCAATCCCAATAAGACTGAGCTAGTTCTCTTTACACACAAACGGAAGTTAGGCGACTTAACACTGCCAAAACTCTTCAGCACCCCAATACCCCTGGCAACAGAAGTCAAATACCTGGGCATCACACTTGACAGTAAGCTAAACTGGGCCAAACATCTTAATCTTAAAATAAATAAAGCTCGTATAGCCTTTTGGCAATGTCGCAGACTCATAGGTAAGACATGGGGACTCAACCCTAACATTACGCTGTGGCTATACTCAGCTATAATAAGACCTATGGTAACTTATGGTGCAGTAGTATGGTGGCCCAGGACCAAACTCAGCACAGTTATTAACAAACTGCAAAGTTTCCAGCGTCTAGCGTGCGTTGCGACCACAGGGTGCATGCGCACAACACCCACGGCAGCGATGGAAGCCATGCTGTGCCTTCCGCCTCTTGAACTTTTCATACAACAAGAGGCGGCAGCCGCAGCAATTAGGCTGAACGTCCTAGGACTGTGGAGGGCTAGTACACAAACACCACACACGACCATACTTCAGGAAATCAAAAAAAAACATCCCCTGATAGAGGCACCGTGTGATAGAATCAGGAAAACACATGTGTTTGACAAACACTACTATGTAGAACTAGCTGAGGAACCTAAGGACTATTCGGGGTCCGAGGTAAGAATATACACCGATGGGTCAAAAACAGGGTCGGGAACAGGGGCAGCAGCTTTCTCACTTGACCTAAACATACATAAGACAATCACTCTAGGTATTCACAACTCAATCTTCCAGGCTGAGTGCATCGGAATAATAGAGGCAGCAGCGGCAGTACGCAACAGAGAAATCACTGGTTACCAGATCAGAGTACTGTCAGACAGCGCATCGGTGCTACAAGCCCTAAACACCGTGACAATCAACTCCGGACTGATACTCCAGTGCCACCAGGCACTAGAGGGTATAGCGGTAAACAACAAGGTAACCCTACAGTGGATCAGGGGGCACAGCGGCTCCTACGGGAACGATGCGGCGGACGAGCTGGCTAAACGGGGCTCCAGCTGGAGTGCAGAAGGCCCAGAACCGTATGTACCCTTACCAATCAGCCAGTTCAAATACTGGCTACATCAACTTACAAAATCTAAACATGAAAATCTTTGGGCCAACACCAGGGACTGCAGGCAATCCCGGGAAGCCATTCCCAAACCAGACCTGAGACTCAGGAAGTGCCTGCTAAAGTTCCACAGAGGTCAACTGCGTGTGGCGGTAGGACTTCTTACGGGTCATTGCCCACTCAACAGACACTTGTTTACAATAGGTGTCACCGACAGTCCCCTGTGCAGAGGCTGCATGGCGGAGGACGAATCAGCCACCCACGTGCTCCTGGAGTGCCCGGTGGTGGCAGAAGTACGACTGCAGTTTCTTGGGAACGTGGGAACTGCCCATGGAGTGTGGAAGCGTCCAAGAAGAGTGCTCCACTTCATGAAAGAGCTCGGGTGGCTGGAGTAACACCACCCGAGCGCCAACGTACAACGGACCGTCTTGAGGTCTCAGTGCGGAGAATGGCCCACCCGTCTTCCCAAGAGGCTGGGCAGCAAACAACAACAACAACAACCAGGTATGTACATAATAAAACGCAGGCGTTTAAAAAATTCGGAAGTCCCGATCTTAAAATAACATGACGGGAATTTGTTGGGAAATTTGGTATTTAAGTAGGTAGGTAGGTACTTAGCGCACTACCGGTCACTGAAGTCACCAGCCGCCACTGCTTGGAATGATAATGTACTCGATGACGTAGATGGCTTAAACACTGAAACTGATTTTGAAATAAATCCTGAGGATTGATAATGATGTAATCTAAATAACTTGTGTGATTTTTTTGTCTACTACTTACGTATGTATCATTAAAGTGTTTTAATATGAAATATAGAATTTTGATTTTATGTGAAACTTACACAGGCCAAGCAAGTAAAACTAAATTTTCAGAATAAAATGGTTCCTTATAATGAAAATAAACTGGTTCCTTATTTTATACATATGTAAATAATCAAATGGAACCATGTACTTGGATCTATAATGCTTATCAATATTTCATTGTTCTCTATATAATTTGATAAAAAAATAGAATGGAACCATCTTTCAAAATTCCAGTGCTGCAATAAAATATTTAGGTTTTTTAATTTAAATAGATGATTTATAATACATAGGGCACACTAAAAGTTTCCGGAATTGGCCACTTACATAAATAATATTTAAAAAGTAATTACAACATTTGAAAATGGAACTCTTTGGCTGTAGAATGCAGTTTGTTTCATCTGACTGTCAATTGTTTTTCCATTGTGGCGCCATTTTAAAAATTGCGTGTCTACATTAACATAAATTTAACCCGGGAAAATTTTCGTAGTATGATTTTCTACGATTTTAAGTGTAATTTGACAGCTCATCAGAGCCTCGCTCGGCTTCAATCTGCTTTTGGCGATGAAGCACCATGCAAGACGACTATTTATTGCTGGTTTGCAGAATTCAAGCGCGGTCGTGTCAATCTCAGTGACGAATCTCGCAATGGTCGCCCGTTCACCGCTGTGAACAACAAAAACAACGATGCTGTGCGCCGTATGATCGAAACAGACAGGCATGTGACCTACCATGAGATTCGGGCATCCTTAGACATAGGCATGAGTCAAATACAATCAATCCTACACAAACATTTGGGTGTGAGAAAGCTGTGCTCGCGGTGGATCCCACACAATTTGACCGAGGCTCAAAAACGCACCGCGTCACTTGGTGCAATGCCATGCTTACCAGATTCAACAAAGGCGCTTCAAATTTGGTGTGGGACATAGTAACAGGTGACGGCACCTTGTGACTTTTTTCTGTTCCCAAAAATTAAGAACCAATTACGCGGTCAACAATTTTCATCACCAGAAGAGGCTGTCGAAGAATATGAAAAACACGTTTCTGAGGTCACCACGGAGGAGTGGCACAAAAGTTTTCAACATTGGTTTAATCGTATGAAAAAGTGCATTTACGCAAAGGGAGAATATTTTGAGAAACAATAAATTCATTTTTTACCTTTAATAGTATTTTATTCTTATTAATTCCGGAAACTTTTAGTGTGCCCCACGTATTAGTCATCAATTAACTATATATAAACTATTGCTTCTGCTCAAAAGAATAATAATATATTCAACATGAACTTTGAAATTCATTTACCGCAAAGTATGCTAATGTCATAATATGGTTCCTTTTCACAAATCTCTACCCAATTAACCCTAACCTAATGTTGAGGCGGCGCATGTCGATTTTGCATAAATTCCTATTGAAAATAAATGTTATGGTGCATTTAAAAAAAAAAAAAAATCGAAAATTAATTTTGTATGAAAAATATATTTTTTTAAATTTTTTTTCTCCGAAAGTACAAGTCTCCGCACAAAAATTGGTTTTGCTAATAGCTTCTTAGACTCTCGCCTACTAGTCCCAGCTACCAGAAATCTTCTAAGAATGCCGCGCTATACTAACTCCCACCCCATTTTGTTTCTGATAAGGGATATTTACCTGGTTTTTTCTTCATCCTTCGATAAAAAATAAATAGAAAGGAATATGTGGAGGAATGAGGTACATGGTGAAGCGGTGTCGTGTCCCCTGCGAAGATGCGATGTTGTATGGGCGAGTGGGCAACCGGGCGGTTGTTCTGCTAAGCGATCTGTATTTATGCGAGGTGTTTATTTTAATATTTCGACAATGTGTTATAGAAACGTAAAGCATATATAGGTCACATGCCCGATCTGGTCTAGGTGCGTCTAGGGTGACCTTTCCTGACTCTTCCACTCCATAAATTTCTTTGGTTAGTCTCCTATCATCCATTCTTCCAACATGACAGAACCACCGAAGCTTTCCTTTCTCAATCCTTGTCACTATATCTTCTTTCAGACCACAACACTTTACTACATACTATTTTTCATTGTAACTCCACACATTACTCCTCAACGCACGCATTTCCTCACCATTTATCCTGCTTCGTCTGCCGTGCCCAACTTTCACTCACTTATTAGTTTATTCTTTATTCATCCATCATCCATAGACAGTATACTGCACACTGCACTCGGATTCGTCATATTTTAACATTTAACATTTTGCATTTTGTCAGTTCGATTATCACAGCGAAGAAGAAATGGCAAGAACCTTCGCTGGATACTTTTTGTTTACTTCCGCTTAGTCTACACCTACATTTACAAAAGTGTTTGCCACATATAGTACGAGTCATCAGCATCACTATTTCTAAAAATGTTTCCAAAATAATTTTTTTTTTCTTTAAGTGTAAACCATTCATATAACACGTTGAAGCCAATTGGAGCATGCCAGTCTCCACAAACAGCACCTGTTCACGAGCATCACGCCAGGGCCAGCCATTCGCCTCCCTCAACCATATTTGAGGGTGAGAGGCGACCCGGACCAAGCATAAGCAAAGACCTTAAAGCGATGCACTACCCCAGCGGCAACACCAAACAACTTTTTTACGATTCTTGTGCACATTGAATTTAAATACTATTGCTTCAGTGACACATTCCTAGTATGTGCGTACTAGTTAAATAAACAATTATGTTTCTGTACACATAACTTGGATGTTCTTTTTTACACATTTCCAGAAAATAATAAGCATGGAGAAGGAGAACGACGGCAACTCGAGCAACAAGTCCCGCGTGGACCTCAGCGCTCTGCCGACGCGGCAGTACCTCGACCAGACCGTGGTGCCCGTGCTGCTGCAGGGGCTCTCCGCCGTCGCCAAGGAGCGCCCGCCGGACCCCATCAGCTTCCTCGCCGCGTACCTCCTCAAGAACAAGGCCAGCTACGACACTCGGGGCAACTCCACGCCGGCCGCACCCAGTACGCCGCAGTGATCTCACGCGCTCCGAGTAAAGGGCTTATGTATGATCCTCAATTTCTTTTATGGTTTTAAAACAAAACATACAATTTGGATGAAAATGCTGCAGATCTTTATTGTACCTTTATAAAGTAGAAGGTCAGCCATCTGTGAATGAAAATAATATCAAATGTTGAACGCGTCGTTGGTGAGGTATATAAAGATAGAGCCTCCATTATGTCAAAATTTGACAGAAGCCTGGATGCCCGCCCGTATGGCCGAGGTCGTGCTGGGCATTTGAAGGATATTATTTCGCATTCACAAATGATAGACCTTCCCTCTTTATACTACATCCTTCAAAAAGTTGTGAGAATGAGTATATTCAAGTAAACATTTATTAAATGTTATTTAATTTTCAACATAATAACTATTCAGTAACACACTTGATATATAGTTTTTCTAAACTTGAAATTCCCTTCCTAAAAACACTTCATCCTGAGCACCTAACACTAACAACGAAATATTTAAAAAGTTATGAATAAAAACTGTTTACTTTTTTTTTTCTTTTTTATTTCTGCACCGCGCTGAGATAGCTGCTTCATCATCTTAAAATTTTTGGCCTCTCAGATATTCCTTCAGTTACAGAAATAAATAAATATCACTAGGGGCGAGGCATGGTGAATATGGAGTATGTTCAAATATTTCAAAGCCAGCGTCATAAATAGCAGCCATTACAATAGCGGGCCTGTGTGCCGCCGGGGCGTTGTCCTGGTGAAACGGAATAACTTCTGCGAGTTCAAAATGAATGACTCAAATAAAAAAAAAACAAAACACAATCTTTTCATTCTTTATATTTTTAAATCTGACAGATGTCTTAGCTATATATTCTTTCAGGTATACATTTTTTTTAGTTCCAAAAAGCACGTACCTCATTCTTTATTTGAAAGCGCATCGTATATCAATAACGATCCACAGCATTTTTTATCCCAATTGTGTTTTATTTTGAAACCAAAAAACAAATCGCCGATAGCTGTTAAAAAAGTGCCGCGCGGCATGGTGGTCTGCACTTACTGTGCTGGATATGGGCCTCCATGTCTCGGCTCCACAGTTCAGCCTTCCTGTTCTCTATTAACGATTATCGCAAAACAGCGGTAGCGGCAGCTCTGTCTCACTAGACGCATTGAGAAGCCGTGCATTGCAACACACACTCACGCACACACACACATTGCCGCGGATACAGTGGACGCAATACTTCTAAAAATATGTTTGATGCAAAATTGATTGATGCGTGCAATGCGTACCGTGCGGGCGTGCGTACGCTTACTGAAATAGGACATTGATCTTGCACAAAGCGATATCGGTCTCTTGCGCTGGAGATTGCAGCAGGTACGGTGCAAGAGTGAGATGGTGTTGTGTGCGCCCTGTGCGCCACATTTGTGCAAAGCTAACGCTCAAAAGTCATTTGTTCACTTTTTATAAAAAGTTTACTTGGATGTCAATTGACTTAAACAAAATGGCGTCAAGTGCAAAAACAGTGACACCTCACAATAAAAGAAATTGGGGTGTGCGGTATACTCCCAAATTCTTCAAATTATATGAGGCAGAAGCTGTTCTTTGGAATGTTAGGCTCAAAAACTACAAGAACTTCGATCTTGAATGCTTTAAAAATTAGGAGACACATCCAAATGAACTATGTTATACATCTTATGTTTATATGTTAGTACTAAGCACGTACTCACTTTATATGTATTTTTATTAGAAAAATGCAAAGCAAAAATCATTGGAAAAAATACATCCCGGCCAGGATTCGAACCTGGGTCTCTGGGATGTATTCTTTCCAATGATTTTCGCTTTGCATTTTTCTAATAAAAATATATTATGTTATACATCAACCGATATGAAAGTGAACTTTTATCAAAGCTATTTTGTCAAAAGTACTCTGTTCAAGCGAGGCTTCATTGTGTCCAGGCGGCTTTACGTCGCCAACAGCTGGGACACGCCATCGAAGCGGGTCGGCGTCAGCGCACGGCTAGTGCAGCAGCGACTCCTCCGCACTTACACTATCTCCTTTCTCTGAAGTGCACTATCTCACTTTTCACATAGTAAATAAGCAAAAGACCAATAATTTCCTCTCTGTCTTACTTAAACATTTATTAATGTATGTTATGTAATTCTTTCACGCTGGTCTACCATCGACATTGCACTTCAGTTGTATATATCTGCAGTCTCCTCGCAAGCCAATATTAAATAAATTATTTGTTGTGTTGATCCTAAAGCAGCGGTTCTCAAATTATGTTTTAATCGGTAACCCTTAGCGAAATTTCTGAGACCCGACCAAGCACCAATTTAAACATTTTACTCAGGGGTGGGCCCTGAGTAAAATGTTTAAATAAAACAATTTTCATATACTTAGTTGTTAATTTTAAAATGGAGATAATGTTGTTCATCCTCATATAATTTATTAGGTTCTAGTTTACTTAGTAATCACAATGTAATATGAAATGAGTTCCAATCAACCATTCATCGTGGAGATAATTTTCACTAATGAGATAAGTGGGCACCATTCTCTTTACTTAACATTGTAGGTAGAGGTATATGTGGCCATTAAGTGCACCCATGCGTACCTCTTCTCTTGAGTCTGATTGAGATCACCATTTGAGAAGCGCTGTCCTAGAGGGTTGTAATGTTAGGTACCTAGTTTTTATTTTCTATAAATTAATTACAGTAAACATAAGTAGGTAGTGATAATTTTTGTAATACACCAAATTATGTTAACTAAGGCCAATATTACATTACTTATGGAAATAACTACCCATGATAGTAGTAGTTAGTTAGTTAGTAGTTATGTAGTTACTATTATAATAATAATAATTAGCATGCCAGTCTATTTTGTTATGTTGATTCACTCCGAATAAGAAATAACATAATATGCTACATTTCATTACGTGAGTACAATACAAATATCGCGATTGTATGTAGCTACCTTTTACCATAGATTAATTACCGAATGCTTTTATGTATACTGCAAACTTCCTATTAGACATCCTGTGCATGTTATAAAATATATATTAAATAAATAATTTTATATTCCTACGGAAGAGTAGAAACAGCCACTAGATCAAGAAATTATTATTGGCATCAAGGGAAAAAGCAAAACAGAAAGTTACCACGATAACTAATTAATTAGTTAGTGTAAAAATATCTAAGGCAGATTGTTGAGGTCGCTCACGAACATTATCACATTAGCAGATAACATCATATTTTAAAAACTTCTCATTTTAGAGAAAAAAATTAATAACTTTTTGTCACAGATAAATGCCAGGATGAAATGGCGAATGAATGTAGTGTCGTTTCTGCAGTAAAGGTATTGTTACTTTAGTTTAAAATTGTTTCACAAAAACAGTGTTATTGTAAGGTAGACTGTTAGATAGATCATCCAAATACTATGTTGGTATAGAGGTATGTAGAGTAGAGTAGGGGGAGGCAGAATGTATATGTATACTTACTTTACGTATTTATTTTGTCCCAAAACTGCAAATCACAGATGTTTGCAAATAAAAACAATTATTCATTAAATTTTAAACTGTGGATTGATTGTTTTATTGAAATGCTTCCTTCCGGAAAACTGAGGGAGTTAAGTCCTTCGCGAGAAAATCATC
Source organism: Nematopogon swammerdamellus (assembly GCA_946902875.1). Taxonomy (NCBI): domain Eukaryota; kingdom Metazoa; phylum Arthropoda; class Insecta; order Lepidoptera; family Adelidae; genus Nematopogon; species Nematopogon swammerdamellus. The sequence goes on along the minus strand of OX336339.1, from coordinate 235,515 downwards.
AAAGAGGCCATCAGCCTCTCCATCGCACGGACCAGGAAGGGGTAAACCACTAGCGGCTTGTAAACTTTGTGAAACCTGGAGCCAATAAGCTGCCCAAGGATAGAACTAAACCTTCCTTCATTTTGGGAGCAGCAAAGGACGTGTTGATGGACACACATGAGAAGCATTACCAAATGCCTTCACAAATCTGTACCACAGCATTAAGACCGGATATACTCATATTCTCAAAAGCGACCAAGCATGTAGGTACCTAAGTATCGTAGGTACTTGTTGAACTTAAAGTTTCATGGGAAAGTAATATAGGTACCGAAGGACCACAACTTGCAAACTGCAACAAGTAAACAAGTACTGCAACCTAGTAGTTAGACAAGATAGTGAGAAACGGATTCAAGACTGATCTTTTTGCTGGGGAAGTCTGAGCAAGAGGACTACCAGCGAAGTCGCTCTACAGTTTCTTCATGGACCTATGCCAAGATCGACGCTAAGCTCATATACAGGCTGTTTGATGACCATAGGTCATAACTCATAACATAAAGCAAACCAGGTACTCCTGAGCCTAATCCTTCCATACTAAACTAAATAACATTTATTTAGTTTAGTATTAGAAGATAGAATTTAAACATTTTTATTTTCCTGTAGTATACAGCTACATACATACTCGTACATATCACACACGCTGAATCCCGACAATCGGGGTAAGCAGAGCAATCGGTGTTGCGCTGCAAGAGCCCTGGTGAATTACAGCACAACACCGACCACCACGTTTCGCAAAGTATTCGAACAAGATTCAATCAATCAGGCAGCAAGTAAGGCACGAAGACCCACCCGCTGCCTGACTCGGTGGAAGTACCGTGCCAAGGTGAGAGGTGGCGAGCCTGTCGCCCTTTAGCACGGCATCTTGTCCTTATCCCTTAGTCGCCTTTTACGACATGCACGGGGAGAGATGCAGTGGGGCTATTCTTTTTAAGTACCGGCCCCACACTGTACAAAAAGTAGTATGCAGCTATGGAACAAAAATGCATATGGAACACTTGTAGAACCAAAAGTAACAAATCCTTTACTCCCGTACAAAACAGCACAAATCCAAAATACATGTACGATACAGCTATTCTTTTCAATCCAGAATCAAATTAATGTAAGTATTTCTTGTTAAATAATTACTTACATAATTTTCTTTTATCTTTCATGATACGAATGATCTCTATGTAGGTACTCCTAGTAGTATTTTCATATTATATTAGGTAAACAAAACAAAAACTATGACGAACCATACAGAATATGCCTCAATGTAATATTGTATTGTTGTGTGTTCTTTATGGCGAAATAAATAACTGAATCTGGTAACAGGGATATTTCTCTAATGACCTAAGTATGAAGAATAATGTACCTATATATTTTGTCTTTTCTGAAAAAAAGGGAAAGTGAAATCTGTTAAGTACCATGATCCTAACTTCCTCGATTATTCCCTTCCTTGCTAGTAACTGCACAGGCTGCATCACAGTCACCACCCCACACATCACATAGTGCATACAATTATAAACAAATAAATAAACATTATGATTTGCAATAAGGCGGAGCATAACTAAGAACTCCCTTCAAAATGTTCTGTCAAGTGTCAAGTGAACACGAATATTTTATCCGTATTTAGTCTGTGACAGAATTTGTTCTGTGAGTCCTTTGGTTGTGTTCGCTGGTCGTGGACCGCAGTAGCAATGGCTAAATCGCAAAAGGGCGAAGGAGCCGAAGACAAGGATAATATCGGAGTAAGTACCTACTCGCCTTCGATCATTTTTTCCATCTACCTACCTACGGCACTCGCACGGACACATTTCGAAAATAATTAATTGCTGCAAAATAGCTGTCACTCACTTTTCCCATTACAAAAATAAATTTGGTGGCAATATTCAAACACCTGGGTAACTGATAAATTTTATCAATTACCGGAACTGCCGCGTTTCAATGGCTTCGGAACATATTATGTTATTATATTATCCATTTATTTCCACATTTCTTTTTATACAAATTTAAAATTTTTTTTTTTTAATTAAAACCTAAAATTAATATAAAAACAAACGGAGTTTCCACCACCGGCGGCGGGGCGAGCCCAGGCTACCGATGGTCGGGTCCCAAAGAGAGGAACCTCCGGACGATGCGTGCAGTGTCGAGCAGGGCTGCCTTCTGGATCTGGCCCTTGACCCAACCACTCAGCGAGAGCCTCTTAAGGTGGTCATCGAGGCTCTTCGCTATCAGCCCATGCGCTGATACGACTATGGGCACAACGATCGTCGAGTCGACGGGCCACATTTTGGTAACCTCGTGCTGCAGATCCAGATACTTCAGCATCTTCTCTGCTTCCTTACTGACGAGGTTACCATCGTGCGGCACGGCGATATCGACGAGCGTTGCACGCCTCGCCTCCCGGTCCACTATCACAATATCAGGTCTATTCGCAAGAATAGTCCTATCTGTAATAATGGACCGGTCCCAGTAGAGTGTGACATGACCGTTCTCGAGAACTGGCGGTGGATTGTACTTATAGTAAGGCACCTCGGTACCCACAAGGTTGAACTTTAAGGCAAGTTGCTGGTGGATAATCCTGGCTACTAGGTTGTGTCTATGCAGATACTCGGTGTTGGCAAGCTGCGAACAACCGGAAATCACATGTCTGAGGGACTCGCCAGGTTGGTGGCAGGCGCGGCAGATGTCAATGGTGCCGTCCTTCATTATGTGTTTCCTATAGTTGTTCGTCTTGACAACCTCATCTTGTATTGCAAAGACAAAACCCTCGGTTTCCCCGAAGAGGTCCCCGAAGCGTAGCCAGTGCACGGAAGCAAGTTGGTCTACATCCGGTCCCGTGAGAGACTGGAAGTACCTACCGTGCAGCTCCTTGCCTTTCCATACTTCCATGCGGTCCTCAGTGCTCAGTACAACCGGTTTCCGCCAGTTCTCTTTTCCCATGCTCAGCGGGGTAAGACCTTTATCGCTGGTGACGACATCGCGGTGCATCTCACAAACATCAGTCTTTTCCAAAAAGTACTGACGGAGATTGCATACCTCGCGGTTGTGCAGGTTCTTGGCATTTAACATACCTCGACCCCCACACTTCCGCGGGATATACAACCTCATGACCGATGATCGTGGGTGGTGCATACGGGATTTCGTCATCAGCGTCCTGACCTTTCTGTCCAGCGAGTCCAATTCGGTCTGAGTCCATCTGAGAATACCGAAGGTATATACGAGCACAGGCATGACCCAACCGTTATAGGCACGAATTTTATTGCCGCCTGACAAAAGGCTATTTTTTATTTATATTTCCTGAAAAGTTCCCGAAGGAACGACCCGGACGCGTATATCGAAATGCTACTTCAATACGTCCCAACGCCAATACGTCACGCGAGCTGGACGAATAGGATTAGGGTTCCTAGTAGGTACATCTATATGCGTAATTATTACTTAGAAATCCTACTGCAGCACGTCACCGTCTAAGACGCATTGGAGCAGCATTTACGCGCGTTTATCATTTGGAAATACTAATCCAGTTCGTTCCAGCCCGCGGGGACGTATTGAAGTAGCATTTCGATAAACGCGACCCGGACCAAGTGCCACCGTAAGCAAAGACCTTAAAGCGATGCACTACCCCAGTGGCAACATGAAATGAAACACTACTGATTCTGTCACAACCACTACTACAGTGTCCTTATCGCATAACTTATTATTACATTTTACATCACAAAATTAATTAAGTATATCTATTTATTTTGTAATTCTGATGACTTCAGAAGTAGGTAACTACCTATTATTATGTAAAAAATCTGTCTCATTGCCTAGATTAGGTAGGTAGGTATCTACCTATTGAAACCAACGATGTGGTCGATCAGTTTTCATCCTCACTAGAACGAAAGCACTACTTATAAGTATACGTAAACGAATTTACTTACATAGGTAGGTATTATATTATTAACGTAAGGACATGCCCATACGCCATACGATAGTAATACGAACGCAATAATATCCTCACTAAGGTGTTGGGTAAAAATAATGCTTCTAAAATAATAATTAAATTCATTCAATCTAACTAGTCTCAGTCTAACATTCTAGAGAGATTGTTGCAGCCGATTATTGTGTCACATATAAGGTTAAATGATGCTCAGTTTGGCTTCAGGAAAGATTTGTCAACGGATATATGGCTATTTTCTCTCTCAAACAGGTGATCAAGCATTACACGCAGAAGCAGACGTCAGTGTAGCCTGCTTTCTTGACTTGAGCAAGGCATTTGACACTGTTTGTTACGAGAAAATGTGGAACAAGTTAAGCGTGACCGAGGTACCGGGCGAGGTCACCCAGCTTCTCAAGTTTTGGTATGCGAACCAATCGAATAGTGTGCGTTGGGGTTCCGCACTTACTGACACCTATCGATTGTGTTGCGGTGTGAGACAGGGCGGGTTGACCTCGCCCGACCTATTCAACCTGTATGTGAACGACCTGATCGAGGAACTCAGTAGCACCGCAGTCGGACTCAGGGTTGGTAAACGTTTTGTTAATAATCTGAGCTACGAGGACGACATGGTGCTACTGATTCCCTCGATCAGGGGTCTCAGACAACTTGTCGCGATCTGTGAGAGATATGCGGCGGAGCACAGTCTCGTGTACAACGTCAAGAAGACAGAAATGATGGTATTTACATCTGGAACGGGTCCGAGCCGTGTTCCGTCGGTTTATCTCAACAACACTGTGATTAGGCGTGTGAATACATTCAAGTACCTCGGTCACGTGTTGACACCCAACCTGAAGGATGACAGTGATATGGAGAGACAGCGCAGGTCTCTCTCTGTGGTTGGCAATATGCTGGCCAGAAGATTCGGAAAGTGCACGGAGGAGGTAAAACTGACACTTTTTAAGAGCATCGTGTACTACGAAGCGTTTTCAAATTTAGGATTTCCTTCATCTTATTGCTGTCGCTGTGGGCGGCGCCGCTGATCACGCACACAAACATACCAGCCGCCCGAGCTCACTTGTCTCTGTGTGCGTGCGTCTACGTGGCGCACGCACACACACGCACTCGGCGGACACTATGACGATCGCAGCGCAGCAGGTTGCGAGGTTTTATGCTTTTTCGCATCATTCATTTTTTGGATTGAGTAGCGTCGCGTATTTTTAAAGAGGAATGCTAATTATTATTATCAAGTCCAAGGACAGATGCATGTGGCTGAAAATAAATTTGCCTATTTCATTCTTTGAACGAAGAAAGGATTACTGTGGGAAAAAAAAAAGAAAGAGACAAGTTTTGGAATGAAAAAATTGAACCGAAATTGGAAATAATTTTTATAATTCTTCTTTTTTTCCAGAGATAGTCGATCCAAGAAAATGAGAACATGTATTGAACATTTTCATGAGCGTTTTCTTTTACACCCTGGTATTTCAAAACATTTAGTACAATCTGAAATGGGAGAATTCTATAGATACCTGTTTGATGGTGAACCTTTTTAGGGTTCCGTATCCGTCGTACGGGACCTATTACTAAGCCTACGCCGTCTGTCTGTCTGTCTGTCTGTCTGTCTGTCCGAAGGCTGTATCTCTTGAACCATAATAGGTAACCGGTTGAAATTTTCACAGAATATGTGTTATTATGTCCGATATAACAACAAATAATAAAAATAAGAAAAAGTTAAAAATTAACAGGGTCCCCATACAAGAAACTAAAAAGTGTATGCGCACCATCTGGCGAAAAGAGTATGAAGCATTTTAACTAATACATAGACGGCGTGAGTGGCGCACAGTGTGGAATTTGACCTTATTTTCGTACAAGGTCCTTTTACTCCAAAATTAGTTAGTTTTGAGTATTTAAAAAGGTAGAGTAGAACTCCCGTGTGCCAATTATACATAATTTCAAAGTAATAAATAAAAAAAACTGACTTTTCTTTTGGCCAAAAAAAGTACAATACGAGTAATTTTTTTTCACCTAAACCAAGCCTCATTAGCATAAAATTATTATTTAACAAATAACCCCAGACCATGCCTAACGTATGTTAGAAAAACCGAAACATAAACTCGCTTGGTATAGAAGTTTTAACATAAGTACTAATGCATTGGCCAAAAATTTTACAGTCAGGGTTGTCACTTTTCGAATTGTAAATTAATTTTATTTGTTTGGCCGAAAGTGTAATTTCATTTATATCCTTTATTTCACATTAAAAATTTATATTAGTTTTACATATTTATACAAAAGTAATAAAAATACACAAAATTTATACAAAAATTAAAAAGGGTAATACCGCCGGAGGCGGGAGACAAGCCTCCAAGATATTATTATTAATTAATTACATTGATAATTTGAAATGAAATGAAAATATACTTTATTGTACACCGTATAAAAAGATTACAAAAGGCGAGTTTAATGCCTTGCGGCATTCTTTACGAACTAACCTTTGGGATGTGGAAAACACGTAGGGGCGGACAATGCAGTACTAAACAGGGAACAGTTGTATGAAATATAAATACACACATATACAAATTGTACAAAGATACATACAATCAATATAAATCCTTACATATACATAATTACATATATACACTAAGAAATATACATATTATAATATACCTACATCAACTCTTATATACTATACATACATACTTATATACATACTTTACATATATTTCAACTGGATTGAAGACGCAAGGGCATCGATGAGTATTTATATTTATTTTACCTACTCATTGCCATGTGGTTTCAGAAATCGTTTGTCGATACGTTCTTTGAACATGTGGATAGTAGTGGAGCGACGTATCTCCTCAGGAAGCTGATTCCACATGCGAGCCGCACTAACTGTAAATGAGTCAGTGTAGAACGAACTCGAGTAATTTCATTATGTAGGTAAATTTTAATAATAAATTCAATGTTATCTTGATCGGTTGAAAAAAATATACATCATTCTTCTTTATTGACTTAGAGGATCTATTGTTACCTTCATCAAGAGTTTTATTGTTATATAGAGCTACCATTACCGATCAATAATTATGGAAACTGACACGGTTCGCTACATCATCTACAACATCCGTGATGTCAGCCCATAACACCGGGTGAACTAGCCTCCATGTCAGTGCTTCCCTTCATTTCATGTCGACTACACTGAACTGGACAGAAAACACGAATTATTTACATGGCCGTTTCGACCGATGTTTTATTCAGTTTTGTGGTATCAACTCGGGCGTGATAAATCCGATGTCGCCAACTCTGCCGATATGCTCGAATTTTGCCCTGGCAATAGCCCTCTTGCAGGATCTGGAGAGGCGGTTGTATTCTTTCTTCAGTTCGGAGATGTCAGGATCACCTCTGGCACGAGCGCACGACCATGCACGATAAGCTGCACCATTAGCTGAAACAGCATCGGCACAGTCACGGCTGTACCAGGGCTGGCTCTTACCACCAAGGCGGACGACGGCACTGGGAATGAACATGTCCATTCTCCCCAGAACCATCTCGGCGACGGAATTAGCGCATTCTGACGGATCACCCGAACTGAAGCATAGCTCTCTGCATGGGTAGGATGCGAAGTGTTCTCGCATTCCATCCCAATCTGCTGACGCGTAGTGCCAAATTCGACGCGTTCCTCCAGTATTGAACGGAGGAGGCGAAAATGGCACCGTGGACCCCACTAGACAGTGGTCTGAGGAGCCAAGAGGAGCGCTCACTGTGACTTTATATCCAGCAGGGTTCGTTGTCAGCAGAAGATCCAGCAGAGGGGGTTCATGACCGTCTATATCTGGTATTCTTGTCGGGTGGTTTTCCAGTTGAGACAGGTCATGGGTCAGGGCCATTGATTTTATAACCCTGTCGGGACAGATAGACCACTCCATATAACAAATTTGGTAACGTTGTAAATCGTAAAACCAACAGAGGGCGTTAATAATTTTTCTTGATGTTGTCGTAAAACAAACAGGTGGCGTTAATGTTTGTTAATACTTCTATACTAAGGGCGCTATCTAGTTGAAATACAACATGTATCTAGGTACCTTTAATTGTCACTAGGCTGTAGAATTACTGCTACTAGACAAAAGATGGCGCTTTCATTTATATTTATAAAGAACATTATTTATGTAAATTCCAAAATTTTTAATTATATTTGAATAATAAAATTATGACAATTTACAATTAAACTAACACTTCTTATCAAATTAAATAAAATAAAAAAATGTTTTGAAAATTATTTGGTATACGGAACAAAATATTATTATGATTGTAATTTCCTGTTTGTGCGCTTTTAATAGATAGATCCACACAGAGCACGGAATACCCCCGCGCGCGCGCGCGCGGTATTCCGTGCTCTGTGGATAGAACGTATTTATTTAGTTGAACAGTTAAACAAATACTCGTCACTCTTCATTCTAATAATGTCAGCATTGTATGTAAAAAAAAAAATATGAAAACTGCCTTAAAAAATTTATGAAATTAAAAAAATCGAACCCTAGAGTTGAAGGCGGTGCTAAAGAAGGCTACACAAATCACAAAGGATATCATCCACGCATGTTTTCTTTCATGTATCATTTTTGCTTGCTTTAGCACCGCCTTCAACTCTAGGGTTCGATTTTTTTTATTTCATACATTTTTGAAGGCGGTTTTTATATATTTTTTTAAATAGTTTTTTATTTCACAGTTTTTTTTGGAATTTTTTGCTATTAATGTACTCGGCGGAATCGCTCGACCTTCGGCCTCGCGATTCCGCCTCGCTTTCCAATCTGATCTCGACCAAATTAAAATGGAACCACGTCATGGTTATCCCCTTTCAAACAAAAAAAAAGAATTTTCAAAATCGGCCCACAATAATTGACGGAGTAATCGCGTAACAAACATCCAAAAAAAGAAAACATACCGTCGAATTGAGAATCTCCTAGGTCTAAAGTAAATTGCTCGTGATGACAAATTCAACGAGCCCAAACACGATGGGTTTATCATGTGTAGTTTAGGAGTTCCTATGGCCACCTTCCGTCTCCATCATCAGACCAGCTCGATGGTACTCGTACTCGTATTATAATATATTAAACGCATCTGGCCGGTCGGAAAAGATTTCAAATTTAGAATATTCATGAAACAAGGGTCCGAATATGAATGACAATATCGATTCATGTATTTCAATACAATGACAGAGAAAATTTCAAAATATTAGGTACCTATTCTACCTATTTAATACTTTTTAGTTCTAGTTTATTTTTTTTAAGTCGGTTTTATATTTTTAAAACAATATTACATAAAAAACAATAATCGAAATCGAATAATCGAAATCGGTTGAAGTGGTACAGAATTATTCGCCATGTGTCAAACTGCAAATTGCTGAAAAAGCCCACATCACAAAAGTTTTGCTGAAGGTAACCACACACCAATAGTATTTTGTTGCTTTTTCATAAACCGCTCAATCAATTTCAATAAAATTTCAATGGGAGCACCTCTGAAGTATGACCTACCAAACAAAAAAAGAATTTTCAAAATCAGCCCACAATTAACACGTTGAACGCCATACGACCCACCGGTGGGCCTAGCGTACTTTTCGGTTCGGGCCAAGCCAAACTCATTATATCCGTAACGTACCAATAATGGGTAGCAAACAGGCTAAAACCAAGTCGAAAAAAGTATCCACTTATTGCCAAAGCAGCCCAACTAAACCATTCCTTTGTTTGCCTTGTTTTAACATGACTCACGGATAATTCTTTATTGTTTATGGTTAAACCCTTTGGGGTTAAGATGATTGATTATTTTAAATAATGAAGTGTCATAATGTTGTGATTGTTCAATTTCATAAATATTTTGTTTTGTTCAATTTCATAAATTATTTTCGTAATAAATAATGTCTTCTTATTTGGCAATGAAGAAAATTTTATGTTCATTTTTATTTTGACGAATATTTTCTTATTATTTTCTGGTTTTATTAATTCTATTAATACAAATATTATTTTCTACCTTATCGTTAAGAGCAGCCCTAGCATCGTTACAATTAACTTAATAAAAAACTACAAGTTTCTATTGGATTTGAAAACCACGCCGTCCGCTTCGACTACAAGGCCATGCGGCTCACTTCCATATTGGCTTTGTAGCTGCGCTCTGTGGCTTGTAGGAAGCGTTTACGTAGGCCCTCTCACGCGGCTCACCGGTGACCCCCATGCCCTGAATGGTTCAGTAAGGAAAGGCTCACCGGTGAGCGGTGAGCCCCGTGGCCCAAACGGAAATACTGGATTTTTCATGTGGCGTTGAACGTGTAAGATTGTAATTTCCTGTTTGCGGTTTTACTCCGGTCCAAAGAATTTACAAACTCTTTGGTTGTACTTGGGTTGTACCTAGCTCCGCTTATTTGTTGTTATATCCGCTATAGTAACACATATTCTGTGAAAATTTCAACGGGCTTCCTATTACGGTTCAAGAGATACAGCCCTCGGATAGACAAACGGACGGACGGACAGACAGACTGCGGAGGCTTAGTAATAGGCTTCCGTACAGGGATACGGAAACCTAAAAATAAGGGGTGAAATAGGGGTGAAAGTTTTTGTATGGGGAATCCATGATTTCTCTAGGTAAGGATATGAAAATTTATTATCTAGTCTTTTGGCACAGATTACTCAATAGTTACTGCTTTTGGTAAGAAATAATGAATAATGGTCAGGAAGAGGAAGGGGGAGAGAAAAGAAGGGGGAGTGGGTGGGAGGTACGTTTGTCAGCCTGGGTAGCTCAGTGGTGCAGGCAACCCTGGGCGCGGTCAACACTTGGATGGGTGACCGCTCGACCATTTGAGGCTGACCGTGGTTCGGATTCCACGTAAAACTGTAGCACCCTTCCCTTCTTACCTTACTAGGGTTGGTACCACCGCACTGAATAAAACGTATGTCGAAACGGCTATGTAAATCAAAGAGATTTGATGTAAATAGTTTTTTCGTTTTTTTTCGTCCAGTTCAGTATAGCCGGCACGACATGTCCGACATCACGGATGTTGTAGGTGATGTATCCAACCATGTCAGTTTCCATAAAAAAAAGAAGAAGAGGAGGAGAGGTATGGAGGGAGGAAGGGTTAGTGAATGAGGGTAGGTGTGGGGGAGGGAGGTAGTAGAGGGAACGAGGAGGAATGGATATCGAGGGAGTGAGAGGTTGAAAGGGGGAAGGGGCGGGGTAAGAGGGGGTTGCGGACAGGATGAGGGGTAGTAGGGGAGGAATGGAATGCGAGGGTGATGGGAAGGAGGGGCGACATGAGGGGAGGAAGGGAAGTAGGGAGAGAGGGAGGGAATGGGCGAAAGGGAAGGTGGCAAAGAGGGGGTCCGTGAAGGGTGAGGGGAAGGAGGGGAGGAAGGCGGGATCGAGGAGAGAAGACCGGGAGAGAGGTGAGTGAGAGATGGGCGAGGAAGGAATCCCTTCCTTCCTCCCGAAAAAGATAGAGAATATAAGAGAAGCGATGGTTTATTATCAATTTTGCATTTAAATCAGATTTACTATTTTTTTATTTTATTCGTTGTCGTGTCGTCGTCGGTAAAATCTACAATTTTACAATTTTATATAAAATATCATTGACTTATATATTCTGTAAAGCTTATCACAAATACATTAAACCCACCCTCTTTTAATCTCTTTGGTATAACACCACCAGCAGCATCGTAGATGGAAAATATAGCCCTGGACTCAACTTTTTTTAATTCGGTGCCTGGACTCCCTACTTCATACTCAAAGACATTTTGTTCATACTTCAACTATTACTAAAACGAGACACCGCGATTATGGTAGTGTGCGTATCGCGTGAATACAGAACCGACCGTCTCAAGAGATCGCATCGATATTGTGTCATCCTTTTTCCACGCGCAGTAACCCGTATCGCTTGCCTGCACGCTCCACGCAAACATTTGCGTGTTCCAAAACAAGCGAACGTCGCGCGTCGATCGATAAATTACCGCAACGGCTAAAAACTATGGAGGTGGCTTTTTACTTTCGAGCGACTGTAAGGAGAAAGGAAGTATTGTGATCGTCCAAAATGTCGAAGTTGAGAATGCGACTGATTTTTTTTTTTTTTATTGAAACTGTCACGGTTGGCTACATCACCTACAACATCCGTGATGTCAGCCCATAACACCGGGTGAACTTGGTGCCACGTCAGTGCTTCCCTTCGGTCGTGCCGACTACACTGAACTGGACGGAAAACACAAACTATTTACATAGCCGTTTGGACCGACCTTTCATTCAGTGCGGTGGTACCAACCCGGGCGGGTTAAACCCTACCACCTAGTAATATAAGAAGGGGGTCATATCCCTTAGTCGCCTTTTACGACATACACGGGGAGAGATGCAGTGGGGCTATTCTTTTAAAGTACCGGCCCCACACAGTACAGATTTGGGCTATATATCTGTCAACGATCCCAAAAAAGTGGTTTTGAGAAACATGTATGTGTGTGTGTGTGTCCGTCCAGCGACCTTGTGCCTAAACTGCTCAACCGATTTCGTTCAAAATTCGTATTTAGTAGTTTGAAATGATAATCTAGAGGTACCTTTTTTAGTTTTTTTTAATTAAAAAAAATAAGGGTAGCTGTTATACAAATTATTTCGTTGAGGTCGATTTTCTTATAAATGGCTAACGATTTTTATTATTATTATTATATTTAATCCATCGTGTTTGTTTCCGTTTTCAAAGGTGGTGAGGTAAAAAAATATAATTTTAAAGAAGGTATCTCCACTTTATCCTAACCGCACGCGCGTATTTGAATTGCACGCAGGTTTGGTTGGTGGGTATTTTGGTATTTGGCAACTAAAAATATAATAAGAAATAGGCATGCCATCTATAGACAAATAGGACAACTTAACTTTGGTCTGACATCTATGATGCAGAAGCGGCGAAATTATACATTTTATCCGCCAAGCTCACGGACTGACAAAACATGAAAATATTTATTGGAAAAATTATGAAAACCTTAAAATACACTATTTTGAAATTTCTACTTAATATAAAATAATCTTTAAATTTAACTATGCTGTTCCCACTTAGCATCGTTCTATAATTAGCAGATTTAAAAATATAATAATTATTTAATTCAAATTCGATACTCCTGGCGCCATCTTAGGACATAATTGAAGACTAATTTCATGTTACCTTTAAAACATCGCTGACGGTACATCTGACTCCCCCTATAAAATCAATGGTCAGGGCGAAGTCGTAGGCGGCTCTTCCCGCCAAGTCAGTTCTCCCGGAGCCTAGCCACACCTCGTGGTGGGCATTAAAATCTCCGAGCAGAGCCATATTCGCGAAGGGAAACCGGACTTGCACTTCGTCTGCCGCTCTACTCAAGTGCTCGAATAATCGATCTGTTAGTGGTGCACCGACACGGCCGCCGGGACCCCTATCGGCAGAGTAGGCTGAACCAGCCCCCAACTGGGAGCCGTGAGTTTTGGTCTCTCGCCAAATCTGTCGAGTCGAATTTCTGCCGCTCCTCACTTCCGCCTCTGCAATGTCCTGGGGGCTCACTTGCTCACTCCGCAAAAGAGAAGGCCGACTTACTGGTGTCTCTCTTTGCGGGGAACTCTAACCTGGACGATGGGGGTGCCATCCATCCATCCATAACTAGGTGTAAGAACTCCATGCCGGAAGTACAGTTCCGACAACGAACTGTGCGGGCAAAGCTTCTCTCCCTAGACACCAGGAAGGCGAGTGGGCCGGACAGAATTCCTGCATTGGTGCTGAAACGGTGTGCTCCGGAGCTGTCTCCAGTGCTGACGCGCCTTTTCCGCCTCTCTTACTCCACTTGCCGTGTGCCGACAGCCTGGAAATCTGCGTTTGTTCAAGCAGTTCCCAAAAAGGGCGACCGCTCAAACCCGTCGAACTACCGACCTATAGCGATTACCTCTCTACTCTGCAAGGTGATGGAGCGCATTATCAATGCACAGCTCATGGCGTACCTGGACACAAACAACCAAGGCTGTTTTTTTATAAAACGCAGATTAGGTCCTGCTTGGAGTACTGCTCGCACTTGTGGGATGGCTCAGCTAAATACCAGCTTGCGCATTTGGATTCGATCCAGCGTCGAGGTTTGCGACTAGTGGGTGACCCCGACGTATCCCGCGATCTAGAACCCCCGCAACTCCGTAGGGATGTCGGCGCCCTAAGTGTGTTCTATCGCTTATTCCATGGGGAATGCTCGGAGGAGCTGTTTAACGCAATCCCGCCGTCCCCTTTCTACCTCCGCACAACGCGCACTGGGCAGAGATTGCATCCCTATACGCTGGACTTACCACGGATGCGTACCAATCGGTGCTGCAAATCTATCCTACACAGAACTGGTAAACTCTGGAGAGCTCTCCCTGCCCACATATTTCCCCCCAAGTGCAGTCTCGGGTCCTTCAAGAGAGGCGTGAATAGGCACCTGTCAGGCCGGCATGGCATTCGCAACCCCCGCGTACGATCGAATGTCCATGGGCGTCGTTAGACACACTATGGGTGGCTCGGCGCCACATGTCGCGCTTTCTATCTATAAAAAAATCCTACCACCTAGTACGGTAAAAAGGGAAGGGAACTACAGTTTTACGTGGAATCCGAACCAGAAAACTGCACATTTTCTTTTTTTTATAGTACGCCTGCCTGCGAAGGTCAGGCACAGGCATAGCATAGTACAGGCTTATTTTGTCCAAAATAAATGTAAATAAATATGAAATCTCCGAAATTCGATAATAGTCGTGGTGTGTGAAATGTTCCAACACATTTTATTTTGACATTTAAAATGTCTTTTCAATCGCTTCAGTATAGTCCCCGATTTCCACCGAGAGTGCGAATTCGCCCTGGTGTTGTGAGGATACGTAAATATTTAGGATGTCAAATGACGCGTATCGATTAGGGCTACGGATGGTGGAAAAACAATTTAAAAAGTTTGGGAGTTTTTGAGAAAATCGCAAAAAAAACCGCTTAAAATTGCCGTTTTTAGGGGGTTTAAAAAGGGCACTTTTTAACATATTTCTAAATACTATATATTTTAAACTTCTATATTTTTATATTGTAGATTGACTCAATATCTGGGGATGTTTTTTTTATTGTTTGAATAAAGTGAAAAATTTGGGAGTTATGATTTTTTTTTATTTTTCTTTACGCGAGTTACGAGTCGTCTTTATCTTGCAGTGTGAATAGTTAAAATGGGTTTCGTGTATGCATATACATACTTGAAAATTAAAAAAAATAATTTTATAATTTAATGTTTTTATTTATTTTTTATTTTTGTAAAAAAATCTAGACTACTAGTGTGATGGTAGTAATGATATATCTCGTCAAGATTTTCATTTTGAATGACAGCTGCAAAAATTAAAACGGCTATACTTGGAAACTAAGCCGCCAGTCAGTTTCGCTCTCTCTGGCTACCGCAGACTACTACGTTACAATGTAATTACACAATACATATGCTCATTTAGCTCACTGACCTGAGGCCGACTAATCGCTTCTTATAGCTCACAGTCAGCACGCTCACAGTCGGCGAGTCACTATAAGCTTATATTTGAATACGCCCTCAAAGTCATTTTCTTTATCTATTTGAGCTCTTGGTTACTTTAAACATAGATAAATTTGTATAGTCTATAACTTTCACAGTTAATATTAATAACGGATTATATTCCGGCCGGATTAGATTCTTAGATATTATAATATAATATAGTGTACTGATGTATTTCATATTTGTTTTTGTTTGTCAACTTTTGTATAATAATTTGTATGTTCATTAAATTTCATTTCATTTGATTTAGATGTTCGGCCAAACTTAGCCCGAACATTTGTGACAACCCTAACGAAAAAACTTACACACCTAGCTGTAACTTCTATACCAAACGAGATTACCTTTCGGTGTTTTTGGCATACGTTAGTCTGGGGTTCTTGGTTATATAATAATTGTATGCTAATGCGACTTGGTTTGAGAGAAAAAAAAATTAAGCGAAAAAATAAAAATAAATTAATAAGAGCGACTTGTGCCAAACCCGGTCAAATGCCTTGGCAATATCAAGGCCACTTGCCCAGGATTCTTGACCATGATCTTCGAGCGATTTACCCCAAAGACGAGTGATCTACGCTAGGAGATCACCAGCTGATCGTTTTGGCCGGAAGCCGTATTGCCGATCGCTGATGAGACTATTCGTCTCCAGGTACTTCATGAGCTGCGAATTGTGTAGTAGCTTTTTCTGAACGACCGTTTTCTGAAGGTTCAAATTTAATACTTTATATTGAAGAACGGAAGACCGCGTGTGGTGGCGTGCCTTGGGAGAGGCCTATGTCCAGCAGTGGACCGATACAGGCTGATGATGATGATGATATTTCAGAAAATAGACCTTTTCAAATTATTAAAAAAGTATCTTATTAAAATTCAGCAAAAAAGCTGAATTTTTCTTTTATATTACAAAAACTAAATTTTGATATGGCCCACCACCTAATTAAATATCTTTTGTTCTTTGACTAGTAGTAAGTAGACTTACATACTCGTAGATGCTTATATTACATCGATAAAATGCATCCCAGCCCTAAAGAAAATATATCGATAATGAAATGAACTTCACTATTACATCACGTATATGTTTCTGTATTAGTGGGCTGTCCATGAGTAGTTCCCCCCTCACACCCCGAATTGTGTGAAAAGGACATTTGCACCTCAGAAGCTAACTGCCTACAAAATATTTGTGAATCATCATTCAGGCGAAGTCTGTTTTCATGTCTTTATTCTTCCTCAATTTAAGTGATATATTTTTTTTGCTATCAACAAAAGCCTACTGGATGCCTCTATGTTTTAATTTTAATTATTTTTTTAATAGTTTTCCATATAAAAAATATGAAAGTTAGGCTATATTTTGACACTTTTATAATCAAATATATTTTATTTAAAATTAAATATCGAAAAAAGGACAACATAGGGGCATAGATATTGATAATATCTTTTACACATAAAAATTTGAAAATGCTAGTGCAAGATTTAAGGGTTGAAAAGAGACTTCCCCTGGTGTATGGAGGAGAGCGGACTTCCCGATTCTCTTAAGGCATTCTGCCAGACCTTCTACACGTGTCAACTTTGGACAGACAGCACTAAAAATTCGTATAATGGCATAAGAATCCAATACAATAACACATTCCGGCAGTTAATGCGGTTACCACGCTTTTGCAGTGCATCAACCATGTTTGCCGAAAATGAAGTTTTTGATTTTTGTGCCATTATGCGAACCCGTGACCCGTGTACACAAATTTAGACAACGTCTGTCCAAAAGTGACAACGAAGTTGTGCAAGGTCTCACACAATGGTGTTACAGTCCGATATTCCGTGAGTGGGAACATATTATGTTGGGTACCCATTCGCGGAGGAGAAAATAATGGGTGGGTGCTTACTATTTTGTATACTTATTTCCATATGTTTACTTTTTGTAATAAGTAATTAGTAAATAGTAATTCCTTGTTGTACAATGTGGATCCTTGTGTCTGACAAATAAACATATCATATCATCATATGAATTAATTTGCCAAATAGAACTAATCGAAATATATCTAATGTAATTATTTATGTAGTTTGCGATATTCAGTTTCCAAATGGATTTTTTTTTTCATTTTAGGCGTTCTTATTAGGTACTTACTATGGTTTGACCTACACTTTAGTGAGGACATTTATTGTGTTCGCATGGGCATGTCCTTACATGTAATATGTTTATATAAATTAAAATGTGTATTTTTCAGTATTACCAAGGTCAGAGAAATATCGACGGAGATCGCCACGGAGAGGGCTGGGCCATTCTACCCAACGGCGACTTCTACCAGGGCTGCTACTACAAGGGACTCCGTCACGGAAAGGGGCTCTATGTGTTTCGGAATGACGCTCGCTACGAAGGGGAGTACCGCAAGGGCGTGAAGCACGGAGTCGGACAAATGTGCTACCCAGACGGATCTAAATATGAAGGCGACTGGAAGAAAGACCTTAAACACGGCTACGGAACTTACGATTACCCAAACAACGACTCCTACAAGGGCGCGTGGTACAAAGGAATGCGCCACGGTCTAGGAACGTATTTCTACGCCGAAATGCAGGTGAAATTCATGGGAACCTGGATCGACGGCATCATGGAAGGTCCCGGTCAGATTTTTTACCCAGGCCGTGTGTTTTACGGATCCTGGAGTAAGAACAGGCCGATGGGTCCGGGGTGTTTCGTGTTCGACGCTCCGAGATGCATGCAGCACGGGTTCTATACGCTTATAAAGGACCCTAGCGCCGATGAATATGGGGAGGAGGAGGAGGAGGAAGGGAAGGAGAAGGGAGATGGAGACAAGATCGAGGAGGAGATAGAGCAGGACGACACTAAGGGAAAAGTGCCAGTTTGGCGCGCACGGAACATCACCGCCTATGTGGCGGAATTTCTGCCTCCGGAGCCGATACCCCTGCCTGTTGCAGATTCCGAGGTGTCGCTGGTGGATGTATATTCGGACCTGCAGGTGTACGAGCCGCCTTCGGTCGACTTCGAAACTGAGGAGGAGGGCTCCGCCGACTCGTGGCTCAGACAGCGCGAGCTGTTCATCGAGGACACCGAGAGAGAGTGAATTTTTGGTTTAGGTTCATGTTGGTTCATGTTTACATTTACTTACCTAATAACAACACTCGAGCATTCATCTGCATTTTTATGTAGATTTTTATGATATTAAATTATCTGCTCTGCGAAAATACTGAACAAAATATAATTTGATCTACTCTTCAATTAAAAAAAATACTGTTAATCTTAAATGAGTTTTATGTTATATCACTTGCTATGAATGCGCTAACGCTGCTCACTCGCGTATTTGAGGACATAGACGATAATGTGAGCCATATAAGGACAGCAGCATGTCATTGTGACAGCAGCTTATAAGCTTATGTATCACTTTATTGCGTACCTATTGCACAGTGAAAATTCTGCGCTCCTGGCCGCTCATAAATAAATGTTTGAATTTCGAATGTTATATTTTTAAAAACATAAAACTCATTTATTGGTTAACCAGTGATATGCTTTCATAGCACGATGGCTTGCTTGCAAGCGATCGTTTGAAAGTTTGCACGTGAATGCAGGCACATTTACCGACACGCTTTGCCGCTTGTAGTATTCAGTTCGGTGAGTTTACATTAGAAAGAGGAGTGAAATATAAACGCGCAGTAAATCGACTAAGTTTATTCTTATAAATTTAATATGAATTAGGCAATTAACTTAAAATAAATTACGTAAATTAAGAACAGAGCAACTACACTGAATCACTAATAGTCTGGCAAGTGTCCGAGGATTATTGAATAGCTGACACAAATGTGTAACATATAAACCACATTATATTCTCTGTTGGATAGAATCACAGAGCATCGAATACCGCGCGCGCCCCCTCCTAGAGACGCCCTGAGCGCGATTTCTCTACAACGGCGTTGAAGCCTGTGGGCGTGGCCTATGACTTACATATGTGTGTTGTGCGTGTGCATTTGTTTTGTGCGTGTGCCTTGCTTCCTTCTCTTTGTGTGTAGGGTCGATACTAACACACACACACACATACGAAGCGCTAGCAGCACTGCACGCAGTTATTGGGTTTCAAATATTATTATCTTTCACCTCTAGGAGGCGCGCGCGGTATTCGATGGTCTGTAGATAGAATCCTCCTCCGGTGCATCCAGCTCCGAGCTCGCTACATCACAGATTTTCGTTTGTTCCTTAATATTAGCCTCTACGAATGTTTTGTTTCATTATATGAATCTATTCACATAGTTACTATAAAATCTTACAAAACAATAAGAAATTCAGAAATCAGTACCTAATTTAACAATTTTACAATTCTTACTGCATCTCTCCCCGTGCATGTCGTAAAAGGCGACTAAGGGATAAGGACAAGATGCCGTGCTAAAGGGCGACAGGCTCGCCACCTCTCACCTTGGCACGGTACTTCCACCGAGTCATGCAGCAGGTGGGTCTTCGTGCGTTACTTGCTGCTTGATCGACTGAATCTTGTTCGAATACTTTGCGAAACGTGGTGGTCGGTGTTGTGCTGTAATTTACCAGAGTTCTTGCAGCACAACATCGATTACTCTGCTTACCCCGATTGTCGGGATTCAGCGTGTGTGATATGTATGTATGTATGTACAATTCTTATTATTTGGGTAGATAAATGAAATAGTTAAAATAATAACTGAAATAGGTATTGAGTATACACAAAGAGGATCAACGCGGTTTTTAGTTTTGGAGTCCGAGATGTTCCATGAAAAATCCAACACATTGGTGTAATTATTTTTGTCGTACGACCAAAAATGAGCTATCAATCAAATGAATGCGCCGATCTTCGACTAGTCGCGCCGCGGAGTGCGTGACGCATTGACTTATTATATCACTGGCGTGACGTCACTGGGTCGCACGCTGCTCCGAACCGTCAGTTGGAAGTGATAAGGCGCGCAGTGTTTATGTTTGGTTAATTTGTGAAGTGTCCGATTTGTGCCTGGTTTCACTTTTTCACAGTGTTTAAATATTGTATTGTGCCGAAATGTACAAATACGTCTATCAAAACGCCAGAGAAACTATTTTTAAACGGTTTTATTTAGCTTGACCCCTTGATTATTTGTTTCAACAACTTTGCGACAACTTTTTCAAATACTTCTACTGAACCGATTCTTATGAAACTTTGCACACAAATTGAGTTCCCGTGACAATACAATGTTATGATAGTTTCAAGTTGGTAACGAGGGTCTGATGATGGAATCAGGAGGTGGATAGTGGAACTCTTCAACCGTTACTAGTAACCCCCACGAGTTTGGGCTCATTTGGTTGGTTTGGACGAGTTCTCCATACTTCCACCAATACACTTGGTGATGAGAGTCTGATGATGGAGTCAGGGCGTGGACAGTGGGACTCTTCAACCGTTACTAGTAACACCCTCGAGTTTGGGCTCATTTGGATGGTTTGGACGAGTGTCCCATACTTCTACTAATACACTTGGTGACGAGGGTCTGATGATGGAATCAGGAGGTGGGTGGTGGAACTCTTCAACCGTTACTAGTATCTCCTCGAGTTTGGACTCATTTGGTAGGTTTGGACGAGTGTCCAATACTGCTATCAATACACTTGGTGACGAGAGTCTGATGATGGAGACAGGGCGTGGACAGTGGGACTCTTCAACCGTTACTAGTAACACCCTCGAGTTTGGGCTCATTTTGATGGTTTGGACGAGTGTCCCATACTTCTACTAATAGGTACACTTGGTGACGAAGGTCTGATGTTGGAATCAGGAGGTGGGCAGTGGAAAACTTCTACCGTCTAGTAACCCCCTCGAGTTTAGGCTCATTTGGTTGGTTTGGACAAGTGCTCCATACTTCCACCAATACACTTGGTGACGAGGGTCTGATGATGGAGACAGGAGGTGGACAGTGGAACTCTTCGACCGTTACTAATAACCCCCTCGAGTTTGGGCTCATTTGGTTGGTTTGGACGAGTGTCCCATACTTCTACTAATACACTTTGTGACGACGGTCTGATGGTGTCAAGAGGTTGACAGTGGAACTCTTCAACCGTTACTAGTAACCCCTTCGTCTAATCAAATGAGCCCAAACTCGAGGGGGTTACTACTAGTAACGGTTGAAGAGTTCCACTGTCAATCTCCTGACACCATCAGACCGTCGTCACCAAGTGTATTGGTGGAAGTATGGGACACTAGTCCAAACCCACCAAATGAGCCCAAACTCGAGGGGTTACTAGAAACGGTTGAAGAGTCCCACTGTCCATGTCCTGACTCCATCATCAGACCCTCGTCACCAAGTGTATTTGTGGAAGTATGAAGCACTTGTCCAAACCAACCAAATGAGCCTAAACTCGAGGGGGTTACTAGACGGTTAAAGAGTTCCACTACCCACCTCCTGATTCCATCATCAGACCCTCGTCACCAAGTGTATTAGTAGAAGTATGGGGCACTCGTCCAAACCAACCAAATGAGCCCAAACTCGAGGGGATTATTAGTAACGGTCGAAGAGTTCCACTGTCCACCTCCTGTCTCCATCATCAGACCCTCATCATCAAGTGTATTGGTGGAAGTATGGAGCACTCGTCCGAACCCACCAAATGAACCCAAACTCGAGGGGGTTACTAGTAACGGTTCAAGAGTCCCACTGTCCACCTCCTGTCTCCATCGTCAGACCCTCGTCTCCAAGTGTATTGGTGGAAGTATGGAGCACTCGTCCGAAGCAACAAAATGAACCCAAACTCGAGGGATTACTAGTAACGGTTGAAGAGTTCCACTGTCCACCTCCTGTCTCCATCATCAGACCCTCGGCACCAAGTGTATTGGTGGAAGTATGGCACACTCGTCCAAACCCATCAAATGAGTACAAACCCGGGCGGGTTAAACCCTACCACCTAGTAATATAAGAAGGGAGTCATATCCCTTAGTCGCCTTTTACGACATACACGGGGAGAGATGCAGTGGGGCTATTCTTTTAAAATACCGACCTCACACGGTACATCAGTTTCTCTGGCGTTTTGATAGACGTAGTTGTACATTTCGGCACAATGCAAAATTTATACTATTTAAACCGGTCAAGTGCGAGTCGAACTCGCTTGTTTTCTTCTATGGAAACCCCCGTGAATATTTTACTTTTTCTTATTTTTATTATTTGTTGTTATATCGGCCATAATAACACATATTCTGTGAAAATTTCAACGGGCTACCTATTACGGTTCAAGAGATGCAGCCCTCGACGAATGAGTTCGCGTTGGCTGGCTAGCGCGAGCGCGCGGGTCTGGGTTATAGTGACGTCACGCGTAGCCGCGGCGCACTGAGTTTTAGCGGCAGAAACGGTTTAAGTTTATTGTCCTAATCCTTAAGTTTATTGTCCTCCGTAACTAATGGTCCGATTTTGATAATTCAAAAAGATATGCCATTCTTATGCCATAAAGAACAACGTGGATATAACTTCTATTGAATTTGCCGTTACTTTACTGATCCTCATTCATTAAATGGTTGGTGTCTTACTAAGTTACGAAGTTGCGAGTATTCTCCGTAAATTAGGCTGACTTTTTTTATTTATAAATTCGATGTTATAAATACACGTAATTCATTAGGATGATACTTTTTCTAAACACAAATGCTCGTAAAACATTAAATTACCTGACTAAATGTTCATAGGCATAAAGTGTAAATTCACATATTTTCTTAATATCACTACCCCTGCCTGACACATTACTACATAGGTATGTACTTTGTAGGTGGTCCTGTCATTCCCATTTTGGCACGTTTTGTACTTAAGTATCTTTGTACGATTGGTAGGTTGGGATTTGGGAATATAGCGTCACGGTGACAATGTTAGGGTGCGCGGCGCGCCGGTGGCGGCTAGCGCGGTGCGGCGGCGCCGGGCGGGGGCGGGAGGAGGGGCGGTGCGTCCTCGAGCTTGCCCCACATCACGTTGCACATCTCGCGCACGAGCGCCTGCTCGTCTTCGTCCATGTCGCCGCCGCCGGTAGCGGCTAGCGCGGTGCGGCGGCGCCGGGCGGGGGCGGGAGGAGGGGCGGTGCGTCCTCGAGCTTGCCCCACACCACGTTGCACATCTCGCGCACGAGCGCCTGCTCGCCGTCGTCCATGTCGCCGCCGCCGGTAGCGGCTAGCGCGGTGCGTCGGCGCCCGGCGGGGGCGGGTGGGGCGGTGCGTCCTCGAGCTTGCCCCACACCACGTTGCACATCTCGCGCACGAGCGCCTGCTCGCCGTCGTCCATGTCGCCGCCGCCGGTAGCGGCTAGCGCGGTGCGTCGGCGCCCGGCGGGGGCGGGAGGGGCGGTGCGTCCTCGAGCTTGCCCCACACCACGTTGCACATCTCGCGCACGAGCGCCTGCTCGCCGTCGTCCATGTCGCCGCCGCCGGCGCCGGTAGCGGCTAGCGCGGTGCGTCGGCGCCGAGCGAGGGCGGGAGGGGCGGTGCGTCCTCGAGCTTGCCCCACACCACGTTGCACATCTCGCGCACGAGCGCCTGCTCGCCGTCGTCCATGTCGCCGCCGCCGCCGGTAGCGGCTAGTTCGGTGCGGCGGCGCCGGGCGGGGGCGGGAGGAGGGGCGGTGCGTCCTCGAGCTTGCCCCACACCACGTTGCACATCTCGCGCACGAACGCCTGCTCGCCGTCGTCCATGTCGCCGCCGCCGGTAGCGGCTAGCGCGGTGCGGCGGAGCCGGGCGGGGGCGGGAGGAGGGGCGGTGCGTCCTCGAGCTTGCCCCACACCACGTTGCACATCTCGCGCACGAGCGCCTGCTCGCCGTCGTCCATGTCGCCGCCGCCGCCGCGGCGCCGCTCGCGCTCCAGCCGCTCGCGCACCTCGAGCACCTGCAGCGCGCGCACCACCGCCTCCGGCCGGCCGCCACCCGCGCCGGCCGCCCCCGCCTCGCACTCCGCCGCGCCCGCCTTCTCCTCCTCGAGCCGCTTGAGCTTGAGCTCCAGGTCGCGCACGTACTGCACGGTGCGCTCGGCGAGCAGCGCGCGCGGCGCGCCCTCCTCCGCGTTGGTGCCGGAGCTGCTGCCGTCGCCGTCGTCGCGGCCGCTGCGGCCGCACGCCGCGCACGCGCCCCGCTCCTCGTCCAGGTACAAGCAGAGCTCCTTCAGCTCGAGGTTGTCCCGGATCAGCTCCTGCTGCTTGTCGTCCAGCTCGCGCAGCTTGCCCTGGTACGCGGACACCTCCTGCCGCATCACGCTCGCCGTGTAGCGCCCAAAGCGCTGCCACTCGCGCGCCAGCTTGCGCCCCTTCTGCCGGTCGTCGTCGAGGAAGCAGCACAGGTCGCGCAGCTCGCGGTTGTCCTCGGCGAGCCGCCGGTTTGCCTCCTTGAGCGACTTGATCTCCTCGAGCATCGCCTGCGTCTGCCGGCGCCGGTCGGCGGAGGCGCGCGCGCCCTCCCCCTCCACGCGCTTCGCGAACTTGAGCATGTCGGCGGAGCGGCGCTGCTCCTCCAGCTCGTCGGGGGGCTTGGAGAGCCGCGGGTAGCCGAGCGGGTACTGCGCCGATATCGCGGAGGTGAGCGGCGCGGGGTAGTGCAGCGGCGGCTGCTTGCCGGGGTACACTTGCGGCTTGGCGGTAGGGTCGGGAGTGGCGCGGGCGGAGACCGCGGCGACAGCCGGCGGCGGCGCCTGGTACCGCGGAGGAAAGTTGACCGGTTCCGAGCCCTGCTTACCTACTTGTTTCGCTTTAAACTGGCCTGCATTCTGGTTTATTGACATTGTCGATCGATTTTGGAGTGGGACGTTCACAGGAATGCGGAGGGCGCGTCCATCGCGGGCTGCGGGCTCGTCGGCTCCATCTGTCGGTCTCCGTCGTCGCTAGCGGTGCGCGCGACCCGCGAAATGACACTTGGAATCATCGAATGAGGGCGGCACGCGACATCAATAAACACGTAGATACTACGTCGGTAGTTCAACGACTCTACTTTCTCAATGAACCCGCCGCGCCGGGCGGCCGCGCGCGGGAGCGAGACGAGGCGCTCGCCTCGGGAGAGACACTCGCGACTTCCCAACTTGTATACTCAAAGCGCGTGGCACTTCAGATGAGATCCCTGTGGTCCTAAGCACTGTCACTTGAGAAATACTTCCACCAAAGTGTTCACTAATAATTGCACAATATATTGTGAGCAAGGTCGACGCGGCGCGGGCGCGGGCGATGGCTCTACAGCTCTACACTCTACCTGACCGTGCGTGCGGTGCGGGCGGGAGGTGAGGGCCCCGCGAGTGAACCTTCTCGTGCCCTCTCTGTCTGCTGCGGTCGCTGTCTCGCTCGCACGCGCGCTCACCTGCCTCCGTGCCGCATACCACTCCACCAGCCATAGTAGCCACATACCTGTCTACATGTTTGGAGGTATCTTGGTGCGGCTGTGGTGTGCGCCTCGCGGTCACAGTGTGAATGGTCAGGCGACTCAGGCGGGACAATGCGATGTAGGCGCACTCCTCCTATGATCGCAGATTATTATTATAATCAAATGCGCGGCTGAACTGTGAAAACGTCATAGCTATAGCTATAGTATGTTATAGTCTATAACGATTAGTATTTATAGTAAAGTAGGTCGAACCGTGTGGGGTCGATAGTTACTTATAAAATAGCCACACTGCATCTCTCCCCGTGCATGTCCTATAAGGCTAAGGACAAATGTCGTGCTAAAGGGCGATAGGTTAGTCACCTCTCACCTTGGCACGGTCCTCGAATTAAAATTCAGATATTTATTTCGCCATAAACACAGACATGCATATTCAGTATGGTTCGTCATTTTTTTTTTAAACAAAGGAAACACTGTCACGGCACCTAGTTCACCAAGGTGTTATGGGCTGACGTCACGGGTGGTTTGAAAAAAAGTAAAAGTGTAATACATATTTGAAGTTGCTGAGCGAATCTTTCATGTGGTACGATGGGAATGCCCATAGCTCAAATAGTTTATCCGTGCGAAGCGTCACAAAGTACATAAAAAGCCTTAATTTTTTTTTTCGTTGACCCCTCCTGTACACGAACCCAAAGACGTTCATCAAATTCACGCCAAAAACTAACACCAGTACAATAACGTTATTTCAAGTAGTAAACTCGACCCCTCCAACTTATTTATCTATTGAGAAATTAATTATTCAAGAAAATATACGTCGTGTAAACTCTTCATTCTATCTAAGTCCGTTTGACTTCACCAACTAGAGCGGACAATGATTGAGATTATAACTCGTACATGCAACAAGAAGCGCCTTCACATTCCGCACAGCAACAAGAGAGACGCGTGTCTAACCACACAACCACACATTTTTGTACCGTGTGGGGCCGGTACTTTAAAAGAATAGCCCCACTGCATCTCTCCCCGTGCATGTCGTAAAAGGCGACTAAGGGATATGACTCCCTTCTTATATTACTAGGGGGTAGGGTTTAACCCACCCGGGTTAGTACCACCGCACTGAATGAAAGGTCGGTCGAAACGGCTATGTAAATAGTTTGTGTTTTCCGTCCAGTTCTGTGTAGCCGGCACGACCGAAGGGAAGCACTGACGTGGCACCAAGTTCACCCGGTGTTATGGGCTGACATCACGGATGTTGTAGGTGATGTAGCCAACCGTGTCAGTTTCAATAAAAAAAAAAAATAAAAAAAAACAACGTACACAGCGCTCGTACTGACAGCGGCGCGACGACAACGCAAGTTCCGAAGATTAGACTTCAACGCGTGAGGAAACCCACCAGCAAACAAAATTTTATTGCAATTTTTATTTTCATTTAAGTAAATGTAAAATAAAATGTAATTGGAATGTTAAATAGAATTATTTGCATTTATGATAATGTAAGTTGACAAACGATGTTATTTTATTTTAGTAGCGATAAAATTAGGAAAAATAAAAACATTTTAAAAACCGGCCAAGTGCAATTCGGACTGGTACGGAACCTAAAAACTTTCACACAAAAATGTCGGCTGCGTCTCCGTCTCGTGCGAAAACAAACGTGTAGGTACTTACGTACACTTTGTTTTCAAAACTGTTAGCTAATAGTTCTATTGTAATAATTGATTGTTCTATTGTCAAAACTATTTATTTGTAGGGTTCCGTATCCATACGAAAGTCTAAATTACTAAGCCTACGTCGTTGTCTGTCTGTCTGTCTGTCTGTTCGAGGGGTGTATCTTTTAAATAGATTATGTAGCTGTTTGAAATTTTCACAGAACATGTGTTATGGCGGATATGCCAACAAATAATAAAAAAAATAAGGGGTCCCCATATTTTTGCTAAGTTCATATTGACGCTAGTCGCTACTAAATAATATGACGCCATCTGCGTCACAGGTAGTTTGCATTGCAGACACAAAATATAGACAGATAAGGTTTTTTGACAGATATGGTATAGCTGATCTACGGCACCCTCCACATTTTTAACCCACTTAAAAAAAAGGAGGAGGTTCTCAATTGGACTGTATCTTTTTTTTATGTTTGTCCCCTCAGAACTTTCGACTGGGTGAACCGATGTTGATGATTCCTTTTTTATTTGAAAGCTGGTGCTTCCCTTCCCGTGTGGTCCCATTTCAATTTGGTCAAGATTGGCTTGGAAAGGGAGGCACTCGATCGGATTGGCAGCGCGGAATCGGTCGGCCTTCGGCCTCGCGATTCCGCCGAGTACATTTATAGCAAAAAATTACTAAAAACACTGTGAAATAAAAAACTATTTAAAAAAATATCAAAACCGCCTTCAAAAATGTATGAAATAAAAAAAATCTAACCCTAGAGTTGAAGGCGGTGCTAAAGCAAGCAAAAATAACCGACCGCCTTCAACTCTAGGGTTCAATTTTTTTTTATTTCATCCATTTTTGAAGGCGGTTTTTATATTTTTTTAAATAGTTTTTATTTCTTTACTTTTTATTGGAAATTATGGCCAAACTCATACGTCAGCCTGTTACCTTGCTCCCTGTCCTGCATTAACTAGGCGCCATGCCAATGCTTATTCTTGGTCGTTCGGGCTGCTATTTTGACCGATCTTCATTCTGTGCAATCAATCCAGTTTTTATTAATTGACTACATTTGAAATATTAAAAAAGTGAAACTTCTAAGCCGCTTTGAGTAGGTATTGTAAAGATTACTATACCTAACGTCGACGTCGCTATCATGCCACCGTGGCAACACAACATGCGCAAGACATTTTCTTCATTTCGTGTTTTCCGACATCGGAGCGGCACAGCAGCAGGTAATGTGATTGTTATTATGTGATGGTAGTCGTGGGAACATGTGGAGCCGGATACAAGTGAACAATGAATAGACAACTAAACCTTATCGCTTTCGCTCGCGCCTCCAGTTGTTGCATTTTGCATATACCTAGGTACTTAACCTACTAATAGTAATTAATTGTAAGGTAGTCATGGAGTAAGTTACTTTGTTTTATGAGATGTTGCATTTGTAGACTCTATGTATGATACTAAAACTAAATTGACGATTTTCGGAAATATTGTATGTATGTTCCTCCAAAACTCTTAAACCGATCATCCGAATTCGATGAAACTTTGTACCTACAAGTACATTTAAATAAGATGTGGCTCCCAATACAAATCGATTTGTTTCGCGCGCCGAAATAAAGGTACAGTGGGGGGCTTACTTACTTTCTTCTTTTTAAATACTAATTGCACGCGAGCAAAGTCGCGGGCAAAAGCAAGTAGCTATACAGGGTGTTCGGCACATCGACCGAGAATTTTTTTTGTAGGTAAGTGGGATAATTTGCAACGTTTTGACCCATGATACCTTTTGTCAGATGTCACGTGGTATCGAGATGCGATTTTTTTTTCTTTATTTTTGAAAATTACCAAAAATCCCAGCTTTAAAACCTTGTAACTTTTTTGTTTATGATTGTATCAGCATTAAATAAAATTTATAGAATTTTACGATGTATCCTTGTTCTAGAAAAAATATTATTTGATGAAGTTAATACCATGAAAAGGTCTTATGACCTCTCAAATTCCTGAGAACGAGTAAAAATATGTCGGAATCTTAATTTCTTAATTCATTAAAAAAAACTGACAGCAATTCTTCATTTTCTTTTAAAAAGTTCGCTAGTTTACGCCCAACACAATATACAAAAATAATTCACTATGTGGTCAAAATTAAGGACAGAGACAGAACAGAATAACGACAACACGGGTAGTTATCGGTGGTCGCTTCCCGTATTGAGAGCGTTTTCGGGAGCATTTTCAAATTCAGAACATGTACCGGTCGCGCGGGCACTTTGGTCAATTCTCCATTGTTAATGTATAGATAGACTCTTGCAAATTATCCGTAATTTTGACTACATAGTGAATTATTTGTATGACATGTGGTATTGACATGACCGTTGGAAAGCTGATATTTTGTTAATTAAAAAAAAAAAAAACGTATCTCGATACCACGTGACATGTGACAAAACGTATCATGGGTCAAAACGTTGCAAATGACCTCACTTACCTACAAAAATTTGTCGGTCGATGTGCCGAACACCTGTATATAATAAATAATGCATTAGGTATGTGTCGCACGCTACCTGCGCGCGGCGTGGCGTGCGTGTGCGAGTACATAGATCAAGTAGTGAGTGACAGAGGGTTCCGTAGCCATATGCTCTTTCTTGTTGCAGTGTGAACAAGCACGCGGTCGCACTCGCGCGTACCTCGCGTCCGACCGACACAGTTTATTTTTAACCCCCGACGAAAAAAACGGAGGGGTGTTATAAGTTTGACGTGTGTGTGTGTGAGGGTGTGTGTGTGCGCGTGTGTGTGTGTGTGTGAGGGTGAGGGTGTGTGCGTGTGTGTGTGTGTGTGTGTAAGAGGGTGTGTGTGTCTGTCCGTGGCATCGTAGCACCCAAACGGATGGACCGATTTGGATGCGTTTTTTTTTTATTAGGAAGCTTGTTTAATCGGGATGGTTCTTAGCTATGTTTGTAATCAAGTAATTAAGTAATAAAAAAAATTATTATCAACGCTCTTAGTGGACCGATTTTCATGCGATTTTTTAAAAAAAGCCTGAATAAAAGTTAAATTAAAAATTTAAAAGTCGTCGGTTAAAAGAGTCGGGGGACCGCTAAGTAAATAAAATATAAAAACTCAGAGCTGCGCGGGAATTTACTTAGCGGTCTCCCGACTCATTTAATTAAGTAGGTAAATGGAAATTATTTTTGACTTTTTTCGACCCTTAGTCGGGGGTTTTTTAAATTTGTAATGTATTGATATATTGAGCCCTTCGTTCTTGTCTGGTAAGTGAGATGGCAAACTAATTACATGTGTTCATTGATAGATGGCGTGATCCCTCGCGCGATCTATCGGTGACCGTTCATACTTTTGTACTTTTGTAAAATGTTTGATTATTCGGTAGAAGGCGCTCTTCCGCATATAATATGCGGAAGATCTGATCTGGGGTCCCCTTCCAACTATAATAATTATACTTGGAAGTGGACCCCAGATGTTTTCATTTTTTGCCCTTTTAGGGTTCTGTACCTGGAAAGATAAAAAAACTGGATCCTCCTAGAATCACTTTATTGTCCGTCTGTCACCACCATTTTTCTCAGGAACGGGTAGAGGTATCAAGTTGAAAGTAATATTAAAATTAAATACATACTTAGGTTCACGGTCAAATTATCAAATTTATTTTCACAAATTCAGCGTGTAGTACCTATGTATGTACAAGTATCTATGTAGAACATTGTTCTATTGACCCCTGGATTATCTGCGAAAGAAAAACTATGTAAGTATACATATTATTTTCTTCATAAACTTTCTACTAAACAACAGACAGAAGCTTCGCCAGACGGTTGTGGTGTTGTAGTAGAGAGAGAATCTTAAAATTGTCATCAATTTCCCCGCGAATCAATATGTCCGTAGTAGACCCCCTGTACGTCCCACCCAGCCCAGAGTTCCGCAATACATCAATATCTGTTCAGACATTAAACTATAACAATAAATGTATGACATTTTGAGCAAATTGAATAGTTTTGTACACAAATACATAAAAGGACCTATATTTTAATGTTTTTTCAGAATTTTCAAATAACTCAAGATAAAGTTCGGCGACAAAACTGCGGTTGTTTGTCAAGTTTTAAACGAAATATTTGTTAAAGCAAACTTATTGATTATAGCAAAGTTATATATTTTTAAATAGTCTTAATAATGCCTATAGAATGACATTACACTTTATTTATTCTTATTTAAAAAAATTGGTTCACATTTTGGGGTACCCTGTACTTTTCACACGACTATTAGACAAACTTATCTATAATCTATCTAATAAATATACGTAATTTGGCGTTGGTTTCATCGAAATCGGTTCAGTAAGTCCGGAGATATCTGCGTGTGACCGAGGAGCAGACAGACAAACAACACCAGAGCGATCCCATAAGGGTCCCTTTTTCGCATTTGGCTACGGACCCTAAAAACGTTACACAGCCGT
The DNA here is from genome assembly GCA_946902875.1 of Nematopogon swammerdamellus. Taxonomy (NCBI): domain Eukaryota; kingdom Metazoa; phylum Arthropoda; class Insecta; order Lepidoptera; family Adelidae; genus Nematopogon; species Nematopogon swammerdamellus. The sequence continues at coordinate 203,650 of OX336339.1, read as the reverse complement.
AGAGACTTCGCTTTATTTATTAGGACACTTACACAAAATACGCATTGCATGAGATGAGAGACCCCAGCATTTTCCCGCCGCCCCCGCCGCCTCCGCCGGCGGCGCCGCTGTTGGCACTTTGGCAGACCGCAGTTGATTACCGTACTTCGTCAGCCGCAGTCGACTCGCCGGCGCGGCACCACGTCGCTCGTCGTGTCAACACGCGCTAACATGTCGCGAGCTACGCTACTGCTGCTCGTTCTGAGTGCAACAATCGACGGTATAATGAATACTCTTGGATGAGTGCGTGCGAGGAAAGTGCGCTCGATAGTGAAATGCAGTTGTGATTGTGTGCAAAGTTGCTAATTATTGTTGTGTGCGAAAGTAGGATTAGCGAATGAGTGAAACGGAATCGATGCTATGCTTGTTATTAACGAAAGCGATATTCTATTGACTGAATGATAGTTATATATTTTAAAAAGCTAATTACAATGGATGGGGATAGTTTCAAGAATTACGGAACAAATGTGATCTGCAACTTTTTATTAAATGCATGGGTGGCTGAGTGGGAGGGGCCAGAGCCAGGAGAACACAGCCGGGGCTGTGTTGCGGCCATACTACGTCCGTCCAGTGAGGCGGTAACAACCCAGTGGGCTACAATATGACTCTACCAACTAGTAAGGGGCAAGGGACCTACAGTTTACACCGGTTCCGAACGGTGATGCAGCAGTAGTAAATTTTACCGTCAGAAAAAACTAATTGGTGCACGTCCGCCGGATTCGAACCTCGGACCATGAGATCAAGAGTTCAAGCCTAGACCGCGCCGAACCGGCTGCTTAACTGTTTTGGGTTTCACGCCCTCTCGCCTCGACCCTATTGTTTCATAAGTTTTTACCCAAAATACCTACCTAAACTACATCAACATTTATTTTTGATCATTCGTCATCAAGTAAGTAATAGAATGTAAAGATTTCGTGGAGGTTGGTCCAATATTTGCACTTGTTAAATGGAGTAGATCGACGGACAAACGGACAGTAATTTTAGCGAGACTCATCCGAACGAACTTTCATCCACGGAACCCTAAAATATCTTTACTTTTATCATTATAGGCGTATATCTACAAAGGCACCCAATCCGCGAGGCGATCTTCCACCGCAACGAAACCCTAGGTTCGTGGCAGCCCCCGCCGCCGCCGCGCCACCCGATCCGCGATGCGCTCCTGCTCGGCAACGAGACCCTGAGTAACGCGACACTCGAGGACTGCGTGTGGAGGCGCGAGAGAGACCTTTGCCCCGATCCCGACGTCGCGCTACATCTCTACACTGAAGCTGAGCCCGTGAAGAAAGTCGTAAGTGATTAACTACCATTTGTCAGCTGCGTCATGTACCTACACCATAGCCATCCATAGCGTTCCCCAAGGCGTTCCCTTTAAGCTGGGCATGGACAATCGCGCCATCGCGTCAGTTGGAAGCACGTCACGCCAAAAACTGTGAAGAGCGAACTGTATCTAAGGATTCTAAAAATATGTTTTTAAATTTTAAGGACATTAGTTTTAATGCTATAGCTAAAAATGTGCAAACAATCGTCCCTCCCCTGCTCTCCTAGGTTATTTAAACTAAAATTTTGATTTTGATAGGGTTAGTAGATATTAAACCTTAGATTACAGGAAACTACAGGTTTTTTTCGACAATGTAATATTTGCAGCATACTTAATATTTTTTTTATATTTTAACTACAAAGCAATGGTTTGCCTGACAGTCAAACTATTGCTGTAGTTTCTATTTAGGCGTTTCGTTATTTTCAAAAACTATTTTGGTAAACACATGTACGGAACCCTCGGTGCGCGAGTCCGACTCGCATTTTGCCGGTTTTTTATCTGCAGCTTCCCAATCAACATAAATAAACAATCTCAGGTAATAAACAATAGTAACTGAGTTAATTATGATTCCAGCAGTTAATAACTTCAATGTTTCCTGGGCCGCCGCCTCCGCCGCGCCGCCGCCGGCTTCTAACAATGCCGTGTGTTGCGAAAGCGATGAATTGAGTTTTTATTGATTGAGAAGACAATGTCGAGTTGATGTCACGTTCAGTGAAGCTGTTTACCCGACTACTGCGAAGTCAATAGGAGCGTTTCTCTAATTTATTTTAAGCTTAGTTGCATTGTCTGTGTACATTTCGAGCTACAGCTATTTCACATCCACCAGCCCGTCACACTCTGCGTGCTGAAGTAACAAAACTTGTATCATAGTAATTATAGGTAAATAATATAAAGCTCGACTACGCAAAAAAAAAGAAGGAAATGCTGCCGTCCGACGTGTAGAATATTCTAATAGACAGATAGCCCCTTCGTTTTAGGGTTCCGTACCTTCCACACGGAAGCCTTACTAAGCCTGCGCCGTCTGTCTGTCTGCCCGTCTGTCGTCATAAGGCTGTATCTTTTGAACTGTAATAGGTAGCCACTTGAAATCACAGAATATGTGTTAATAAGGCAGATATGCCAACAATAAAAAAAAACCGGCCAAGTGCGAGTCGAACTCGCGGACCGAGGGTTCAATGCTTCATATTATTTATTTAAATGTCATGATTAGTTAAAATGCTTCACACTCTATTCGGTAGATGGCGCGCGCGCACACTTTTTGGTTTTTGGGTTCCCCGCGTGAATTTTTTACTTTTTCTTATTTGTTGTTATATCGGCCATAATAAGTCTGTGAAAATTTCAACGGGCTACGTATTACCGGTTCAAGAGATACAGCCATCGGACAGACAGACAGACGGACGGACGGACGGACGGACAGACAGACAGACAGACAGACAGACAGACTGCGTAGGCTTAGTAATAGGGTCCCGTAACGGATACGGAACCCTAAAACAAAGCATAAAGTTAAGGGGGGTTCCCATACAAGTATCAAAATATGCAAAATAGTGCCATCTACCGAATTCTCAAAACAAGAAAAGTATGAACGGTCACCGATAGATGGCGAGGTACGCGAGATAAGTGTGAGTTGACCGCGATACGTATACTACGCGAACATGTCGCTACGGAAACCTGTGTGTGTGAACAACATTCTCACTTGACAGGTTTTTGTTCTATCGTAAAAACGGTACCTAATAAATGTTTACAATCTTCAAACTTGGTGCGTGCAAACTCTAAAGTAAAACAACAAATAATAAAAACAGACCAGCGTGATGCCACGGAACCCTCGGTGCGCGAGTCCGACTCGCACTTGGTCGGCTTTCCGAAGTCTCGCTTTATATTTGTATTTAATGTTGTTTAACTGCAAATAGTTTGTTTGCTGTAACATACAGAGCCACGATCGGAATGTGTATTATAGTGAGTGAGCAAGTAACGGGCGCACTGTCCTCGATACTCAGCCAACAGGACGACATGATTTCGTATGCGACGTGCGACGCGACGCGCGCCGGCGCTGCGGCCCCGCTGGTGCTGGTGGCAGCGGCCGACGCGGCGGGACGTAGTAACGGTTACCTACTCGAGTTATTCGACAGGACACGCGGACCGCTGCTCATACTGGCCGAACATCAGCTGCGCGCTGGAGATGGAGTAGTACCTACCTAGAGTAAATACGCCGTGAACGAGGGTTGGCAAACAAATAGTTTACCGCACGCTGTGTCCCGACGGGTTTGACACCTGAAAGCTCCGGCGGCTCTGGAAGATGCGTCGCGTAGTGACGCATCTTCTCTATATTGACCCTGGTTATTTTTTTTTAAACCACCAAAACATCACTCTTACCACACAACATCACTCATACGAGCCGAGGTTTGCCGAAAGGATCTAAAGGAGCCATAGTAGGAGCCAGCAGCTCTTTCAGGTGGCGGACCGGTGTCCCGACAATCAGGGTAAACCGAATAATCGGTGTTGTGCTGCAAGGACTCTTTTAAATTACAGCACAACATCGACCACCCCGTTTCGCAAAACATTAAGACAAGATCACTATCATAGTTACTATCAAGCAGCAAGTAAGGCACGTCGAAGGCCCACCCGCTGCATAACTCGGTGGAAGGACCGTGTCGAGTTGAGAGTTGGTCGCCCTTTAGCACGGCATCTTGTCCTTATCCCTAATGAAATAGTTGTCGGTGTGGTAACGGCACGGCAACATTACACTAGCGGCGACGAGCGAGCGCGCTAGCGCTACAGAGTCTACAATAGATGTCTACAGAGTCTATAGACTCTCTCTATAGTCTACACTCCGTTCATCCTAGCAACTAATGCCGAGAGGTTTCTCTTTCTCTGTACTTCTCACTCTCGCAAAGGGTGATTGAAGTGACTGTGAACTGAGGTTATGAATATAGTTTAATTAAAAAAAAATATTGAATTATTATTTATATTTGATGAATGAAAAATTTGCAATAAACTTGTTTATTTTTATTTTTTGCTTGGAATAAAGTTAAATATTTATATTTTCACTGTAAATTATTTAATATTAAAATTATATGTAGGTATATTTTATTTAAATTTTGTGCCTAATCTACTTACTTCAGCTGTTCGTTCTATTGTAGGTGGATAAGTTAACCCACCAACACAAATAATATACAAAACTTCAAAATAACACGTGAAAAATATGTAAAACAATTAATACATTATTATGACGCGTAGGAAAGGCTACTGATTAATGCGTCGACTGATCGGCCGACTGCACCTGGCTACCTGAAACCTTCTCAGAATAAAAACGCAAAACTAACTCCAGGCGCAGCGGCGCACGCGCCGTTATGGTTTTGAGTCATCATCATCAATACTCAATATATTATATACTAGCTGAGCCCGCGGCTCCGCTCGCGTGAAATTCGTATTCAAAAGAAGAATGTAAGTAACTAAGGGCGAGGCCGAAGGCCGAGCTGCATTCAGGTAATCGATAAACCTTCTTAAAGAAAGTAACTAACTAAGGGCGAGGCCGCAGGCCGAACTGCTTTCAGGTAAACGATAAATATTTCTCAAATAAAGGAAGTAAGTAAGGGCGAGGACGAAGGCCGAGCTGCGTTCAGGAAGACGATAAACCTTCTGGAAGAAAGGAAGGAACTAAGTGCGAGGCCGATGGCCGAGCTGCGTTCAGGTAAACCAAAAACCCTCTTCCGCCTTCGGGCCTCGCCCTTAAAGACTTCCTTTCTTCGATAGAATATAATATCGTTTACTCAATCTATTTATTTCATAAAAATAAAAAAGTAATATTAATAACTAAAGAATTAAACCTACCTAACAAACATTAAAATAACTATCAAAACGGGCATTTTCAAATGTTCTTAGAGCACTTGCGGCATTACCCCGCTGGATGGCAAGGCTTACCCTTTGAATGAAGTACATAAGCCCTTGATGGCGGGACACCAGTTGCGTCAACCAGCTCAAGCCTCTTTTGGCTTCACTGCTCCACGGACCGAGGTTTTCAACCGCAAACGCAACAAATTCGAAATCTTGAATTATATTTCTATATTTGCTGCGTTTGAGGCTCTCCGCCCCAGCCTCGGCCGCGCCAGCCGCTCTTGAAGATGTCCTAACGTGACTTGGAGCCAATGTGAGAACAAAAGTGGCGTCCCACATCAAAGAACTACCCTTAGTCCATGGCACTAAGGTGATAGCATCGGGCCTCTTGCCATCCAGCCGGGAATAACCGCGAGGTTCTAGGATGCACGGTATATTTGCCGTTAGAAGCGTGGACTTTATAATAAAATTTAAATTAAATTAACTCAATCTTAATATTAATTAACTTTATTCGAGATGGTTTAGCTTCTTCCTGAACGCAGCTCGGCCTTCGGCCTCGCCCTTAGTTACTTGCTTGCTTCGAGATGGTTTAACATTTGTCAGAACGTAGCTCGGCCTTCGGCCTCGCCTTAGTTGCTTACTTTCTTCAAGATGGTTTAGCTTCTTCCTGAACGCAGCTCGGCCTTCGGCCTCGCCCTTAGTTACTTGCTTTCTTCGAGATGGTTTTTCAATTATCCGAACGTAGCTCGGCCTTCGGCCTCGCCTTAGTTACTTACTTTCTTCAAGATGGTTTAGCTTCTTTCTGAACGCAGCTCGGCCTGCGGCCTCGCCCATGGTTACTTACTTTCTTCGAGAAGGTTTATGGTCTTCCAGAATAGAGCTCGGCCTTCGGCCTCGCCCTTAGTTACTTACTTTCTTCAAGAATGTTTTTCTTCTTCCTGAACTCAGCTCCGCCTTCCGCCTCGCCCTTAGTTACTTTCATCGAGAAAGAATATCGTTTACGTGAGCGCAGATCCGCTTTCGGGCCCGCCTTTAGTTACTTACTTTCTTTTTTTAAAATACGAATTTCACGCGAGCGAAGCCGCGGGCAACAGATATATAAATTTTATTGCACCAATGACAGCGACATAACTTCGACTTTCAATTATTATTTTTATTTATCAAACAATTTGTCACCGGCCAGCTCACGTCGAGATGACAGTTCTCCGTTGTCAACATGACATTTAAAATTGTTTTTTACCTTTACTTTGGATTACGTGATTTTTATTATATTTTTTAATTATTATGTTCATCCGGGATATACACTGTCACTATAAAAAGTTTCGTCAAATTCCGTTCAGTGGTTTTTGCGAGATGCGCGTACAAATAGACATTTTTGCATTTACGATTTTATTATATGTATAGAAAGAATAGATATGTATAGACTATTGTGTTCAAGTTATAAAAAAGAAGAACTGTCATTTTCGTTGTATCTACTTATTTTTAAATTTCGAATGAATATTTTATTCAAATTGTATTTGCTGCCAGTTCTCAAGATATAATTATGTACTTTGGACTACGTGATTTTAAACGCGCAATAATGTTTGTAATTGTAATTTTTTTTTTATTTTTGTTATATTTTTTTACGTATTATGTTAACCCGGCATATAAACTGCCACTATACAAAGTTTCGTCTAATTCCGTTCAGTGGTTTTTGCGTGATGCGCGTACAGACAAACAAACAAACAAACAAACAAAAATTTTAAAAACTGTTCTAACATGTTCAGTATCTCATTTTAAGCCACCCTGGTTAGTTTTTTTCCGAATACATTCAATGTACAGACTTTCTTACCTCTACGATTTTATTATATGTATAGAGTGTATTATACAGGGTGTCCCAAAAACCGACGATAATCCTTTGAAAAGAGATCGGGCTGCTAATTACCTCTCAGTTTTTGAGATATTGTCATTTTTGTAAAAATCCAAAATTTTCTCCCTCAGCTCATTTTGTCAAATATTCCTGAAAAGTAAGGCTTTCATACGGTATAATTTATTTTGTCATGTTTAATCCTGCTTAGCTGAAAAACGACTTAAGAGCCACATGTTCAAATTTTTTCAGCCCTTGAGTTTGGCCCTTCGCGGTGAAAAAAAAAAATTACTACACTAAAGTGGCATTATGCAACAAAAATAGGCGCATCTAACGTAGTTTGGAAATGGTAGATCACTTACCGATTTGCCCAATAATTTATGAGATATTGTCATTTAACTGCAAAAGGACCTCGGAATTTGATAACTGTTCTACCAAGTACGAATTGGAATAAAATAAACACTTGAAGTAAATTGGTCTTTATTAACCTGTTAAAGTAGATGTCCCAATTGTTTACCATCTGCACAAATGCTAGCTCGACATCTTCTCACAAATGCCCGGTTGATGCGACGAGCAAGTACTCGATGCAAGTGCAGATACGCCCACCTATGCTATGTAAATCATTTGTGTTTTCCGTCCAGTTGAGTGTAGCCTGCACGATCGAAGGGAAGCACTGACGTGGCACCAAGTTCACCCGGTCTTATGGGCTGACATCACGGATGTTGTAGGTGATGTAGCCAACCGTGTCAGTTTGCATAAAAAAAACCTGAGCTACTGCCATAATTCTTTCTTTGAGCTCTATCAAGTTTTCCACCGGTTTCCCGTAAACTTTTTCTTTTAAATAGCCCCGATAATAAAAATCTAGCGGATTTAAATCCGGTGATCTAGACGTCCGGTCTATCTGTGATGATCATCTTAAAGCCCTTAAAATTCCGCGTTTTTTGAGTCCTAATAGATCCTCTTATTTGAAACGTGCGAAGTTCCACAGGGCTGTCGCACTTTCAGCGAAAATAGGGTCCTACCGGAGCGAACGAAAACACATTTTCAATGTTAAAATCCAGTGCATGGCGACCATCACTGACTACGAGTGAGGGAAGTGAGAATGTTAGTGGTTGTGTACAGACAGCGTGCGCAGGCGTGCGCTTGTGTGAGTGCGAGATCGGCGCGCTTGTATGAAGACGGCTAACTTGTCTGGTTTAACTATGCCAGTAGTGTCATCGTAGATTGTCACGTGTAGTGAGGATTCATGGTCAGGTGCGGTCAACACAAAGTCTGAAAACACTCATCGTTGTTGTGTTGTTATGTTCCTACTCTGCGTTCAGTCACCTTATTAAAATGACCTGACCATGAATCCTCATTTCACATTTGTAATTAATTATCTCTAGTTTTCATATTTAAGATGTACGGATATGTGTGAAAGTGGAACAAACAAACAAACATCCATACTTTCGCGTTTATATGATAAAGGTAGCCTATGTCCTTCCTCAGTATGCAATTCATCTCCGTGCAATATTTTATCGAAATCTGTTCAGCGGTTTAGGCGTGAAAAGGTAACAGACAGACAGACAACAGAGTTACTTTCGAATTTATAATATTAGTGTGGATAGTATGGATATGGATTAGTGAGATAGGTATATATCGACCCTACGACCCCCTCAAAGGTAGCACCGCATAATACCTACATACAAGTACTTTCAATGCGATGGCCGGTGACGATGACGATGACGGTGACGTGACGTTTTTTCTAAGTTTACTCCCCATTTTCATAACGCGCCTAAAGAAGTTTAATTTCTTTCATAACTTGCGTAAAGAAAGAATTATAACTTGAAAATATAGAAAAATATAAAAGTAAGAAAAACATTTATAGGGGCTGGCCCAATACTTGATGATAGCTATTAGGAGCTGATTGGAGCCTGGGCTTGCAGGTGGACCTGTACAGCGAGGACTGGCTGCGGCAGAGCGGCTGGGAACCGGCGCACGAGACCGTGCTGCTGGTCCACGGCTACGCCGGCGGCGACGACACCTTGCCCATCATAGTGCTCAGGGACGGTGAGTCTCCTCAGCGTACCTACGACGCGGTGGCTACAACGTCCTCATGCTAGACTGGGGCGCGCTCTGCCGTCCGCCATGCTACGTGGCGGCGGTACATAACCTGCGCGTCGTGTCTCGCTGCGCCGCCGACGCTCTGGCGCAACTGCGGCGCGCCGGTCTGCGCCCCGACCGACTCACCTGCGTGGGCCACTCGCTCGGCGCACACATATGCGTGTTCCAGGCTTGACCAGCTAGTATCTTGCTTACAGCGTACCTACGACGCGGTGGCTACAACGTCCTCATGCTATACTGGGGCGCGCTCTGCCGTCCGCCATGCTACGTGGCGGCGGTACATAACCTGCGCGCCGTGTCTCGCTGCGCCGCGGACGCTCTGGCGCAACTGCGGCGCGCCGGTCTGCGCCCCGACCGACTCACCTGCGTGGGCCACTCGCTCGGCGCACGCATATGCGTGTTCCAGGCTTGACCAGCTGGTATCTTGCTTACAGCGTACCTACGACGCGGTGGCTACAACGTCCTCATGCTAGACTGGGGCGCGCTCTGCCGTCCGCCATGCTACGTGGCGGCGGTACATAACCTGCGCGCCGTGTCTCGCTGCGCCGCGGACGCTCTGGCGCAACTGCGGCGCGCCGGTCTGCGCCCCGACCGACTCACCTGCGTGGGCCACTCGCTCGGCGCACGCATATGCGTGTTCCAGGCTTGACCAGCTGGTATCTTGCTTACAGCGTACCTACGACGCGGTGGCTACAACGTCCTCATGCTAGACTGGGGCGCGCTCTGCCGTCCGCCATGCTACGTTGCGGCGGTACATAACCTGCGCGTCGTGTCTCGCTGCGCCGCCGACGCTCTGGCGCAACTGCGGCGCGCCGGTCTGCGCCCCGACCGACTCACCTGCGTGGGTCACTCGCTCGGCGCACACATATGCGGCATCATCTCCAACTACCTCACTTTCCGGATGAATAGAATTATTGGTGAGATTTGAGAAGCATCCTCCTTGAGTACGTCTGAGAATCAAGTAAAGCGCTACAGAACAGAATTAACATTTTGGTATAAGGGCTGTCTGTCCGAGGGCTGTATCTCTTGAACCGTATTACATAGCCGGTTGAAATTTTCACAGAAATGTGTTATTATGGCGGATATAATAACAAATAATAAAAAATCGAAAAAGTATAAAATTAAGGGGGGTTCCCATACACGAAACGTATTTTGTTTTCCATGTTTTTTTTTGTGGTGCGGAAACCTCGGTGCGCGTGTCCGACTCGCACTTGGCCGGTTTTTATGTCTGCGGCACATCCGCCGTGATAACACTTATTCAATCCGTGAACATTTCAACCGGCTACCTATTACTGTTCAAAAGATACAGCAGAAGGACGGTCGGCCAGACAGACAGACGGCGTAGCCTTCCGTGTGGATACGGAACATACAAATGTGTGAGTTTTGTATCTGCAAGTTATAATGTATGTACATAGGTTGATCAGCTTTAGGCAATTTTTTTGCGCTTTCTATGATGACTGCACGTGCTGCACACCAACTCGGGCCGCTACGGCGACGCCGCGCGGCTCGGACACGCTGACTGCACTACTATAATGTGTCCGGTGACGAGCAGGTCTGGACCCGGCGCGGCCGCTGATCCGCTCCGCGCCGGCGCAGCGGCTGGACGCGGGGGACGCGCGCGCGGTGCACGTGCTGCACACCAACGCGGGCCGCTACGGCGACGCCGCGCGGCTCGGACACGCTGACTTCTGTCTCAACGGCGGCCGCTCGCAGCCCTACTGCGAGGACACACCCAGTTTGTTTTTCCCCCTTTTTTTTTGGGACGCCTCCCCAAAAGAGGGGGGGGGGGGAGGGGCGAGAGCGTCACGCCGAAGAAGTATAACTTTGAACTTGCGTGCGTACAAGTGATATTTCATTTAAATACACAAGTCTCGGCACCATATGCTGCACTTCCCATAAAAAAAGGACACACCTTTTTTTATGGAAATGGCACTGTGTTGGCTAAATCACCTAGAACATCCTTGATGTCAGTTCATAACACCTTGGTGAACCATGTAGTTGCTATGTCAGTGCTTTCCTTTGGTCGTGCTGGCTACACTGAACTGGACGGAAAACACGAACTATTGACATAGCCATGTCGACCGATCTTCATTCAGTGCAGTGGTGTCGGGGGAGAGAGGGATAGACCACATTTTTAGGCACGCTACTTATTTAAAACACTTCTAGTTGCATTTGAGGCACGCTCCACAATGCGCACATACATTGTATTCAAATAGAATAGAAAATATAAATCCGGCTCGAAGGACCATGAATGTTTGACGCCCGCTTGTGACACGACCACACCGAGGAGGTGCGGTCTGCCCTCCGCGTACAACCCAACGCAACCACGGCGACCGACCACGTCCTCCCCCTCTCAGCGCTTATCTCTCGGGCAGCTCCGCACAACACGATACCTACCTACATACAGATATGTAATGCGTATTCGGTGACGATATTCATATAATATAGTTATAGTTATAAGTTAGCGTATGTACCTATGTATGTAAAGGTAGAGTGAGTGTGCATGATGGGATGTATGACAGACGAGGCGCTGTGCAGCCACATCTGGTCGATCTGCTACCAGGCGGAGAGTCTGTTCCGGTCGCGGCTCGCGGAGCCGTGCGGGCGCCGCTGCTCGGTGCGCGTGCCGCCGGCGCGCGCGCAGGCGCTCCCCGTGCCGCTCGGTCACGCCGCACCCATGAGGTAACTACAACAACCGATCTACAACTCATACATTCACATTCTCTCATAAAATCATCACAATTTAGAATACACCTAGAATTGACCGTGTGGGGCGGGTCCTTAAAAAGAATAGCCCCACGGCATACCACCCCGTGCATGTCGTAAAAGGCAACTAAGGGATAAGGACAAGATGCGGCGCTAAAGGGCGACAGGTTAGCCATCTCTCAACTTGGCACGCTCTTTCCACCGAGTCGTGCAGCGGGTGGGTCTTCGTGCCTTACTTGCTGCTTGATAGCTATCTCGTCCGAATACTGTGCAGAACGTGGTGGTCGGTGTTGTGCTTGAGTCCTTGTAGCGCAACGCCGATTACTCTGCTTACCCTGATGTTCGTCGGGATACAGCGTGTGGTATGTATTGACTGATTGTCAATGTGTCGCCGCAGTGCATCCGGCGCGTACTGCATAGATGACACGACGCCGCCGTTCTGTCCCGCTGCGTCGCGGGCGGGCGGGGCGGGCGAGGCGGGCGGGGCGGGGGCGGAGGGGGACCGGCGGTGCTGCCTGGACGCGCAGTACGCGGCGGCCGCGGCGGCGCCCCCGCCGCGCGCCGCCAGGCCGCGCCCCCTCGTGCGCCTGCGCGCGCGCCGACGCGACGCTCTCCACCACGTCGCGCACTGAACGCGCGCCTCTTCGCTAATATGTCAGACAGCGTGTAAGCGTCCACTGCTGGGCACACGCCTCTAATTTTCCTCCAGTCCTCACGGCTATTAGCGGTACAGAACCACTGCTTACCGGGAGGTACCTAATGTCGTCGTCCCACCTGGCGGGTGGTCGATGTTGTTGTTAAGCCTATCGCGCGTCCTACGGCCTCACTCCGACCAGCCGAGTTCTTCCAGGAGGCGGCACACTCTCTCTGGATCTTGGCACGCCTCTCCAAGGTGTAGTCGGGCCTCCCAGCTCCTTCGCCCTTAAGTGTGCCGCCTCCTCCTGGCGGTGGCAGACTTAAGAGCGAAGGAGGGCGTTACCAAAGTGTATATACTTTGAAACTATACAATTTGCTTAGTAAAAAGTCTACCGCATTAGATTTAATGTAGCTCTCTAGCTGCATAGTTGGCTGTTAGACCTAGCACGCACGCACTGTCAATATTATTTAGCTCTCTAGCTGCATAGTTGGCTGTTAGACCTAGCACGCACGCACTGTCAATATTATTTAGCTCTCTAGCTGCATAGTTGGCTGTTAGACCTAGCACGCACGCACTGTCAATATTATTCGTGCAGTTTTTTCCGCAATGTTGTAACTTAAGGATATATCATTAATGAAGGATATATAATTATATCATTATATGACGCACGGGCTGCGATTAAGTTTCTGCACGAATATAAAGTGTGTGCGTGCGAGCCCTTAGTGGATAGTTGATATTATGCTCATGTAGGTACATTCGGTACAAGCGTGTTTTACTCACGCACGGAGGACTCCTTCCGTAGATCAGCTATACCACATCTGTCAAAAAACCATATCTGTCTGTATATTTTGTCTGTCTGCAATGCAAACTACCTGTGGCTCCATCTATATTACTTAGTAGTGTGAATATGTACTAATCGATTCTTAGCACGTTTCTTGTATGAAGACCCCCTTCATTTTTTCACTTTTTGTTTTTTTTATTATTTGTTGGCGTATCCGCCATAATAACACATACTCTGAAAATTTCAACCGGCTATCATGGTTCAAAAGATGCAGATCTCAGACGGACAGACAGATGTCGTATGCTTAGTAATAAGCTTCCGTACAGGGGACGCAAACCTAAAAACAGTACGTACATTTATTGTAAGTAAGTTTATAACTGTAACTAGAACCCTCGGTCTGTCTGTACGTACGTACACTCCTCCTTCCGTACATGTTAGGCAATATTACTCCCAAGTTACAGAAGATAAGAATTAAAACTATTTTCAAAGACATTAAGTAGTAGGTAGTTTACAATTTAACTGCGTGTACGAAGAGCATTGTGAGAGCATTGATTTGTATTGCTACCCGTACTACTAGCGCTAGCGCGAGGGAGGACTGAGGACGCGCCCAAACTAACTACATCAATGTTCTCGTTAGGTAAGTGCTGGTCAAATCATAGTTAGAACGTCTAAAATTACCCAAAAATAATTTGGAAATTGACTATTGCACACTATAATTTACATTATGTTATATATTTACATTATTTATATTTGGCAAATTATTTAATTTTTGAGACAAGTTTGAGTGAATAATTGTATAAGTACGATGGAATTGACGAACGAAGAGGGGCATTATTGAGTTGGTATGGGCGCGTGCTCACATCAGATATGCGTGTATGTATGAGAGAGTGGAGATGTGGTGCGTGTCGTGTACCACACCGCGGCCCGCTGCCGCCCAATCCCTGTCTATTTCAAGTAGGTATGCACATTTTAAAATTAAGTTTAAATAATATGAAGAAATTCAATTTTGAAACTTTTAATAACTGAATAAAAATAAAACAGAACTAATGTTGTATCTATCTTTATACAAAAATGATGGAGACATTTTTAATGTGAAGTGTTCCATAATTATACACAGTACCCGGCGGTAAATAATCAACGTCAAGTTTTACAAAGAGACAATGCGGTTGTAGGGCGTTGTCCCTGTCGCACACAGAGACGTGCGAGTTCGTGCGACAGGGACGACGCTCTACAACCGCATTGTCTCTATCTAAAGCTCGATGATAATTATTTACTTCCGGGTACTGTGTACATGGCAACATTTATACCGGGGCTAGAGTGAATTGAGATTGTGCGCGACACTCGTGTGCGCTCCCCTCCCCCCCGACACCCGCCGCGGCTCAGTTACATTATTTATTTGATAATCACTGTTGACATGCGTCGGCGTTGGTGTTGTGTGTCCCCTTTCCTTACTGGGTGGTTAGGTAAGGTTCAACCCAGCCCGGTTTACACACTAACCTATCAACCGTGTTGATACAAAAATTAGTCAAGTGCGAGTTTTACTCGCGCACGGAGGGTTCCGTAGATCCGCTATACCATACCTGTCAATCTTTTGTCTGTCTGCAATGCAAACTAAATGTGGCTCCATTTATATTATTTAGTAGCGTGAATATGTACTACTTAATCGTTTCTTACCATGTTTCCTGTATGAGGACCGCCTAAATTTCTCATGTTTTTTCATCTAGCAATCAGTCTTTACACTATAAGCAGGTGTGTGGCGTGGTTGAGACTTGGTGAGTGCACCCTCCATCGAAGATGCCTCGATTATATAACTGGGATATTGTACATCTTGTCACAACTCCCGGATGTCTTGTCTCTTGAGCCTTCTCTCATACGGGAGTGTAGTAAGCTGTCCTGCCAACTGGTTGGGTTGTTTTATGAGCCTTTGTTTATAGGCTTTGGTGACAGAAGCTATTTCTTGGCAGACGGTCGGCATTTCGGGGAGCTGGTGTATCTCCGTAGTGGTTATGAACCACGGTGCGTTGGCTAGGCTTTTAAGAATCCTATTTGAAGCCGCTGGATAATGCCAACATTGGAAGTGCTGGCACTGCCCCACATCTGAAGTCCATAGCTCCAGAAAGTTTTCATTACGATTTTGTACACTAGGATTTGGTTTTGATTTTGGAATTTCCGCCAATCAACCAATAGCGATTTCTATAGCATGTTTGCTTCATCTCTTTTTCTTTAATGTGTTTTTTTTTCATATTAGCTTTCTATCGAGATGTATGCCTAGGTATTTAACACTGTCTTTGTGGGGCAGCTCGTGTTCGTCCAGCTTTACTGGGGGGCAGTTTCCTTGTCTCACAGTAAATGTTACCTGCACCGACTTTGTAGCACTGGCTGCAATTCTCCATTTTTGGAGCTATTCGTGGACTGCTATTAGGCATAATTGCAGCTCCTGAGAGGCTACTGTGCGATCTGGGCTACTGGCAAGGATTGCAGTGTTGTCTGCAAAGGTAGCCATAGTGGCGTCTGAGGTGCTTGGCAAGTCCGCCGTGAAGAGAGCGTAGAGCACTGGTAACAGAACCGATCCCTGTAGGACGCCAGCTTCAATGACATGAAATGACGAGGTACAGTCTCCTTCCTTGACTTAGAATAATCTTTCCACCAGGTAGGATTCCAAGATGGAGAAGGAGTGTGAAAGAAACAACTTTATCTTGTAGATTAGACCCTTGTGCCATACTCTGTCGAAGGCCTGTTGGATGTCAAGGAAGGCAGCAGTGCAGTACTGTTTTTCCTTCAAGCATTTCCTTATCTTATTGCGGACTCTGTGGACCTGTTCTATTGTGGAATGCTGCTGTCTAAATCCAAACTGGTGATATACGATACGATATGATTATTTGTTGGGCAGTCAGTATTGGGTTGAGGCGAATCAGTAAGACCCTTTCTAACAATTTGGATAGAATTGGCAGCAGACTTATTGGTCGGTATGAGGTCACTATATTTTCTGGTTTTCCCGGCTTGTGCAACATTATTATACCTGGAAAGTAGGATACTCTAAGCATCACAAATTCACTTCTCTATACAATAAGGAAATCCTTCTTCTCCATCACCGCAGAACTGTTTCTGAAACTCTACAAGACATATATAAGACCACTAATTGAATATGGCTACCAAAATTGGAGTCCATATTTTAAAAAAGATATTGAGCTACTAGAGAGAGTACAGCGACGAGCAACAAAGATGGTATCATCAATTAAAAATAAAACATATGAAGATCGCTTACAGGCACTGGGATTAACAACTCTTGAGGAAAGGAGACAACGAGGAGACATTATAGAAACCTATAAAATCCTAAAAGAATGCTACGATGTACCAAGTCTACAATCAATGTACGAAAGGAGCACTGAAGAACGTCTTCGCGGTCACTCATTAAAACTAAAATGGCCCACACATAGAATCAACCCCAGGAAGCTACTCATGTGTCCGCTACAGCGAAACGTAGCTGAAAACCGTTGCCACGCCTCTAACGTATCGCATCGGTGTTGTCATAGCAAACATCGGCTATCGGCTACCAACCAACCAACCAACCAAAGTATAGGTAGGTAGCGAGCGAGCGAACGAACAGCGTATGCCAGGCAGGCTGACAGACAACTGATATCCGACAACTATTATGCCTTCCCTCTCTCTTTAAGTAAGTCCCCAAATGCAAGAAAGAGCACGTGCGATTCCTTTTAGTTTCACCAAATAAATCTTTTCATGGAAAAATTACCTTTATGGAAGAACCAATAAGGTCGTATTTGGGTTGGAAATCTACGAAGATCTTAGATATTTACGAAATATCTAACGGCGCGGGTGACAACTGACAACTAGAACAGTTGTCAGTTATTTAGATATCAGAACAACCAGTTGTGCCAATCCAGTCAGTTTCAGTTAGTTTTAGTGCCGGCCGATCGAGCCAGTAGCCACTAGCCGGCCACCACAGATTACCGATACACTCGGTGCGGTACGGACAGTGACGGACGGTGCGTGCGATGCGTTACGGTTTCGGTGGCGGCCGGTGCGGCGCGCGGCGCCGCTGCCCGAGCGGTGCCGCTGCGCGGAGAGATATACATAGTATCGGTGCGTACGTGCTGCGCTGTGATGTGACTGTGATTTGTGAATAGTGATGTATGCCACACGGTGCGTTCCGGCGTCGCGCCGCGCAGGCACGCCGGACACGCAGAACGTTGAGTTGAGTTACGTAGTTCAGGACAGAAACTTTGTTTATACTTTACTGTGTATTTAGGTGTGTAGGTACAACTCTTCTTTCTTAGTGTGTAGGTTTTTCGTTAATAAACAATGACATAGTGCGTGAACATAGTGTATAAAAAAAATTTGATTAGTGTTAAAATAAATTATGTAAAGACAGAACTTTACTTTTAAAATGTTAAAAAGAAAGGCATCATAATGGCCAACAAAAATGTAATGCTATGTAATGTAATGTAAGCTATGTAAATAGTTCGTGTTTTCCGTCCAGTTTAGTGTAGCCGACATGAAATGAAGGGAAGCACTGACATGGCACCTAGTTCACCCTGTGTTATGGGCTGACATCACGGATGTTGTAGGTGATGTAGCCAACCGTGTCAGGTTCCATAAAAAAAAAAAAAGTTTTTTTTTTTTTTTTTTGTTTTTTTGTTTTTTTTTTTTTTTTGTTTTTTTTTTTAACTAGGAATCAGAGTTTTTGATACCGATATTTGGCAACGGATATCAATATCGGTATTGAAGACAGATATCGGTTAGATCACGGTTGCCAAAAATCGTTGATAACCCACATGACTACAGGAAGCATTTTCTGACGCACCGGGTTGTAAGGGCCTGGAACAAATTATCTGAGGACACCGTCAGCGCCCCCTCGGTTAATTCTTTAAAAAACCAATTAGACAAAAAAAAACAAAACAAAAAACAAACAAACAAAAATACTTAAAAACAATACAAGTGCACTCATAAATTAAAAAACAGAATACACGCACCAGCTGTCAGCTGTCAAGTGTTTAAAATAAATAAATAAATAAAAATAAAATCACATTGTACAGTGTCGTCAGGAAGGCCAGAGCTTTTCTTGGCAGGTTCTTCAACACCTTAGTAGTGTTCAGATCGAACCCTCGTGCCTTCTTGTCCTCCAGCTTGAAGATGAGTCTCTTGATTTCTTGAGGGGTTACAAGTTTCAGTGGGAGGTCCAGTTGGAGGTCTTGATTTAGGAGAGAGTCTATGTCCCCTTCGTCTGCATCTGGTGCCGCTGGTTCGGTTTAAAGACTCTCCAGGTGTTGACCAAACAGATTTGCCTTCTCTTGAATAGTTCTAGCCCACTTGTCATTATGATTCAGCGGAGATTTCGTAGTTTTGGGCTGGTTGTTTATTTGGTGACCTTCCATAAGGAGTATTTAGTGACTGGTGTCGCAGAGAGTGATTCTAACTGGGATTGCAGTGTTTTGTCATTTACCTCTTTAATCATCGGCTTCCATTCGGCACAGGATTTATTGAAGGCAGTTTTATCTAGTCGGTGTCTACTGTTGTGCCATACTCTGCGAAGTCTTCTTTTTCCAGTAATTGTATCCCTGACTGCCTGACAAATGTTTTGGATAGCTAATTTGGGAGCACGGGCTGGGGGCGTGCTTCATCAGGATGCTTCCTGGATCAGGGTGCTAATATATCTGGTTGCGTTTTCAATGTCTTCGTCTGTTTTAAGGGGCATTCTGAGGTTTACACTGTTTTGGAGATAGGCCCTACATGTGTTCCAGTCTGCCCAATGGATATAAAGACTTTCTTTCTTTTCAGTGTTTATAATAGTGGTACTTGCTGTCAAGAGGACCGGTGTATGATCAGAGCTGCTATCCAAGCAGGACTCCGTTTAAAAGTAGTGCCGTGACATACCTTTGACTATAAAGAAATCAAGTAAATCAGGAATTTTGTTTGCATCTGTGGGCCAGTATGTCGGTTCTCCAGTAGACAAAGCCAGTATATTGTTTTTTTCCATGCTCTTATTGAGTTCTCTGCCTCTTGTTGTCATGAGTCTGGAGCCCCAGTGAGCGTGTTTGGAGTTGCAGTCTCCACCAGCCAACAACCGACCTCCAAGAGTTGTGAAGTACCTATTGAAGTAGCTATCTATTACTGTTCAAAATATACAGCCCTTGGACGGACCGACCGACAGACAGACAGGCAGGCAGACGGCGTAGGCTTAGTAATAGGCTTTCGTGTGGTTATGGAACCCTAAAAAACTATACAACATCATATAAAATCACTCGCACAGAGAGTCCACTGAATGAAAGTACTGTCCACTAGAGACAGCTAGATCAGCTCTTGTTGCCGCTTGTGAGCAGAGCGAGAAGGGCGGCTTTCTCCTTCTCTTTCTTGCGCACCACGTCGAGTGCGCGGTTCTTCCACGTACTCTTGCGGAGCTTTATCGGCCGACTGCCGACGTACCGGCCTGCAACATTTCATATTAACATATTTTAGATTGAAAACGCTTCATTGGCACGCTGCTGCGAATGCGAAACGGAAGTGAACCGAAATGAAAACAGCGTCTCACACAGCACGCGCAACGATATCAGTTTGCCTTGCATCTGCGACCAGTTCCGACATGTCTACACATTTTTGGTAGATCGCATGTGTTACAATTTATAATAAAAACTTGTCCAGTGTCAGTTGGACTTGCGCACCGAGGTTTCCGTACCACACAAACAAAAAACATGCTTCTTGTATGGGGACCCCCTTAATTTAATCCGCCTGAATAACACATATTCTGTGAAAATTTCTCTTTAAAAGTAGGACGGACGGACAGACAGATGATGTAGGCTTCCATAGGTATACGGAACCCTGGAAAGACTAAAAGAAGCAAGACAGGTGGACGGAAGGAAACATTCTCTTACCGTTCATATCCTTCATGGCCTTGATGAAGTCGTGCGGCTCCTTGAAGCTGATGAAGCCGAAGCCCTTGCTCTTGTTGGTGCGCTTGTCCCGCACCACCTTGGCGCGGTTGAACGAACCGTACTTGCTGAACGTACGCACCTGCAAGTCACACAACCGTACACTCTCAACTGAGCACGCGCCTTCCAGTCCAGCGAGTTGTGCAGCGGGTAAGTCTTACATTAGATAATTTACATAAGGTGCAAAAGCGGACTTATCCCTTACAGAGATTTCTTACAGTCAACCTTTGGATGTTTGAGCAGGGGAGGTACCTGCTAAAATAATGTGTGTGCTAGGTATATGATCGAGGACGTGGGCCTAGGCTTGATCTGAGCTAGGGATAACCTACATGTTAAGATATTAGCTGTGCCGGTTGTTAGTGCCATGTTCCATGTTCGTTTGATACACATACAATTGTTGGTAGAGAGCTCAGCTGCTGGCTGTGCACTTACATTCTGGAGATTCAACAAACTCAAATGCCATATGAAATAAAATATAAGTACTTAAATTATGGCATAACTAGCTGCGCGCGGCTCCGCTCGCGGTAAAGTCAATGTAATAGCAAATCAGATTTCAATCAGAAATCATTGAATTTTCGCTGTGTTCAATTTCAGTCTCACTGCTCAACTCATTTGAAGAATAGTGTGATGCTATATAGTCCTATAACATTGTGGAGATAATTCATCGGGCTCATAGTAAATTCACCAATGGAAACATTTGCAACTTTTGAGAAAGTTCATTAATTTCCCCTACATCAAACTTTTATCTTAGAAAGTTGAAAAAATTATATAAAACACATTAAGTGAAGACTTTTCGATGAGGATCAACGCGGTTTTTAGTTTTGAATGTAGTTTTGAATTGTAGTCCATGAAAAATCCAACACATTGGTGTAATTATTTTTGTCGTACGACCAAAAATGAGCTAGTAGCTATCAAATGAATGCGCCGATCTTCGACTAGTCGCGCCGCGGGGTGCGTGACGTCACTGGGTCGCACGCCGCTCCGCAAGCTGTTGGAAGTGATAAGGCGCGCAGTGTTTATGTTTGGTTAATTTGTGTTTAAAACAAATTAAGTGTCCGATTTGTGCCTGGTTCCACTTTTTCACAATGTTTAAATATTGTATTGTGCCGTAATGTACAAATACGTCTATCAAAACGCCAGAGAAACTATTTTTAAACGGTTTTATTTAGCTTGACCCCTTGATTATTTGTTTCAACAACTTTGCGACCACTTTTTCAACTACTTCTACTGAACCGATTCTTATGAAACTTTGCACACACATTGAGTTCCCGTGACAATACAATGTTATGATAATTTAAACTTGGTAACGAGGGTCTGATGATGGAATCAGGAGGTGGGTAGTGGAACTCTTCAACCGTTACTAGTAACCCCCTCGAGTTTGGGCTCATTTGGTTGGTTTGGACCAGGGATGTTGCGGATATTCGCATCCGCATCCGTAAATGCGGAGCATCCGCATTGATTTTGACATCCGCATCCGCATTCGCATCCGCATTAAATTGATGCGGAACTCATGCGGATGCGGATGTAGTGCAGGTTGAGACTTGAATGAAATTGGGCGGAGTCCGCGAGTTGCGCGCGCTGCAATTGACCAATAGGAAGGGAATATGCTGTGCGACGGTGCAGTGCAGTGCTGACTGTTCTGTCCACTTACTGTGCTGGATATGGGCCTCCGCGTTTCGGTTCCACCTTCCAGGAGTGCATCTATGAATGAACTGCTCCATGCGGGTAGTTTTTAATCCAATGTTAATGTTCACTCAAAGTCATGACTACCCACATATGTTTTACTGTATGTGCATACATAACATGCCTTTCCCCAAGGTCTATAGATACACTTTGTTTTAAATCACTTTTTACACTACCCGGTTCATTTATATCTATTAAATCTAATTAATTCTAGGAAAGTTTATATATATATTTGAGCTTTGTATTGGTTGTTTAATTGTCGAATGACTGGTCGAGATCCAGCCATTCGTCACTACTGCTGCTCTCGCCGTGCGACTGTGACAGTGCTACTCTTTTACTGTCGGTTGTCGGTGGGCTATCAGTTTCTCTACCTCGTTTACTTGGTCCAGGACGAGGTCTATTTTCACAACTACTGGTGTCGGTGGACTTGGGAATTCCAATAATATCACCCCAATGTCTGGGCGAAGGGATTCTTATAGTGCCATAGCTGCTATCATTATCAGATTGCTGTGACCGTGGTACCTCTTCATTCTCTACCTGTGGCAATTCAGCATTGGCTTCTCCTCCCCCATAAGTAAATCCAAGTATTTGGTTGACATGTCGTGACAGGATCTTGTTGTTGAACGTGATTTGGTATCGGCACACTCCAACTCTCTTTAACACGGTCCCTTTTAACCATCGTTTACCTCGAGTGTAATTTCGGAACATTACTGTCTCTCCTGTTTTGAATGTTCGGGGCTGTTTACTTTGATTTTCTTCAATATCGTTTGTTTGTTTCGATGGTCTTGACAATGGGTTGAGACTGTCAAACTTGGTCCTAAATTTTCTGTTATTAAGCATCTCAGCCGGTGTTCTGCCGGTTACCGTGCTTGGTGTAGCTCGGAGACCATATAACATTTGTGGCAGCCGAATGTTCCATGGTCCATTTGAAATTTTCTTTAATTTATTTTTTACTGACTGGACCGTTCTCTCTGCTTGCCCGTTCGATGCTGGATGGTGAGGGGATATCAAAATTTGTCTTATTCCATTGTTCTTTAAATACTCCTTGATCAATTCCCCTGCAAAAGCTCCCCCATTGTCACTTACGACCGTTTCTGGCAGTCCTTGGTATGAAAATACGTCTTGTAATTTTTGGAGTACTTGTTCCAATCTGTCATTGTGTTCCTCGACGGAGCGGCCCGTTATCACTATATCATCTAACAGCACTGCTATGCCGGCTATGTTTGCCAACAAGGAAGACATTAATCGCTGAAAAATTCCCGGACACGCTTTTACTCCGAAAGGAAGACGTTTAACTTTGAATAAACCTTTAGGTGTATTTAATGTTAATATTTTTGACGTCGGTTCATCGACCAGCACCTGTGTGTACGCTTGCTCGAGATCGATCTTTGTAAAAATTACTCCTCCCTGTAGCGCAGCAAATGCTTCATTTAACGTCGGTAGGGGGTACGTATCTGTTTCTGTCACTTTATTTACTGTAGCGCGGTAATCTCCACACAGTCTCACTGAACCGTTTTTCTTTAAAATTGGCACGATCGGACTGGCAAATTCTGAATGTGCGATTGGCTCAAGCGCGTCTTCCGATACGAGCCTATCAATTTCCTTCAATACTCTATCTCTTATTGCGAATGGGATAGGTCTGCTTTTCAAAAACGTCGGGGCGGCTTCTGGCTTGAGCGGTATATTCACAATCGGACCTGTGTATTTACCTAGTCCTTCCTCGAAGACTTTTGTGTATTTTAAGGTTATTTTACTGACATCGGTCGTGTTCATCTGAATGTTATGAACCCCTTGCATGTTGATGTTCAACGCTGCAAACCAATCGCGTCCAATTAGACTCGGTCCATCGCCTTTCGCTACTAAAATATTTAATTTTTTTATCGCTTCCCTCCCCAGTACCGTCACCGTCGATTGTCCCAGCAAGCCAACTTTATTATTTGTCCAAGTTGTTAATGATACGTTTGGTTCGTTGAACTTTGGCAGCTTATTATTCCATATATCGTTAGCTGTTTTCTCACTTATCATGGTGTAGCCTGCCCCTGAGTCCACTTCCATTCCTATCTGTTTATTATTTATTTTAACCTGCATTATGAAGGGTGGAATCCTGTCACTCCTCACGTGATGTATCACTTCTTCATACAACCCGTTCATCTTATCTCTATGTGATTTCTCCATCGGTTTATCTCTCTTCTTTTTTTCATAACACACTTTTTCTATGTGTCCAATTTTTTCGCAAAAATTGCATTTTTTCCAGCGGAATCTACACTGACCACTGTGCGACGCACCACACCGCCAACAACTCTGCTGTTCTGGCTTTGATGGCAGCTTATTTACGTCCATCGGTTCCTCTCCGGTGTCTGGAATGTACGGTGCCGACGTACTCGGTACTGTAGACATCAATAATACGTCGTTGTTTGCAGCTTCTGCAGCGATGGCTATTTCACAAGCTTGTTGAAAATTTAATTGAGATTTTTGCAATAAATCCTTCTGAGCTCTTTTATCTCTGATGCCGCACACCAATCTATCGCGTAAAGTACGTTCCAGGTCAACAAAATTACAGTCAATTGCTAGTTTACGCAGCTGTGCCAAATAATCTTTAATTTTCTCGCCTTCCTGTTGACATCTTGTGTGAAACTTATATGACTGTACGATTTCATTTCGTATTGGATGGAAATGATTGTCGAGTACGACCTTGATGTGTGAAAAGGACACTTCACTCACCTGTTTTGGTGCAATTAATGATAATATTAAGTCATATAACTCATGCCCACACACTGACATAAAGTTTGCTTTTTTAACTCCATCCTCGATAATACTATTTGCCTCTAAACAAAAAGTAAATCTTTCCACATAACTCTTCCACCTATCACTTTCGAGGTTAAATTTATCAAATTTAACAGCCATTTTTTTTAGCACTGCATTTGTTTTTTCACATAAATTTTTACTACTATCACTTTCCCTATTCTTTACTTCATTTTTCACTCGTCGCCAAAATGTTCTGTCCACTTACTGTGCTGGATATGGGCCTCCGCGTTTCGGCTCCACCTTCCAGGAGTGCATCTATGAATGAACTGCTCCATGCGGGTAGTTTTTAATCCAATGTTAATGTTCACTCAAAGTCATGACTACCCACATATGTTTTACTGTATGTGCATACATAACAGACGACTTTGTTTTCCATTATTATTGCGTCATTTCATTCCGTCACGTTTCGTGTATGCATGCGTGTCTAAACACGCGCGACGACGCGTCTTCTAAGTTGAATTTCCGACTCGAATATTCCACTTCCACTGTATATAGTGCGGCGAAGTATAGTGTCCCAGAAGTGAATGTTATTCATAAAGTGTAACAACAATGTCACCACCGGTACGAAGTGAGATTTGGACTTATTTTAAGGCGGATGAAAATGATATAATGAAAATGAAAATGAATAGCCCAATCTTGAAATTTTCTTACTAAAAATTGATTGATCACTAAAAGATATTAAAAGCATAATCTCTTTTATTCAAGGACTTAATCTGACCAGCTCTTCAAGCAATCTTGTTAACATCCGCATCAGCGGATGTGAGCGTCCAAAAATTCGCATCTGCATCCGTATCCGCGGATGTCAAATAAATCGCATCCGCAACATCCCTGGTTTGGACGAGTGCTCCATACTTCCACCAATACACTTGGTGACGAGGGTCTGATGATGATGGAGTCAGGACGTGGACAGTGGGACTCTTCAACCGTTACTAGTAACTCCCTCGAGTTTGGGCTCATTTGGAAGAGTTTCCCATACTTCTACTTGGTGACTACACTTGGTGACTAGGGTCTGATGATGGAATCAGGAGGTGGGTGGCGGAACTCTTCAACCGTTACTAGTATCTCCTCGAGTTTGGACTCATTTGGTTGGTTTGGACGAGTGTCCCATACTTCTACTAATACACTTGGTGACGAGGGTCTGATTATGGTATCAGGAGGTGGGTAGTGGAACTCTTCAACCGTCTAGTAACCCCCTCGAGTTTGGGCTCATTTGGTTGGTTTGGACGAGTGTCCCACACTTCCACCACTTTGTGACGACGGTCTGATGGTGTCAGGAGGTTGACAGTGGAACTCTTCAACCGTTACTAGTAACCCCTTCGTCTAATCAAATGAGCCGAAACTCGAGGGGGTTACTACTAGTAACGGTTGAAGAGTTCCACTGTCAATCTCCTGACACCATCAGACCGTCGTCACCAAGTGTATTGGTGGAAGTATGGAGCACTCGTCCGAACCAACCAAATGAGCCCAAACTCGAGAGGGTTACTAGTAACGGTTGAAGAGTTCCACTGTCCCCCTACTGTCTCCATCATCAGACCCTCGTCACCAAGTATATTGGTGGAATTATGGCACACTCGTCCAAACCCACCAAATGAGTACAAACCCGGGCGGGTTAAACCCTACCACCTAATAATATAAGAAGGAATTCATATCCCTTAGTCGCCTTCTACGACATACACGGGGAGAGATGCAGTGGGGCTATTCTTTTAAAGTACCGGCCCCACATGGTACATCAGTTTCTCTGGCGTTTTGATAGACGTATTTGTACATTTCGGCACAATGCAAAATGTATACCTACTATTTAAACCGGCCAAGTGCGAGTCGAACTCGCTTGGTTTCTTCTATGGGAACCCCCGTGAATATTTTACTTTTTCTTATTTTGTATTGTTGTTATATCGGCCATAATAACACATATTCTGTGAAAATTTAAACTGGCTACCTATTACGGGATACAGCCCTCGACGAATAAGTGCGCGTTGGCTGGCTGGTGCGAGCGCGCGGGTCTGAGATAGAGTGACGTCACGCGTAGTCGCGGCGCACTGAGTTTTAGCGGCAGAAACGGCTTAGATTTATTGATAATATCTCCGTAACTAATGGTCCAATTTTTATTATTCAAAAAGATATGCCATTCTTATGCCATAAAGAACAACATGGATATAACTTCTATTGAATTTGCTGTTACTTTACTGATCCTCATTGAAATGTTTTATTAAAGAGAGTTGGGGCCTACCTCTCTCAGCGCATTAGTCTGGCCATACAGAGGGCTACTGCGCTGAGTGTCTTGGGAACTTTCCCTGGATCGGTCGGTATGGATGAGATTTTTTATTTATCAACCTGATTTACAGATCTCATTCATATCACTGGTCAGGGGTTGTTCTTTTTTCTTTTATTTGTATAGATTAACAAAATGTTTTATTTGTTTTTAATTTACAAGCACCATTGTACTATGAAGTTAGCTGCGCAGATTGTTTAGCCTTGTGCATTTTTCTTTAAGTGTGTGAAAGAGGTTCTCGCTTCACAGGCTTTCTTTAAATTTATAGCAGTGGACACTCACGAGGAGTTCATCGGTGACATCATTGCCGAGATCGCCCGCGAACAGTCTGAAGTCATCGTCGGGCCAGTCCAGCAGCGTCACATCCTCCCAGGTCGTGCCTCCTGCGGTCCTGATCACCTGCAATGTTACTACTCTGTTATTACTCATAGCTGTTCCCGCGGCATCGCTTCACGAGGAGTTCGCCGGTGACATCATTGCCGAGATCGCCCACGAACAGTCTGAAGTCATCGTCGGGCCAGTCCAGCAGCGTCACATACTCCCAGGTCGTGCCTCCTGCGGTCCTGATCACCTGCAATGTTACTACTCTGTTATTTTATTACTCATAGCTGTTCCCGCGGCATCGCTTCACGAGGAGTTCGCCGGTGACATCATTGCCGAGATCGCCCACGAACAGTCTGAAGTCATCGTCGGGCCAGTCCAGCAGCGTCACATCCTTCCACGTCGTGCCTCCTGCGGTCCTGATCACCTGAAATATTACTACTCTGTTATTACTCAGAGCTGTTCCCGCGGCATCGCTTCACGAGGAGTTCGTCGGTGACATCATTGCCGAGATCGCCCGCGAACAGTCTGAAGTCATCGTCGGGCCAGTCCAGCAGCGTCACATCCTCCCAGGTCGTGCCTCCTGCGGTCCTGATCACCTGCAATGTTGATCCATTGTGCCTCTTGGTTTTATCATTATCTTAAATGTTTTTTTTTTCCTTCAATAACTGATCTGTAGCTCGCTGGCTGCAATGCATCGACCGCCGTTCGTGATCATAAGCACACCAGGGTGCCGGGTTCACACGCAC
Organism: Nematopogon swammerdamellus; assembly: GCA_946902875.1. Lineage (NCBI taxonomy): Eukaryota > Metazoa > Arthropoda > Insecta > Lepidoptera > Adelidae > Nematopogon > Nematopogon swammerdamellus. Next base: position 175,618 of record OX336339.1, on the reverse strand, counting down.
GCACAAACACAATATACAACTTTACAACACACTAAAACTAAAAGCAACCCGTGAGATACAACAACTGCACCAAAACACAACGACAACTAGTACGTAGAGTAACCGGCAGTAAGTCATGAAGTAAGACAAACCAGTTGTAGAGCGTCGTCTCTGACGCACAGAGACGTGCGAGGTCGTGCGACAGAGACGACACTATACAACCGGATTGTCTCTTTCTAAATCTCGATGTACCTGCTGTTACTGGTTGCACAGAATTTTATAAAAATATAAATTAATGTGTCAGTGTCAAAAAACTAGAAATAAAATTCAGTTGGAATATACATAGCGTCACACCTGTTTCCCGGTGGGGTAGGCAGAGACAACGGATCTCCACGTGCCACGATCCTGACACACCTCTGCTGCCTCTTCCACTCCTGTTCTTCATGCATGCTCGTCGGTTACGGGTACTAAGCACTTGCCCCTTTTTGAGCACATGCCCGATCTGGTCCAGGTACGTGCATCTAGGGCGACCCTTCCCGACTCTTCCACTCACATTTGCTTCATAAATTTCTTTCGTTAGTCTCCTATCATCCATTCTTCCAACATGACTGAACCACCGAAGCATCCCTTTCTCAATCCTTGTCATAGTGACAAGGATTGAGAAATCTTCGTCTGCCATGCCCAACTTTCACTCCCGTACATAAGTGTAGGGGCCAGCACTCCACCATGGACAGCCAAACGTGCCCTAGTTGACATGCTTTGGCTGCTCATAATAGCGTGCAACGCCCCATTTACTTGGTTGCCGGCTTTCACTCTCTTTTCTACATCTCCTTCACATTTTCCATCCCGCGTGAACATATTCCCCAGATATACAAATTCGTTCACTTGCTCCAGTCTCTCATTCCCAATCCTTACATCGCATTCGGACTCCCTGTGCCGCGAATCTCTACTCTTCCAGTCCTTAACATAGCCCTCGTGCTCCGTGCTGTCGTCTGCATAGCTGTGTATCATGCCCAAGGACAGTAGATCGTTTATAAAGATTAAGAAATGCGTAGGCGACAGCACAGAGCCCTGCGGAACACCAGCGTTAATTGCAAAGTCGTCCGATTTCCAGCCATCGATGGTAACGAAGATGGAACGACCCGCCAAAAAGCTGGCGATCCAGGTGCAGAGTTTGGGTGGAATGCCGAAGGACGGAAACTTGCCTAGAAGGCCTCGGTGCCAAACGCGGTCGAAAGCCTTGGAAATATCCAGGGCGACTGCCAGCGACTCTCCAAAATTGTCCAATCTTTCGGCCCATATATGCGTAACGTACGTTAGAAGATCTCCTGTTGACCGCGCTTTCCGGAATCCGTACTGCTTGTCATCCAGGAGTTTATTTGCTTCTAAGTACATTAGGAGCTGGGTGTTAATAAGGCGCTCCATAACTTTACATAATAGTGAAGTTATTGCAATGGGCCGATAGTTGGAGGGGTTCGCGGAGTCTCCCTTCTTTGGAACCGGTTGGACCGAAGCTCTTTTCCAGCAAGAGGGTACAATCCCACGGGCGAAGGAGAGACGGAAAAGGCGGGAGATGATTCGCCCGATGATGATTGGTGTCAACTCAGGGGCACAAATCTTGAGTACTATGGCTGGAATGCCATCAGGACCACTACTCTTCGAAGTGTCCAACGTCTTCAAGCACTCGTAGACCTGTCTAGGGTGCATCCTTGGCTCCAACACCGAAATCCCACAGTGTGGAATCGAGGGAGGGGTTGCACCCTGGTCATCCAGATTTGAGTTGGACGCGAAAAGGCGAGCAAAAATGTTCGCCTTCTCCTTCGCGAGGATAGCGAGTGATCCATCAGGACGTTCCAGCGGTGGTGTAGCAGAGCGACAAAAGTTTCGACCAATAGAGTTGGCGAGAGACCAGAATGCTCGGCTGCCGATTGGACAGCGGACTAGCCTCTCGCCAATTTTATGGTCGTGCTTGTACTTGGCCACATTGAGCGTTCGCTTGCAAGACCTGGAGGAGGCATTAAGTGTGCGTCTTGCCTCAGCAGTACGGGCGCACAGCCATTGCCTGAAGGCCTGATTCTTGGCCTCTACCGCAAGGCGGCATTGGCGGTTGAACCAGGGCTTGTGTCTACCGCCCACCGGCACAACAGAAGACGGAACAAAATATTCCATACCCTGTTGTATCAGCTCGGCAATAGACACGGCGCACTTTGATGGGTCCATTGAGGCAAAGCATACCTCCATAAATGCTTCAACCATAACAGTTACCATGTCCTGCAACTCGCCCACCGACGACGCAAGTATCGTATCACTTGATCGTCGGCCTACAAGAGGCATTTCACAACTAACTCATCCATTCTTAATCCACAATCATATTCTTTCAGATCAGCCAAGCAGCTGCCCATGAATAGATTGAACAGCCAAGGTGACGCCACACACCCCTGTCTGACCCCTCTAGAGATGTCAAAGCAGTCGGTGTATGCCCCGTTTATCCTGACGCAAGCCCTAGAACCCTCATAGAGAGATTTCAGTGCCTGCACCAAGTGACTGTCCACTCCATACTCGGACAACACTGCCCACTACTCATTCCTCATCACTTTGTCATAGGCCTTCTCCAGATCTACGAACGCGCAAAAGACCTTCTGGTTTTTCGCCAGATATTTTTCGGCTATGCACCGTAGGGAAAAGACCTGATCCGTGCATCCCATACCCTTCCTAAATCCCGCTTGCACATCCCAGATTCTTTCTTCCGTAATTTTCAACACCCTTTCAATCAGTACTTTTGCGTACAGTTTGCCGACAATGCTGAGGAGGCTTATGCCCCGGTAGTTTTTGCATTCCTGCTGCGAACCTTTTCCTTTATACAGCGGGATGATCACAGCTTTGCTCCAATCATCTGGTACTCGGCCGTGTCGCCAGCACATATTAAAGAGCCGGTGCAACAGGTCTGCAACCACCCAACCACCGCCCCTCAGCATTTCGACCGACACTCTATCATATCCCGCTGCTTTACCTAATTTCATGCCTTTCAATGCTTTCTGAATCTCATCCACACTAATCTCGCTATCATCATCCATACTAGGCGTGTCGCTCACAGCTCCAGCTGCAGGCTGTGTCTCCACACCTTCAGGTTCAAAAAGTCTTTCAAAATAATCCTTCCATCTTTCTAAAATTTTCTTTTCATCCTTTAATACACAGCCCTCATTGTCCCTGATATCCGTCATTTTACATGTCTCTGATTTCTTCCGGACTGTTTTTACCATTTTCCAAAACAGTTTTATATTAGTGCGGAAGTTGTCAGAGAATCTCCTGACATTCTCTTCTTTCTTTCTCTTTCTTTTCTTTCTTCAGATGGAAAAAAGTATTATTTAATTTTCCATTATTAACACCTACATTATTTGCTGCCGGGTACTGTTGTATGTATGAAGGAAGGTGTGGATCTAAGCTTACGATGGCTTCACCGAACATATCCGGGCCCATCGGCAGTAGAGGAGGGTGTCAATCGAGGCCGGGACTAGCGAGTGGCCACTCTAAATTTCCCGCGCATGCTTCACGTTTCGGCTCGCATCAAACCCTCGTCAGCTAGTCTGCGTTGACTAGGACGCGGGGAAACCACCAGTCCCGCTCTCGACCTCCCTCTCTCTACCTATCCATATTCTGTAGGATGCTTCCAGTGACGTTTTCGAAGCTCTCTCCATATATGAGCTTAGCGTCGATCTTGGGAGCCCTAGATTCTTGAAGAGACTGTAGAGCGACTTCGCTGGTAGTCCTCTTGCTCCGACTTCCACAGCGAAGAGATCAGTCTTGAATCCGTTTCTCACAATCCGGTCTACTAAGTTGCAGTACTTGTTAAGCTTGATGTTGTGGTCCTTCGGTATGTTACTTTCCCATGGAACTGTAAGTTCAACAAGTACTACATGCTTTGTCGCTTTTGAGAATATGAGTATATCCGGCCTTAATGCTGTGGTACAGATTTCCGAAGGCATTTGGTAATGCTTCTCATGTGTGTCCATCAACAATTCCCAATCCTTTGCTGCTCCCAAAATTGAAGAAGGTTTAGTCCTATCTTTGGGCAGCTTATTGGCTCCAGGTTTCACAAAGTTGACCTTCTGGAAGCCGCTACTGGTTTGCCCTTTCCTGGTCCGTGCAATTGACAGGTTGATGGCCTCTCTGATGATTTGGAGGACTTTATCATGACGGTAGGAATACTGGCCTCGCTAAAGTAGTATTTTGCATCCGCATAACAAATGTTTGGCCGTGCCTACGAACTCCTTACATGACGGGCATAGTCTATTTGTAGATTTCCCCCATCTAACTAGGTTACTCGGGTCGGGGAGAGTAAGCTGGAATGCATTTAAGTAGAACTTAAGCAGCTCAGGGGACCAGTTGTATATTATGGATTTCCACTTCAATGCAGGAGGGATGCAGAAGTCACCCACTGTTAGCCAATCATTCTGCATTTCTAGGTTTAAGGCGTGAAGTTTGAAGCCTTGTTCCATGTCCTCCTGAGCAAAACCTTTCAGTATTTCTTTATCAGACTTTGCTGTTTCTATGCCCAATTCAGATCTATTGGTGCGTGTACCAACTTGGAATGATTTGTAGAAGTCGAGTCTCGATTCCAGTTCATCTGATAGTGATGTGTTGGGTAAGGCTTGAATAGCGCTATCATTGGAGTCTTTGAGTATACATCGTTTGGCTATTCTCGCCTTTTGATAAAATATCGACGGTTTCTTAATGTTCAGTCCAAAGTTATTGTGAGATCTGTATAGCGTTGACGAGTCAGCCGGGTGAGCCAGTCCAAACCATGATTTCAGGAATCTGGTCACATACGAGTCTAATTTAGTCAGGTTTTGCTTTGTGAAGTCGTAGACGAGAAATGGCCATGAAAGTTTTGATGTCAGGTAGTTATCGTAAATCCATGCCTTTTGTGTACCCAGGAGGGGAAGATTGTCAGTTTGGCGGAGGCTCTCTTCGAAAAGTTGGACAATATCATCAGTAGGATGCTCCTTTCCTCTGCTGGTGATCCTTTTGCCCAAGAATTTAAAAGGAGCTTCATCAGCCACGGTTGCGATTGGTTTTCCGGCTACTGTCAGACCTGGATTGCTCGAGGTAAACTTTGAACCTTTCCTGGTTAAGCTCAAACAGTAGCACTTCGCTGGTTTTATCTTCATCCCTTTAGTCCATTCACAATAGTCATCTACCACCTTAAGAAGCGCCTGATTTTGTTTTGGATTGCGGGTTAACAGCGTAATATCATCCGCAAATGCCAGGATGGCCGCCATATATGTGTCTCCATATTTGAACCTGTATCCCCATTTGTTTTCTTTTACGACAAGCGTATCAATTAGAATGTTGATAACAATGTTAAATGTGACAGGAGAGAGGCAGCAACCCTGGAAAAGTCCTATGCCGTAACGAATTTCCGGTATCTTCTCCGTTTCGCCTTTTACTTGTATTACAAAGGAAAGTTTTTTGTAGTAGGAGGCTATTATATTACAGATCAGAGGTGGCACATTATACCACTCTAGCGCCTTTAATAGTAACTCATGGCGCACCGAACCGAAGGCGTTTTCAAAGTCTAACCACGTGGCAGTTAATTGTCTCTCATTCTTCCTTGCATCTCTAAGACATTCAGTCAGCAAAGAATTATGTTCGAGACACCCTGCAACTCTTGGGAGAAAACCTTTCTGGTACTTCTTCTGTAAGTAGTCGTTGGTACACATATGTTTGAGTAGTCTGGCCTGTATAATGGAGAAGAATATTTTCGAAATTGTGTTCGTAAGGGCTATAGGTCTAATATCCTTGGGATCAGTAACTTCTTTCTTTTTTGGTAGAAGAACAAACACGGCTTTACCAAGACAGTCTGGCACTTCTCTGTTCGTCCAAATTCTTTTGTAGATGTTCAACATGTGTTTCCGCACTGATGGACATTTTTTGTATATGATGTATGGTATGCCATCGGGTCCCGGGGCGGAACTATTTGGTTTCCTTTTTATGTGGTATTCCAGCTCTTCCATCGTCGGTGAATCAGCATCAAATGCTAGAGCAGGTTCTTTGGGTTTTGGAGCTGGTGGATCCCTGTAAGTTATATCTGCCTCCGGGGTGGTATATGTGGATTTAAAGTAGTTGAACATCTCGTCCGTACTTAACCTAATTGTACCCTGCTGTTCCTTAAAAGCTTTTTTGGCGAAGTAAAAGGGGTTCTTCTCGAAAGCTGCTATATTCTGAGCCTTTCGAAATTCATTGCCAGCAACCGTAATTTGCTCAGCTACTTTCTGGATGAGTTTTAGGATAGATCTCATCGCTCTGGCTAATTGGTGGCATAGATTTCTGTCTCCTGAGGCTTTAGCCTTCCTTAGCTGCTTTATCAACTCTCTCTTCCTTCTCCTAAGCTTTGCTTTGAAAGTGTTTTCTCTTTCCATTGGGTTGTGGTGATAGCGAACAGGGTACAATTCGGAGAAGTAATTGTAAATTATTCCCTGGAAGTCATACAGCTGATCTTCGGGACTCTGCCTGCAGCCTGGGAGGTCAAGTCTTTCGGCTAGGCATCGATCATGTTGCTTCCAAGTGGTCTCGGATATGCTCGGTAAGCTTAGTCGGTCTCTGGGCGAAAATGCTTCATGGTGAGAGGAAGGTTGCGCAACACTTTGTGACGTGTGAGTATGTATGTATGTAGGTAGCGTATTATATGTATATACAAATATCGAGCTTGTTTTCTGTAAAATGTTTTTGGAGCTATAACGTATTTGCGTCCACGACTTACCTTGCGGTTCTTCTTCTCCTTCTTGCTCTTGCCGGTGTGCGCGGCGCTGTCGGTGTTGGTGTGAGCGGCGGGGGGCGGCTCCGCGGGGGCGGGCGCGGGGGCGGGCGCGGGCGCCGCCGCCGGCTCCGGCTTGGCCGGCGGCGGCGGGGGAGGCGCACTCTCTGATTTCTTCTTCTCCTGTAGAAGGTGTGGATCTAAGCTTGCGATGGCTTCACCGAACATATCCGGGCCCATCGGCAGTAGAGGAGGGTGTTAATCGAGTTCGGGACTAGCGAGTGGCCACTCTAAATTTCCCGCGCATGCTTCACGTTTCGGCTCGCATCAAGCCCTCGTCAGCTAGTCTGCGTTGACTAGGACGCGGATAAGAAAGAAACAAAGACGAAAGACATTTATTAAAAGTGTCAGAACTGTATTGTTTTTTTATAACATTCATAACATTACCTATACAATGTTTCTTGATGCATTGCATTGTACATCCAATAAAATAAAACAAGTAGGTAGCATTTTAGTAATTTTATTCTATTTATTATTTCGTTCGAATCGCAACTAACTGTTCACTCGTGCAGCCTGCACCACGGGCAATCTACGCGTGTACTCACTCCACCCACTCACTTACTCCTCACATTTATATCCGTCATGCAAGAAGTCACGTCAATGAAGTCACTATGTTCTATCATTTGGAACGCTCTCATTGCCCATCTTTGTCTCTCCTTCGAAAGTGATAAAGACAGAACAGCGCTATGGCGCTTAGTACATGTGAAAGTGATAAAGACAGAACAGCGCTATGGCGCTTAGTACATGTGAAAGTGATAAAGACAGAACAGCGCTATGGCGCTTAGTACATGTGAAAGTGATAAAGGCAGAACAGCGCTATGGGGCTTAGTACATGTAAAAGTGATAAAGACAGAACAGCGCTATGGCGCTTAGTACATGTGAAAGTGATAAAGACAGAACAGCGCTATGGCGCTTAGTACATGTGAAAGTGATAAAGACAGAACAGCGCTATGGCGCTTAGTACATGTAAAAGTGATAAAGACAGAACAGCGCTATGGCGCTTAGTACATGTAAAAGTGATAAAGACAGAACAGCGCTATGGCGCTTAGTACATGTAAAAGTGATAAAGACAGAACAGCGCTAGGGCGCTTAGTACATGTAAAAGTGATAAAGACAGAACAGCGCTATGGCGCTTAGTACATGTAAAAGTGATAAAGACAGAACAGCGCTATGGCGCTTAGTACATGTGAAAGTGATAAAGACAGAACAGCGCTATGGCGCTTAGTACATGTGAAAGTGATAAAGACAGAACAGCGCTATGGCCCTTAGTACATGTGAAAGGGGGGACTACTTTTTATTGCCAGTTATTAGATTGTTCAAAATATTCACATCAATACTGTACGATATTGTGCATACATTTTAAACTGCAAATAGTTTAAAAAAAATCCTCATATTATATTTTAAACTATTGTTTCTTTATTATGTATGACACAAAAACATTTCATGTGGGCCGAGATTCGGCAATCTCCTTTTCTTTTAAAGCAACTGAAGAATGTTATGCATAACAGGAGCTATGATTTAAGGAACTTCGAAATAACTTGGTATTCAGTTAGATCTCACTTCTTTTATTAGCGAAGCCGTTATCCGAGTGCTTATCTTGCTAGTTCTTTTGTTGCGACCTTGGCTTCTTTTTTCACATTTATGTTTTTGGTGGGATATAAACTTCAAAATAGCTTTCATGCCATAGGGACCAAAAATACTTATTATTTTTAATTTAGTCTCTCATTGCATAGTTCACCTCGGACAGACGGACGGAGGGACAGACAGAGTGCTGACTGACTACTACTGATGCTATATCAACAACATGTAACTTGACCTTGTCGGGCTCTCTGGGCTCGCGCTGCTTGCTCTGCTTGTAGAGGCGGGGCGCGGCGGAGAGCACCGCGGGCTGCGGCCTGTGCGCCAGCGGCGGGGGCAGCGCCGCCGGCCCGGGCAGCGTGCGCAGCGCGGCCGGCACGCCCAGCCCCGGCGGGAACATGCCCGGCTCCGGCGCACCGCTCGCACGCACTACTGATGCTAGATCAACAAGATGTAACTTGAATAATGACCTTGTCGGGCTCCCTGGGCTCGCGCTGCTTGCTCTGCTTGTAGAGGCGGGGCGCGGCGGAGAGCACCGCGGGCTGCGGCTTGTGCGCCAGCCCGAGCAGCGTGCGCAGCGCGGCCGGCACGCCCAGCCCCGGCGGGAACATGCGCGGCTCCGGCGCACCGCTCGCACGCACTACTGATGCTAGATCAACAAGATGTAACTTGAATAATGACCTTGTCGGGCTCCCTGGGCTCGCGCTGCTTGCTCTGCTTGTAGAGGCGGGGCGCGGCGGAGAGCACCGCGGGCTGCGGCTTGTGCGCCGGCGGCGGGGGCAGCGCCGCCGGCCCGGGCAGCGTGCGCAGCGCGGCCGGCACGCCCAGCCCCGGCGGGAACATGCCCGGCTCCGGCGCACTGCTCGCACGCACTACTGATGCTAGATCAACAAGATGTAACTTGAATAATGACCTTGTCGGGCTCCCTGGGCTCGCGCTGCTTGTTCTGCTTGTAGAGGCGGGACGCGGCGGAGAGCACCGCGGGCTGCGGCTTGTGCCCCGGCGGCGGGGGCAGCGCCGCCGGCCCGGGCAGCGTGCGCAGCGCGGCCGGCACGCCCAGCCCCGGCGGGAACATGCCCGGCTCCGGCGCACCGCTCGCACGCACTACTGATGCTAGATCAACAAGATGTAACTTGAATAATGACCTTGTCGGGCTCCCTGGGCTCGCGCTGCTTGCTCTGCTTGTAGAGGCGGGGCGCGGCGGAGAGCACCGCAGGCTGCGGCTTGTGCGCCGGCGGCGGGGGCAGCGCCGCCGGCCCGGGCAGCGTGCGCAGCGCGGCCGGCACGCCCAGCCCCGGCGGGAACATGCCCACCTCTGGCGCACCGCTCGCACGCAGACGCACCTGTTGTTACACATCTATACATTCTTAACACTTTAACAGCTATTCACGTACCTGGCAGACGCTGTCGTGTCAGGACGCGGATCACGCACGCCGTACGGGAGTGACTTTCTTTCTTTCTTTATTGTTTATTATAAAATCCCGCTCGTGGAACGTGTTCTGCGTGTAACCCTCTTGTAGTGTATTTAATTAGCTACACACACATGTATAATTCACCGACATGCGGTGCGCGGTAAAGGAGGGGGAAGGAGTTTAGTCAGGCGCGGTGCGTAGCGCTCCCCCGCCAGTACCCCGCACGCCGTGTAAGAGTGTTTTTTTTTTCGCTTTTAGACAGTATTTGGACGTTCATTTAAAAATATAAATAAATAATTTTAATATGTTTTTTATTTTTATTCTCAAAATATATAAAGCCATCCTATTAATAAAAAAATAATTAAGCATGTACCACTGATAGGTTTTTTTTTATAAATCTTACAATATCGCCAAAAATGGCCGGCGTACCAGAGAAGGCGCGTTTTAAAACGCTTGGCTGTTAAAGTGTTAAAACAGCTCTATATCTTTTTAGCATTAGGCATCAATGCACATTAATTACTTTCAAATAGTTTCACTTTTAAGTTGTGTTCGCATTAACTCGGAACCGCACAAAATGGTCAAATGAATTTCAAAATTACGCTCGAGTGGGACATCATGCTGGAAAGAGCTTTGTACAGTGTCGCTGCAGGTGGGTCTGAAGATGAACCGACAAAACCAAGGCCATGGCGACTGAGGTTATGATATGACGTAAGGACAAAGGAGCGGTCATCGAACAGGTTGAAGTTGAGTGTGCGTAGATAGTAGGCGGTCGGTACCTGTGAGGGTATGAGCATGGAGGGTGGGGGCGGTGGCGGCGGTATGCCGGGGAACATGATGCGCGGCGGCATCATGACGGCGGGGTGGAAGGGGGGGCGCAGGAGGGCGGGCGGCGGCGGCGGCGGCGGGATGCCCGCGCGCTCCAGCTGCTGCTGCACCGCGCCGAACGTCCCCGCGCCGATGATCGGCCGCAGGCCCGCGCCGTCGCCCGTCGCGCCCGGCACCGAGATCTCCGCCTCGAACCTGTCTCATCCGTGTCAGACAAACCGGCCAAGTGTGAGTCGCACTCGCGCACCGAGCCTTCTGTACCGCCGCCGCTGCCACGTAATTGGTCAGTTTTTATTATTTGCTGTTTTACTTTAGAGTTTGCACTATTATCACAAGTTTGATGCTTATATACAACGTGTCCCAAAACTAACGTCAAGCGAGAACCAGGGAGTAGGCCAGTTTATGACTACCCAGGGAAAAATAAGAAAAAAAATCAGAGTCATTTTGATATGAGCATTTTTTGAAAAATGTTTCGTACAACATTTTTAGGTACTACCACTACAAATTTGCAAATATAATTGTAAATTTTTTTTTATTGGTAGCCTAAATAACTCTGCTATTGATCAGTATCCCAAATAAAACCGAAATGCCCATAGTTTTATGACAAAAAAAGTTAAAGTTTGAGTTTTATGACTCCGATTTTTTTTCTTGTATTGCCCTGGGTAGTCATAAACTGGCCTACTCCCTGGTTCCCGCTTGATGTTGAGTTTTGGGACACCCTGCATAAGGTCTTTCAATAGTAGGTAACGATACGCTAAGGGGTGTATGTGTATCAGATACTGATCACGTTCCCATACCAATTTTTTTTTACAATATAAAAAACGTACTTATTAAGGTGAAATACGCGCACTTCACACGGTTGGCTACATCACCTACAACAGCCGTGATGTCAGCCCATAACATCGGGTGAACTAGGTGCCATGTCAGTGCTTCCCTTCGATCGTGCCGGCTACACTGAACTGGACGGAAAACACAAACTATTTACATAGCCGTTTCGGCCGACGTTTCATTCAGTGCGGTGGTATCAACCCGGGTGGATTGAACCCTACCACCAAGTAAGGTAGGAAGGGAAGGGACCTACAGTTTACGTGGAATCCGAACCACGGCCAGCCTCCAACGGTCGAGCGGTCACCCATCCAAGTACTGACCGCGCCCAGCGTTGCTTAACAATCAGTAGCAACAGTCGACTGCACCACTGAGCTATCGAGGGTGACAATTTTATATCGTAAAAAAAAAATTGGTATGGGGAACGTGATCAGTATCTGATACACATACACTCCTTCCCCCTTCATACCTCCTTCTGATACACAAGTAGCGGCATGGAGGTCGACACCGGAAACATCCTATAACCCTAAAGGCTTGAACTACCCACTAGAAGTACGGCTAAAAGTTGCCAATAGACGTAGACTGCGAAGAGTCTGGCAATTATCCAGGCATTCCTCCGATAAAACTGCCCTAAATAAAGCGTCATATGGAAAACCTCCCAACCTTGTAACGTCGTACCGACCAATAAGCTTGCTTCCCATACTGTCGAAAGTTTGCGAAAGAATCATCCTAAACAGATTGCAACCAGTCCTGGACCGAAATGACATCATCCCGGACCACCAGTGTGGCTTTAGGAGAGAACACGCAACATTGGAACAGGTACACAGAGTTTGCAGTACGGTTAGGCAGGCCTTGGAGAAGAAAGAATTCTGCTCAGCGGCTTTCTTGGACATCCAACAGGCCTTTGATAAGGTCTGGCACAAAGGACTCCTCTACAAAATTAAAACCTTACTCCCACACTCATTCTTCGGACTACTTATATCTTATCTAACCGATAGAATCTTCCAAGTAAAGGCCAGAGACGCAGAGTCTAAATTCCATGGATGTGAAGCTGGTATCCCGCAGGGCTCTGTCCTTGGGCCAGTGTTCTACTGCATCTACACTGCCGATCTACCGCAGATTGACAATGTCCTCACAGCTACCTTCGCTGACGACACCGCAATTATTGCCACTAGCCCAGATATCACAGAAGCTTCGGCCAAACTCCAAATTACGCTAAACAAAACTGAAGAATGGCTTCAAAGGTGGAGAATAAAGGCAAGTGCAAGCAAGAGCAACCACATCACCTTCTCGCTCAGACAAGGAAACTGTCCTCCGGTCAGGCTAGGCAAGGAGGTACTCCCCCATGCAGACACTGTAAAATACCTTGGCTTCCACCTTGATCGCGGACTTACTTGGAAGGAACACATCAGGACAAAGCGCAACGAAATCAATATCAAAGTTAGAAACATGCTCTGGTTGATTGGGAGAAACTTAGCACTGTCTCTGGAAAATAAGCTTTTAGTGTACAAAGCAATAATCAAACCAATTTGGACGTACGGAATAGAGCTCTGGGGCACTGCAAGTACGTCAAATGTGGAGATCCTGCAAAGAGCACAAAACATCATCCTAAGAACTCTAGTCAGCGCACCGTGGTTCGCTAAAAATGCTGAAATACACGACTACCTTGATGTGCCAACAATAAAGGAAGAACTCTACCAACGTAACATCAGCTACAGCAAGCGCTTATCACATCACCCCAATCAACTTGCAGCAAGCCTGCTGAATACAACAGGCAATGTGAACAGACTAAAACGGACAGTCTTTCTCGAAATACCTAACTGAGGAAACTGAGGAAGCTGTACCTACTACCATATGGGGAGCCGCATTGATGGATGTGGCACCTCCACGACAACCTTCACACATCACATCTAATAAAAGTCATCCGACTGATTGTAGATGAAAACTGAAAAGACAAAAAAAAAAACATACACTCCTTAGCATATCGTTACCTACTAATGAAGGATCTTATATTATATATGTATTACCGTTTTTACTAGCAAAAACAAACAAAAAAAAACATGTTTCTTATACGACGGGTGGCGCGGCGGCGACAGCCACGTCCGCTCCTTTGTGTTGTGTTGCTCGCACGGATCGCACACGTGTGATAGCTTACTCTCGTCACTATGGACAGCCGAAGAGTTTTTTAGTAGAAAACACATGTTTAAAATACAAAGTTTTAAAGAAGTACCTTTCTACTTGGGCCAAAGAAGTGACACTAATATTTTTTTTTTATTTTTTTCATGGAAACTGACACTCTTGCCTACATCACCTAAAACATCCGTGATGTCGGCTCATAACACCGGGTGAGCTAGGTGCCATGTGAGGGTGCTTCCCTTCGGTCGTGCCGGCCTGTAGAAAGAAAGACTGAGGCCCGGTAGAAAGACCTGTTCATGGAGAGTTTCATCTGAGTTTCAGTTCACGGTTATGGTACACATTGTGCCTCTTATCCCACAAACTAGGACATTCTTACACTAATTAATTAACATTTCGGTGTCCGACGCATTCATATTGAATATGATAGCGCGCGCGTCGCTTCTGTCGCGCGGAAAAAATCAAACTGAATGATCGCAAGTTCGCGTGACTCGACGCGCGGCCGCCGCTCGTCGCGAGAGTTCACCTACGCAGGACACTCCAACGAGCGTCGACCGTTTGATATATTAGCGTCGCGTTGCGCATCGCTTCGGTCGCGCGACGATCGCTCACGTAGGACGAGGCGTTACTTACAACAAACATCTGTTCTGCGTTTGAACATAGTACGGTCATTGACCCCGTACAATGCAAGTTACCTACTGTTACACACAGGTTAATGTTTAGGTAGCAAACATGTTTTGTTAAATTTCTCGAAAAGTAATACTATAAACATATAATATTTTTTTGCGTAACGTGTTTATTTGAGTGTGTATGTAACCCTCCCGAAGTTAATGACATGACTAACGAAACACCTTTTCGCGCAAACTGTCCTCGTCGGCGCGACGTATCAGCCACCGCACGAATAGAATGAATCTCGCACCTATTACATCTGCACACGGTTCGTGTTTCAATCAACAGTGCTCGGGTAGCACGGTTTGAGTCTTGTCTTTCTTTGCATGTCTTTGCATTTGATTGGATTGCATACAGTCGGGATTGCTGCAATTCAGGAAGTCATGTGTTTCTTGTGTGTTTTTTTTTTTTTTTTTTTTTTATGGAACCTGACACGGTTGGCTACATCACCTACAACATTCGTGATGTCAGCCCATAACACAGGGTGAACTAGGTGCCATGTCAGTGCTTCCCTTCATTTCATGTCGGCTACACTAAACTGGACGGAAAACACGAACTATTTACATAGCCGTTTCGACCGACGTTTCGTTCAGTGCGGTGGTACCAACCCGGCCGGCATAAACCCTACCACCTAGTAAGGTAAGAAGGGAAGGGACCTACAGTTTAACGTGAAATCCGAACCACGGTCAGCCTCGAGCGAACAACGGTCGAGCGGTCACCCATCCAATCACTGACCGCGCTCAGAGTTGCTTAATAACAGTTGACTAACCAACCGCGCCACTGAGCTACCGAGGCTGACGAATTTTCTTATCCCTTAGTCGACTTTTACGACATGCGACGGGGAGAGATGCAGTGGGGCTATTCTTTTTAAGTACCGACCCCACACGGTACAAACACGGTCTTCTTTAAATTGATGTGATTAGCGACACCTACCTATCCCACAACTGAATAGATGATAAAATGTAAAGGGAACTGTCATTTTTAAATATTTGGAAGTCCCCTCCCCCCCATTCGTATAGTAATGAACTATAACATATGAGTAATGAACCTCAATCCTGAGTTGAAGCTAATGACATGACGATTCAGAAGGGAAGCTTACTTACCGGGACATCTCGTCCTGCATTTGCTGAAATTTCGATGGGTCCTCCATCGTGGCGGTATCCTGTCACTCAGCTTCTTCGACGAAAGATAGCGCATGGACTGCGCTTCTATAGAGGTATATGAATGGAATGGAATTTATAACTGCATTGCTTGGGCGGAAAGCAAAGCAAGAGAAAGAAATTTTCTTTTCGCTTAGGTTGTATTCGTCCTGTGCGGTTGTGTTGTGTTGTGTTGTGCTCACTAAAGAGTTGTTTGTTGTTGTTGTTATTGTTTTCGCCATAAATAGGCAGGTAAAGATCATTTGACCATACAGCAAATTCACAATTTTCTTCCTCTATAGGTATTTTTGTAATAATTACGGTTTTCGGCTTAGGCGAATCAATATTTGATTCGCCTAACCTTTATCACTTTTCTTCCAAAGCAAAAAGTGACCAAATGAGCCTAAGAAAAAACTTCTCCATACGATTTTGTTAGAGTAATGTGAGAATTTGGTCAGTTTTGTACATTGGGTCGATGTATCCATCGCTATCGCCTAAAAAGGAGAACTTCTGCATTCATTACTCAATTTCGCTAAAATGGTCACTTGGTCAGTTTTCGACCTAGGCAATCTAATGTAACCTAATCAATTATATTTTTCCAATGAGGATCAGGGGCCCCGTCCAGCCGCAACACAGAAATGAAATCGTACAACCAAACTTGTACCGTGTGTGGGCCCTAAGGGCGTCTTGCACAAGTCTGGAGTTGCGCAATATTAAATTGAAGGTGTATGGGGCCCATTAGAAAGGAAACATGTAAAAAAAAAACCACAACCACAAACCTTCAAATATCAGTCAGTAGCAAAGAATATAATACTACTAGGTAGGGTTGCCATGTTAGGAGATTTTCTCCTAGATTCAGGAGAATTTCAGTGGTGTTAGGAGAAGTTTTTGCCTGTCAGGAGATTAGGAGAAAATTTAGGAGAAATAAAATCACTACAGGAGGAGATTTAGGAGTGAGAAACTTAGGATAGCATATATTTACTAGTAAAAAACAAATATGGCGGTATTTACGGTGACAACACAATGAATGAACTGTCTGTGAATCACCCAACCAACTGCTCAAGTCACACAATATATTACGCTAGGATTTGTCTTTTGATAAGAGTAAGGTTCACCTTCTTGCTCTTTGGATAGAATAATGTGGCACTCTGTGAGTGTGTGGGTGCATCGAACAACTAACCCGCCAACAACCGGGCTGCCAAACCGAACGAACACTTTTATCAATCAATGTTATTTTATTTATATGTATTCTTAGTAATAATCAGTAGTATTACTAGGCATACGTCGACAGTCTGTCCGTCAGTCCGCACTACTTTAAGGTCTGTACCATGTGTACCGTATTATGTAGCTGGTTGTGATTTTCACAGATTATGTGTTATTATTAGCGGACATCCTATCAACTAATAAGAAAAAAAATTCAATTAAAGGCATCCCTATACAAGAAACGTGTTTTTTCAAAAAAATTTTTTTTGCCCTAACCTAAAAACGGCAATACGTAGGTACGTAAATCTTGGTGTGGTTAGGAAGTAAAAAAAAATTGGTTGTCTGTAAAGTCGGTTTACGGACGATAGTTTTTCGTGATAACGTCATAAATTCTAAATTTGAAATCTTTACCGACCGGCCAGATGCGCTTAATATTATGGTACGAGTAACCTCCTTTAAATTTTTGCTGCCCTGGTACTTTAGAACCAGAGAGATAAATGTGTACAAGCCGACGCTTGGGCCGATTGTGCCTCTCTATCGCTTGTTACGCGCTCTCGCTTGCACACACAGGCTCAGATGGAACGTGACACTTTTTCGTGCGTGCAGCCGGTGTTCATCAATTTATAAGACGTAATTAAAACAAATAATTAAAAAGGCTAATTGCGTGGTGGTTAGAATGTCCATCGTGGTTATGACGGGAGGACAAATCGTTATTGGCGGAGAAGTGATCGAACAGGTTGAAGTAAGAGTAGGTACGTATATCTTGGTCAAATTCTGCTTGGTAGACAAGGTCTCCTTAGGGAGGTCGAGGGACGAAGTCAACTGGGTTGGGCTGCCTCGGAAATTTAAAATTTGCCCCGGGGTCTGACTCGTGTATATTATAACCAGTGCGTCCTCCCGGTTATAACGTACGGGTGTGAAACGTGAGCTCTGAATATAGTTGTTTTCCAAAGTTGCCCAGCGGGCGATGGAACTAGCCATGCTGGGAGTATAGCTACGCGAAATGGTGCGTAATGAATGAGGCAATTCACCGACGCACCAAAGTAATCTATATTGGAAACCAGGTGGATAATGTAAAATGGTAGTGGGCTGGGCACGTTAGCCGAAGGGACGACGACCGTTGGAGAAACCATGTACTAAATTGGTGGCCGTGGACAGGAAAACGGAGTGTTGGAAGACCACCCGCCAGGTGGGACGCCGACATGAAGTATGTCGGCGGAAAGCAGTGAAGGCCGACAGACTGGAGGAAAATTGGAAGCGTATGTCCAGCAATAGACGCTTACACGCTGACTGACTGAGAAAGAATCCTCGCTCGAAAGTTCGACTCGCACTTGACCGGTTTTCAGGGTGCAAAAGATACCGCCCTTCACAGGTAAAACAGACAGACGGACGGACAGACGGCCTAGGCTTAGTTATTTGTGGTCCCTTACGGATAAGGAACACTAAAAATGTGGTGAAGTTTGTATAATTTGAATTACAGGAGAATTTTTTAGGAGGATGAAAATTTTCTAGGATATTTTTAGGAGATTTTGAAAGTCAATTGTTGTTGTTTATTGTTGTTTATTGTTTATTTAGCATCTATTGGCAGTACACTGCGCTCAGATTTGTCATATTTACATTGTAACATTCCGCCAGTTCGATTATCACAGCGAAGAAGAACTGACAAGAAACTTCACTGGAAATTTTTTCAATGTCCACTTGGTCTATACAAAAATGTTTGCCACTGCCTAGACACGCATGTGCTGATTTGTGACATGCAGCAGTTCATGACAAAGTGAAAACATTTTTACTATGAAATTGTATGGACTACTGGTTTCTGTCACAAACCACCACATGTCGCTATCGCATAACTAATTAATTACATTCATATCGCATCATTAATTATATTTATTTATCATGTGATTCTGACAACTTCTGAAGTATATAGGTATTATGTAAAAAGTCCGGTGTATAG
This sequence comes from Nematopogon swammerdamellus, assembly GCA_946902875.1. Taxonomy (NCBI): domain Eukaryota; kingdom Metazoa; phylum Arthropoda; class Insecta; order Lepidoptera; family Adelidae; genus Nematopogon; species Nematopogon swammerdamellus. Next base: position 157,087 of record OX336339.1, on the reverse strand, counting down.
TGCCATCGTCAAATTTGATAAGAAATTTTATCAAGTCATTATTTGATTTTGTTAGTAAGCAGGTAACATACCACAATGTAGTATAAAATGTCGAGGGTAAAAAAAATAAAAAAATAAAATAGATACACAAGTACCCATTGTCTTAGAGTTAGTAGAGAACATTACGTTATGTCATACTTTTGTACTTAATTTATTATGTGTCAGAATCACAAAATTCGTCAGTTAAGGCATCTTTAATACTGTAATAGCTTTTTTTGATTAATATTTTTTTCAGGGTTATTTTGAAAGAATTTTCACCTAGATTCCTTATTTCCTGTGGTATTTTGTTATAAAATCTAACACTATTACATATAAAACTTTTTGACATTTTAGACAACCTATGTTTTATTCCCAGTAGGTTATCCTTATGTCTAGTATTATAGTTGTGATTGTCCGAGTTAAAAGTGGAGACTAATAGATGCTTTCTTGCATAACAAATGTTTTGAAAGATGTAGGCACCAGGTAAAGTCATTATTCCTATTTCATTAAATGCATAACGACAAGTGTCTCTAGACGTTCATTCCTAGTATACACCGTAGGGCTCTTTTCTGTAATACAAATATTCGGTTTGATTCCGCTGCATTTCCCCAAAACATTAAACCATATGACATAAGACTGTCAAATTAGGCATAGTCTTTGCGGCTTGAATGCCGCAGAGCTCTTTAATTTTTTTTATAGCGTAGCAGGCTGAGCTTAGTTTGCCTGCTAGTTTATCTATATGAGCCTTCCAGGTTAATCTATTATCAAATATTAAGCCCAGAAATGTAATTTCATTAGCTATTTTGAGGGATAAATCATTTACAGTGTTCACAATGTCATCTTGTATGCGTTTCCGAGTACCCAATGCGAAGTGCATTACATTAGTCTTATTTACATTCAATAGTAAATTATTAGATTGAAACCATGACTGTAGTGAATTTATTACTATTACAAATGACTTCCGTAGTTCCTCCATACATAAATCCTTCAAGACAACAGATATATCATCAGCAAACATGACTAATTCTATGTCCTCTGGAACACAGCTAGATATATCATTAACATATATTGAAAAGAAGTGGTCCTAGTATTGAGCCTTGTGGTACACCTATACTGACAGGTTCTACGCCCGACTTTACTCCATTAATATCACAGATTTGTTTTCTATTTTTTAGATATGATTCACATAGATTCAATGCTTTCTCTCTTACTCCGTAGTGTTCAAGCTTCATTAATATGATATCATGGTTTACGCAGTCAAATGCTTTAGATAGGTCACAAAAAATTCCGTATGTTTGCTTTGATTGGTCTAGTGAAGTTAAAACTGATCGGATCATTGATGCAATCGCATCTCCGGTAGACTTGCCCTTTTGAAAACCAAATTGTTTAAAATTAATAATATTATGCCTATTAAAAAATGTGATTAATCTTTTTTCAATACATTTTTCAAATACCTTGCTGAACACTGGTAATAGAGAAACTGGGCGGTAGTTGCCGATGTCTTTACGACAACCTTTTTTGTATAATGGGATGACTCTGGCAATTTTTAGAGCATCAGGAAATGTTCCACTTGCAATACACTGATTCATAACAACTAACAAAGGGTCCACGATACTGATTAACGATTTTAACAGCTTTGGTGACATGTTCCATAGGTCCTGTGATCGTTTTGATTTGAGGTCGCGGAGTATTCTTTTAATTTCTGAATGTGTTACAGGCTCAAAAACAATTGATACAGTGTTGCGAGGTGTGAAAGCTTCCAAATGTTTCAAAGCAATTGGTTACGCCGCCAATTTACGTTTAACCGTTGCGTTATACGCGCTTGAACACACCTCACCTTTAATCCATCCCCTCCCTCGCATCTTCCTCTATCCACAGAGAATACCGCCAAAATTTCTACGGCAGCGGCAACCGACAGTTTTCAAACTGAAGTTGAGTCGCGACCTTCAAACGAACTATACCCGCTACATTACCGCTCCGCTACCACGCTACCGCTTTTGCTCTTGGATGTTCACTAACCGCTTGCTATATCGCCCTCGTTCGAGTCCGCGAGTTGAATATAGAGGCGCCTCTCACAACTACAAAAACCGCGAATGAAAGTGAGTAACGAACTCTCCCGCACGCGAGTGAACTGAGCCGGTCTTCGCCCGTGGTTCCTGCCCCTGGAGTCTGGAGCTGACGAGGAGGCTGCTGACGGATGCGACGATTTCGTAGAAAGAAGCGCTGCAGAAAGCTGTCGAAGGTCAGTGGCGCTATCATTCTCTGGTCCTTCGTTCCTGGATACCAACCTCTTCCCGCACCGCTCGCCCTCATTCATTGCATTTCGTTTGCTACAGTTCATTCGCAAAACTCATTTTCATTCATTCGCGAACTTACTATCGTAAAGTGTCGTTAACCATCCTTCCCGCGCTTATACACGTTCATAGAGCCTGTAATTCATCGTATAAAAATTATCGCAATCAATCAAACCGTATATCAAACGGTAATTTATTACCGCTTTACCCGCAAATTTTACTGCAAAGTAAAATAAACCGTTAACCGCCTTTGACGTCACTGAAACGTCACTCCCTCTCGCTCATACGCACGCATTTCAAGTGATTGCAGATTGTCAACCTGTCAAATTGTCAAACAGGCTGTCAAACTGTCAGCTGATTCTGTTCAGTGACTAACTTCACTCATATCGCTAACCATGGAGCCCTCAGCTCAGGTTCTTATGCTTGAAGAGAAAAGAAAAAGTTTATTCTCAATTGTTGATAAAATTTACAACCACAGTCTTAACGCTACAACCTCCAAAGCGGAGCAAGATACTTTTCTTGTTCGCTTACAGTCGCTAGAGAAGACTCGCTCGGAGTTTATTCAGGTGGTAGAAGATTTAAATGTCGCAAAATTAACCGCAAATCCGAAGTGTAAACCTGACTTCAAATGTGTAGAAGCGTTTGACGAACTATATTGTTTTATTAAGTCAGTTGAACAGAAATGTAAATCACTTGAGCGACCCCAGCCCACTGAAACTAAAGTTTCAGCCGGCATTCATAAACTGAAAATACCTGCGTTAGAATTAAAATCCTTCGATGGTACCTATAGTCAGTGGAATGTGTTCTACGAGAACTTTAGGAGTTTGATTCACGAAAATGATAGTCTGTCGGATACTGAAAAGGTGCAATTTCTAGTAGGAAAACTGACGGGTCGTGCCCTTACAGTATGTGCTGGAATACCTCCTATAGGTATGAACTACACTATAATATGGGAAGCGCTCGTGTCGAAGTACAACGACAAGCGTAGCCTCGCCACAGACTACCTAAAACAAATTCTAAATTTCAAGGCCATTTCCACTGCAAGTCCCGCTGCCCTAGATGCATTTACTGACAAGTTATGCACCTCATTTGCTGCTCTAAAGCAACTAGGTCTCAAAGATCTCACGGACTTTATTGTCACTCATCTCGCACTGTCGAAATTGGACAAAGAAACTGTTATTTCGTTCGAGCAATATAGTAGGAGTGAAGATATTCCAAAGTTCGCTGCACTCGAACAGTTCGTGAAAGAACAATCGAAAATACTCTCCAGATCCAACACAAACTATGCAGCAAAACTCACGACTACCGCAACAAAACAAAACACGCACTCGTTCGTTGTAAATGAACAAAAACAATCGGGTTGCTGCGTTTGTGGTGGTGAAGAGAGGCATCCATTGTTTAGGTGTCACGAATTTGGAAAACTGTCAACGCTAGACAAGATTAAGTTAGTTGAAAAACATTCACTGTGCAAGAACTGTCTAGGTTTTCATCCAACTAAGTACTGTAAATCAATACATTCATGTTTTAAGTGCCAAAAGGAAGGCAAACTGAATCGTAAACATCACTCTGATCTCCATCTTGAAAACTTTGTGCCCGCTCGTAATGACAATAAACAACTTCACTCCGCACTGGTGACAAAACTCGCGCATGCGCAGACCGCTCCATCTAGTTCGCTCTGTACGCAGGCGCAGACCGCCCCGCTGCCTCGCACGCCCTGCGCGCATGCGCCAGCATCTCACTCGGTTTGCGCTCATACGCAGCGGGGCCGACTCCTACCGCCCTCTAGCGAGAACGAGCAGCGGCACGACTCACCGCTGACTTCGCTCAACTGTAAACCCACTATTAATGAGTGTTCACACTCGCTCTCCGCAAAATCGAACGATTTAAGTTTAATTACCGCTAATACCGCAACTAATAACAATCAGTCGTCGACTATGTTATTAGCCACCGCTATTGTTTACGTAATAAATAGTTACGGAAAACAAACAAAAATGAGAATGTTGATTGACAACGGCTCACAATGTAATTTTATAACAGAATCTTGTTGTAAACGCATCGGGCTAAATATTGCCCGCGCTCCCGCTTCCGTACGAGGAATAGGCCTATCCGAACGCCCGGTCAAAGGTCACACACAGCTAACCTTCACCTCTAGAGTTAATTCTCAAAATAAATACAATATTAAAGCACTGGTTATTGATAAAATTACTGACCAACTACCGACCGCATTTGTAGATTTGCAACATCTGCAACATCTGCAAGGTTTACCCTTAGCAGATGAAAATTACAGTTCGCCCTCAGAAATCGATGGACTTCTGGGCGTAGAACTCTTCCCCTACATTCTTGGGTCAGATAAGATCATGAACCCGTTGTCTTCCGCTGTCGCTATAGAAACCACTCTTGGTTATATTGTCATGGGAAAAGCCGCCTGCACTCAAACCTTTCAAGTTCCGGAAAATTCATTTTTTACGACTATTGAGCCCACTATTGAAACGCTAATACATAAATTCTGGGAACTTGAAAGTGTTGAAAATAAAATTCATATAAGTCCCGAGGAGGCACAGTGTGAAAGCCACTTTAACGAACAAACCTATCGCGATAAAACCGGTCGCTTCACAGTAGCGCTGCCATTCAACACTGACCCGTCCGCCTTAGGTAATTCGGCCGCTGTTGCCATGAAACGATTCCTTGCTCTTGAAAGAAAACTGAATGCGAACTCGAGCCTGAAGGTTGGCTATCATGCAACTATTCAGGACTACATCGATCGAGGTTTTCTTTCAAAGATAAATGTACCGCTAGATCCACATAGTCATTATGTTATTCCTCATCACGCGATTTATAGGCCGGATAAAGTGAGTTCGAAAATAAGGATTGTATTGGATGCCAGTTGCAAAACTAGCTCAGGTAAATCTCTTAACGATATTTTACACGCAGGCCCCAATCTTCAAACAAGTATTTTCAACTTGCTGATAAATTTAAGGTTATTTTCCATCGCATTATCCGCCGACATTGAAAAAATGTATTTTCAAGTAATCGTACGCCCTGAACATCGCGCTTTTCAACGCATTTTGTTTCGGTTCGATCCCGACGGGCCCGTAGATACCTACGAGTTTTCCCGCGTTCCGTTCGGAATAAAATGTTCACCGTTTTTGGCTATGCGAGTGATTAGACAACTGGTTGCGGAAGAAGGGCACAAATACCCGTTAGTTCCCGCTGTAATTCCTCAGTCCTTATACATGGACGACTTAGTGACCAGTGTCGACTCACTCGCAGAAGCCAAAGAATTAAACAGCCAACTGGTACACATATTCACGGCCGGGGGGTTCAACCTAACAAAATGGATCTCGAATTCAACTCAAATGATGGAATTCCTTCCCCCATCACACCGCATCTCTCAAGTAATCGGTTTTGACGAGGATTCCGAAACAAAAATAGTAGGCCTACAGTGGAAGCCACTGGAAGATTATTTCTTTTTCAAGGTTCGCTCAGATGAGATAAGGTGCACAAAACGTAACATACTCTCGACCGCCGCGCGTTTGTACGACCCTCTCGGACTAATCGCCATGGTCGTTGCCTTCATGAAGCTGCTAGTCCAGGAGTGCTGGAAGCTGAACCTAGGCTGGGACCAAGATGTACCCAACTCGCTGAGTAAGTTATGGACACAATTTATTACTGAGATAGATTTTCTGTCCGAAATTAAAATACCGCGCCATGTAGGTATTACTCGCACCGCGCACATAACGCTATTGTGTTTTTCGGACGCAAGTGAAAAATGCTATGGGGCAAATATATACGTACGAACTGCTCCCAATGCCCACGCCGAAGGTGAAGTTGCATTATTATGTGCAAAATCGAAAATAGCACCGCTCAAGAAAATATCCCTCGCACGCCTCGAGTTGTGTGCAGCGCATTTACTCTCTAAACTAGTGCAAGTAGTTTTAGAAAATATTACCGCCCGCTGCACTGTCAGTGAAACACTCGCTTTTTGTGATTCTCAAGTTGCACTAGCATGGATTTGTTCCTCTCCGCATAGATGGCAGACATTTGTCGCCAATAGAACCGCATCTATTCAAGAAATATTACCCGCTCCGCATTGGTTTCACGTGCCTGGGGAACAGAACCCCAGTGACATAGTGTCTCGCCCCGCTACACCAAGCAAGGTCGATTTCGACACTTGGTTTCGCGGCCCATCTTGGGCCAAATTACCACGCTCGCAGTGGCCTGTTCAACCCTTTAGCCCTTCGGTTTCAGATGTGATTCCGGAGGCAAAGATTTTCACTCTTCCCGTGTCGATCCCAGAAGAACATCCGCTGCAAGTACTTGCAAATAGGGTTTCATCATGGACAAAATTACTTCACGCTACTGTTTATATTTTACGCTTCTCACGCCGCCTAGTATCCAAAGGTAAAATCACGATTCAAGATCTTGAAATGGCTGAATCAAAATTAATAAAATGTGTTCAATCGGTTCACTTCCTGCAAGAATTAAAATTAATAAAAAATAATAAACCGTCTTCGCTGGTGAAACTCAACCCCTTCCTCTCTGATGATATCATTAGAGTGGGAGGGCGACTTAGCAACTCGTCTCTGGACTTTGAACAGAAGCACCCTGTTGTTTTACCAGCGAAAGATAGAATAGTGGAACTACTGATCACACACGCTCATGAAAATAATTTTCACACTGGTCCGCATTTATTACTCTCGATCCTACGACAAAAATTTTGGATACTAGGTGGACGTAATTTAGTCCGCAAATTAGTACAAAAATGTAACCTATGTTTCCGCAACCGGCCTAAGCCTACCTTTCCACTCATGGGTAACTTGCCAGAGTGCAGAGTGAACGAAGCGAAGAGCTTTAGTCACACCGGCGTCGACTACGCCGGGCCTTTCCACATCACATTGACGCGCCGGCGTGGAGTGAAGAGCCAAAAGGCATATTTATGCCTGTTCGTGTGCCTCGTGACTAAAGCTGTTCACTTAGAACTCGTTTCAGATCTTACAACTGAAATGTTTCTCGCCGCTTTTAAGCGTTTCATCTCCAGAAGGGGACCGGTCTCCGTCATTTACTCTGACGGAGGCTCGAACTTTATAGGTGCAAAACGATACCTAGATGAGCTTTACACCCTACTTTACAGTAAATCGCACATTGACGAAATAAGTCGTGAACTCATAAATAGGAGAATAGAATTTAAAATAAATCCCCCTCTATCTCCTCACATGGGTGGCATTTGGGAGAGCAATATAAAGTCAGCGAAGACTCACCTTTTCAAGGTCGTAGGCACTCAAATACTTACCTATGAGGAGCTTACTACTGTGCTGGTTCAGATAGAGGCGCTGCTAAACAGCCGGCCGCTCTGTGCCCTCAGCTCGGATCCCTCCGAGCCCGCTGCGCTCACACCTGCTCATTTCCTCAATTGTGCACCTCTTCAGTATCTGCCGTCTAAGGACTTGGATAGCCAACCAAACCACCTTAACAGATATGCGTTCCTCGACCACCTGCTCCAATCGTATTGGAAACGATGGCGAGTAGAGTACCTTTCTTCTCTTCAAACTCGGGAGAAATGGAACACACCCTCCAAACCTATTAATAAGGGAATATTGGTCCTTATTAAAGAGGACAATGCTCCTCCGCTCCACTGGCCTATGGGTATCATTGAAGACGTTTTCCTCGGTAGAGATGGGATAGTTAGGGTCGTTCAAGTGAAAACCAAAACAGGCAGCTACAGACGCCCTGTAGTACGCATATGTCCTCTACCAACTCAATAAATCTTTCCGCTTATTCTCTACAATTGTTTAACTTTTACTTAATTTTTTTTTTACCTTTTACCGCATATTCTTTAAACATGTTACCGCAAATATTTTAATATTTTATTTTTTACCGCAATTTTGTTCACCGCTCTACCTCATTGAAGGATCCCTTAACAAAGGGAATCCTCCAAGGCCGGGGGGATGGTTACGCCGCCAATTTACGTTTAACCGTTGCGTTATACGCGCTTGAACACACCTCACCTTTAATCCATCCCCTCCCTCGCATCTTCCTCTATCCACAGAGAATACCGCCAAAATTTCTACGGCAGCGGCAACCGACAGTTTTCAAACTGAAGTTGAGTCGCGACCTTCAAACGAACTATACCCGCTACATTACCGCTCCGCTACCACGCTACCGCTTTTGCTCTTGGATGTTCACTAACCGCTTGCTATATCGCCCTCGTTCGAGTCCGCGAGTTGAATATAGAGGCGCCTCTCACAACTACAAAAACCGCGAATGAAAGTGAGTAACGAACTCTCCCGCACGCGAGTGAACTGAGCCGGTCTTCGCCCGTGGTTCCTGCCCCTGGAGTCTGGAGCTGACGAGGAGGCTGCTGACGGATGCGACGATTTCGTAGAAAGAAGAGCTGCAGAAAGCTGTCGAAGGTCAGTGGCGCTATCAGCAATGTCTTTACAAGGTATAATATTTTTTGTGCTGTTATGTGCAATGGTTGAGAAATATTTATTGAAATGATTTGCAACACTGCTGCAATCAGTTATAAGATTTTCTCCAATTTTTAATTCTACTTGTACATTCTCATCCCTGATAGATCTGCCTGTTTCGTCTTTAATTATATTCCAGGCCATTTTTATTTTATTGTCGGAGCTTAATAATTTATTGTTCAGAAATATCTGTTTGGCACTTATGGATACTTTTTTAAATATTTTACTATAAGAAGAGACGTATGCTCTGAAGACACTACATTTTTTATCTTTCAATAATTCATACAATAAAAAAAGTTTTTCTTTAGATACTACAATGCCTGGTGTCGCCCATTCTACAAACTTTTTCTTTTTAAGTACAGACTTTCGCCTTAAGGGCATATGTTTATCAATATAGGTGACAAAAGTGTTAAAGAAGGATTTGAAACTGGTGTCGCTAGCTATTTGTGAATATTCGATTTTTAAATCTATGTTTAAAGGCATTTATTCTGTCCTCATTTATTAATCTCGATGTTCTGATGGCAATATTTTTATTTTTAATCAGTGCATGATAAATAGAGATTAATTGAGCTAGGTGGTCTGATTGAATACCACATACTACTTTCGTTTCAAAAGTTGTACTGTCTGTAAAAATATTATCAATGCATGAAGAGCATGATTCTACAATCCTCGTATGTTCAAATATAGTCTGGCATAGTAAAAAACTATCCATTAGGTCTGAGAGCTCGTGTTTGTCATCTTTGTGCGTTGGGAATTTAATATTAAAATCTCCACATAATATTATTGACTTATTGTTATTAGAACTTAGTGTATATAGGCATTGTTCAAGTCTTTCTGTGAATACAGAGATGTTCCCTGAGGGGGACCGATATACGGACAAAATAAAGACTGACATCAGTTCAGTACAGCTTACTTCAAAATCTTTTTCAATTGACATGTTGACGATATCTGATCGGTTCTTAGCTCGTAAGGATTCCTTTACATAAATCATAGTGCCTCCTCGTATATAGTTTTTTCGGTGACTACTGCTAATTACATTGTAATTGTTAAGATTACAAATATTCAGTTCATTAGAGTTGATCCATGATTCGCTTATACAAAATATATTTATATTATTGTCCTGAAGAAATAGTTCTAACATTAGCGTCTTACCACGCAGACCTTGTACATTTTGATGGCATACTAGTAGTTTGCCTTCTGAATTATTTTTCCTTATTGTCCTATTATTATTATTTGACAATGTCGATTTATGTTTACATTGTATTTTGATTTTATTTTCATTTTCATTTACAGATGGGAACGCATTTTCAATGTTATTTAACTCACAGTTGACAATATCTTTGGAACTTGGTCTAAAATAAATCATTATCACAAGTTTTTATAAAACGTAGGTTAGATGCCTTAACGCTATAATTACATGTTTGAATGGTCCTTGAGATGAATTTCAGTCCTGCATTAGTCATATAACCTATTCTAGTGTAGCTACTGCTGTCTAAATTATTCAAATCGATGTAAACCATATTGGGTATGGTTCTTGTCAATCCATAGGTTTGTGTGTTGGACCTGTAGGCAGTGGCATTTAATTTGTCTGAATTATGTAGCGTGAGTGGCACATACAAGAGTGAAGTGACAAACAGATTTATTTGTTTATGGTTGCAAACCTCAGCTACATATTTCACACATTTACAGTAAATGTTAGTGTCCTGGTTTGCTTCAGAATTTCCTGTCAGTAAAATTACTACGTCGCCTTTCACCATGCTGTTCACGTACTTAAGAAAGTCTTTGATCACTTCGGTGATAGGAGCGTTCGGCTTGCAGATGGCTGTGACAGAATCCGACGTCTGCAAGGAGTCCCTATAAAGGCTCGCCATATTTCGCCCATGCTCGTCACACAGAATGAGTACGTTTTTAGAGTGGCTGTGGGATGAGGATTTTTCTGCTGAATCTAGGAGAATTCAAAAATTTGAGTTGGCAACACTGCTACTAGGTCAGTCAGTAGTGTCAGTGTCAATTTTAAATTGTCATTTCGCATCACTTTCACACCGCCTCGCATAATTTTTTTTTCGAGATATTGTTTTCTAAACATAATCTTTCTTGTTTATCATTCATTACTCATTACAACAATGATAGAGGAAGACGCCAAGACACTGTGGTGCGGCAACCTGTCCGAGCAGGTTAACGACGAACTGCTCTATGAGTTATTCCTGCAGGTACGTCAGCAGGCTTTTCTTAACCCGTGGAGTCTCATACTTTAAAACATACTACCCCCCTTGAGGCCCAGGCCGCTTTCCCGCGCCTCGGCCTCGAGCGCCGGCTTCGACATAAACACATATTTCATAAACTAAGGGGCCGCGGAGACGATCAATTGCAATTGACAATGTTTACGTGAGCCGCGTACTGACTGAGCGCGGCATACGGCGAGGCTGCCTCGGCCGTATGCCAACCTGGTCGGCTACAATTTGAGCCTACTACCTAGTGCGGGGTAAGGTAAGGGAAGGGACCTACAGTTTTACACCGGTTCCGAACGGTGAAGCAGCAGGTGTAAGGTATGCACGCAATTTTTTCAAATGTGCATGTAGAATTACACATTCTAAGTCTTGGGTTGCTGCGGGAGCTGACGTGTTAAAAGTCTTGGAATGGTACGGAACCCTCTCAATGCGAGTTGGACTAATTAGTATTTCTACTCTTTGAACCACTAACACCACCGTGCTGTGTGTCACCGCAGGCTGGACCGTTGGAGAAGGTGCGGATCCCGCGGGAGCGCGACGGCCGCCAGAGGAACTTTGCATTCATCACGTTCTGCCACGAGGTGTCGGTGCCGTACGCGATAGCCCTCATGCAGGGGACCGCTCTGTTCAACCGCACGCTGGCGCTGCAGTGCCGCAACCAGACGGTGCCTCTGCCTCCGCCGATCCGCTGCACCTCCGAGCACTCCATAGAGTTCTCCGCCCCCGCCAATATGCGCAATCAATTTGAGGAGATGACGGATAACTTTATGCGGCAACACTCGTTCCCCCCGGACAACGGCGAGCAGGACAGCCTGAGTGTGGCTAGCCTCCAGGGCAACTGGAGCCACCGACATCACCCCTACAGGAAGGAGCAGTGGGAGCAGTGGGGGCGGGGGGAGCACACGCGGGCCGCACGCGAGCACCGCGCCGGCCCGCGCGACCTCAACCCCTGGGAGGGACGCCGCGACACGAGGGACCGCCAAAGACACTACGGAGGAAACAGTAACAGAAGAAATAGATAATTCTCAAATAGTGGCCGATGCTACTTTTTAATAAATTTTAATGAACAGTTTCACAAGCGTGTACGTAGGTACATACATAGGCAACAACGAGGTGAACTTTAGCTTCCCGCGACTGTATGTAGTGTTCGCGCAGTTATCATACATATTATGCAGTGCAGAATTGTTGCAAAAGTCAAAGTCAATCATTTTTATTTCATTGAGCATTTTTTTTGGATCCTTATGGTCCCAATGCTATCGAAATCGTCAAATTGGATGATTACATAATCAACATCTCATTTATAAAAATATAGAGTGTAACAATAATAACATTAAATTACCTTTATAAATGAACATACAGATGTATGTGTATGTATAAAGGAAGGACTATGCACAGTCGGCCGTGCTCATCGGGGCTGCTAACGTAACCGCATCAATTATGAATACTATTAGAAAGGTTTTGACATATTTTCGTAATAAAAATTTTTTTTTTGAAATGATGAATTTTTTGGGCCTATCTAATATTATATCAGCACTGAATATGAACACAATGTTGTGACTATCTTATGTATATTGGAGTAAGAACAAAATTAAACAGTTTTTATTAACATTTATTATTATTTATTACATTCAATTTGTTGAAGCGCTTGTGCTTGTCCCCTTCACAACAGCCTGCAACAAAACAAACATGTTTATGGTGACCACGCCGACGGTTGTAATTGTAGGTACATACTAGACTAGACTAGACTAGGTGGGCTCCGCCCGCTCAGCAACCAGAACAAGGGAGGAAGCATTGAATCGAAACCTATGTAGGTCTCTAAGGTGTGATGGGCTGACATTACAGGTGTACATACTACGCAACAATGTGCTCCATAAACAAAGTCTGACGGCCTTTTATTGGAAAGCTGGTTTAATCAGTTTAATGCAGTTTTAACCAGATCAGAGCTGCGCGGGAATTTACTTAGCGGTCCCCCGACTCCTTTAAGTAAACCGAAATAATTTTTGACTTTTTAAGGGTTGGGGATATTTTAAATTTGTAATCTTTTGTCTTTGTCTTTATTCTTACTCAATTTAAGTGATATATTATTTTTGCTATCAACAAAAGCCTACTGGATGTATGTTTTCCATATAAAAAATTTGAAAGTTAGGGGTAAAATTGCTATAATTTCTAATTTTTATAATCAAATATTATGTTTAATTTAAAATGAAATATCTAACGAAAAAAGGATAACATAGGTAGGCACCTAGATTTTTTTTTTTTTTTTTTTTTTTTTTTTTTTATGGAACCTGACACGGTTGGCTACATCACCTACAACATCCGTGATGTCAGCCCATAACACAGGGTGAACTAGGTGCCATGTCAGTGCTTCCCTTCATTTCATGTCGGCTACACTAAACTGGACGGAAAACACGAACTATTTACATAGCAGTTTCGACCGACGTTTCGTTCAGTGCGGTGGTACCAACCCGGCCGGGATAAACCCTACCACCTAGTAAGGTAAGAAGGGAAGGGACCTACAGTTTAACGTGGAATCAGAACCACGGTCAGCCTCCAACGGTCGAGCGGTCACCCATCCAATCACTGACCGCGCTCAGCGTTGCTTAATAACAGTTGACTAACCAACCGCGCCACTGAGCTACCGAGGCTGACGAATTTTCTTATCCCTTAGTCGACTTTTACGACATGCGACGGGGAGAGATGCAGTGGGGCTATTCTTTTTAAGTACCGACCCCACACGGTACAAAACCTAGATATTAATAATATATATTTTTGTGTGTAAAAACACACAAAAATTTTAAAATGGTAATGCAATATTTACGGGTTGGAAAGATACTTCCCCTGGTGTATGAGAAAAGTGGACTTCCCGGTTCTAAACATAATTCGTAATGCGTGACCAAATCACAATTCACTCCACCCCAAAAAACTCTTGGGGGGCCCCAATAGTTTTTGGGGCCCCCCAAGAGTTATAGATAATTATGCATAAAACAATTTTCAAGCACCGAAATGCATTACTATGCGTAACTAACCATTCTGTCTGGATATTTGCGGCGAACAAACATAATTATTTCGTATATGAACAAGATGGAGACACTATAAAGTACCACTCCCATCAGTTTGACTTCTATGGCGATATCATCAATCTTAAGTGCCTTGTACGCCACAACAGTGCCCAGCACGCCCCTCACCAGCATGAACAGAATCAGGTAACTCATCTCAACCGCCACATATATCACGTTCTTGTCAAGTTTCTCTGCTCTTAAAAACCTGCAAATATATGAAATAATAATATTTGAATAGCTTCCGAAATAAAATGGCAACCTTCATGTTTTTAGGGTTCCACACTAAAATGGTACAAAGAAACGGTGCGTAGGTATGTGAACGAGCAGTGCTTATAATGGCACTTCATTGCAGGTCCTTCCGTCAGAATGTCACAGCCCCTTAACTTCTAAACGACAATTTTTAGTATGAAAAAAATATAATATTACAAAATAAAAAAATATAAAAAACCACCTTCAAAAATGTATGAAATAAAAAAAAATCAAACCCTAGAGTTAAAGGCGGTGGTGTTTTCTTTCATGCATAATTTTTGCTTGCTTTAGCACCACCTTTTTCACCTTTAGCACCATTTTTTTTTATTTCATAAATTTTTGAAGGCGGTTTTTACCTATATTTTTTTAAATACCTAGTTTTTTTATTTCACAGTTTTTTTTAGTAATTTTTTGCTATGTACTCGGCGGAGTTTGTTTGAATTTGCGAAATGTATTCCGCCTCGCTTTCCAATCCAAATTCACACGGGAAGCACCAGCTTTCAAATAAAAAGGAATCATCAAAATCGATTCACCCAGTCGAAAGTTCTTAGGTAACAAATATAAAAAAAAATACAGTCGAATTGAGAACCTCCTCCTTTTTTTGAAGTCGGTTAAAAAATATATTCTTTCAATTTGGTGAAAATGTTTTCCTTTCAGGATTTTTAAGGTTCCGAAGGAGGGAAGGTGTGGATCTAAGCTTGCGATGGCTTCACCGAACATATCCGGGCCCATCGGCAGTAGAGGAGGGTATTAATCGAGGCCGGGACTAGCGAGTGGCCACTCTAAATTTCCCGCGCATGCTTCTCGTTTCGGCTCGCTTCAAGCCCTCGTCAGCTAGTCTGCGTTGACTAGGACGCGGGGAAATCACCAGTCCCGCTCTCGACCTCCCTCTCTCTACCTATCCATATTCTGTAGGATGCTTCCAGTGACGTTTTCGAAGCTCTCTCCATATATGAGCTTAGCGTCGATCTTGGGAGCCCTAGATTCTTGAAGAGACTGTAGAGCGACTTCGCTGGTAGTTCTCTTGCTCCGACTTCCACAGCGAAGAGATCAGTCTTGAATCCGTTTCTCACAATCCGGTCTACTAAGTTGCAGTACTTGTTAAGTTTGATGTTGTGGTCCTTCGGTATGTTACTTTCCCATGGAACTGTAAGTTCAACAAGTACTACATGCTTTGTCGCTTTTGAGAATATGAGTATATCCGGTCTTAATGCTGTGGTACAGATTTCCGAAGGCATTTGGTAATGCTTCTCATGTGTGTCCATCAACAATTCCCAATCCTTTGCTGCTCCCAAAATTGAAGAAGGTTTAGTCCTATCTTTGGGCAGCTTATTGGCTCCAGGTTTCACAAAGTTGACCTTCTGGAAGCCGCTACTGGTTTGCCCTTTCCTGGTCCGTGCAATTGACAGGTTGATGGCCTCTCTGATGATTTGGAGGACTTTATCATGACGGTAGGAATACTGGCCTCGCTCAAGTAGTATTTTGCATCCGCATAACAAATGTTTGGCCGTGCCTACGAACTCCTTACATGACGGGCATAGTCTATTTGTAGATTTCCCCCATCTAACTAGGTTACTCGGGTCGGGGAGAGTAAGCTGGAATGCATTTAAGTAGAACTTAAGCAGCTCAGGGGACCAGTTGTATATTATGGATTTCCACTTCAATGCAGGAGGGATGCAGAAGTCACCCACTGTTAGCCAATCATTCTGCATTTCTAGGTTTAAGGCGTGAAGTTTGAAGCCTTGTTCCATGTCCTCCTGAGCAAAACCTTTCAGTATTTATTTATCAGACTTTGCTGTTTCTATGCCCAATCCAGATCTATTGGTGCGTGTACCAACTTGGAATGATTTGTAGAAGTCGAGTCTCGATTCCAGTTCATCTGATAGTGATGTGTTGGGTAAGGCTTGAATAGCGCTATCATTGGAGTCTTTGAGTATACATCGTTTGGCTATTCTCGCCTTTTGATAAAATATCGACGGTTTCTTAATGTTCAGTCCAAAGTTATTGTGAGATCTGTATAGCGTTGACGAGTCAGCCGGGTGAGCCAGTCCAAACCATGATTTCAGGAATCTGGTCACATACGAGTCTAATTTAGTCAGGTTTTGCTTTGTGAAGTCGTAGACGAGAAATGGCCATGAAAGTTTTGATGTCAGGTAGTTATCGTAAATCCATGCCTTTTGTGTACCCAGGAGGGGAAGATTGTCAGTTTGGCGGAGGCTCTCTTCGAAAAGTTGGACAATATCATCAGTAGGATGCTCCTTTCCTCTGCTGGTGATCCTTTTGCCCAAGAATTTAAAAGGAGCTTCATCAGCCACGGTTGCGATTGGTTTTCCGGCTACTGTCAGACCTGGATTGCTCGAGGTAAACTTTGAACCTTTCCTGGTTAAGCTCAAACAGTAGCACTTCGCTGGTTTTATCTTCATCCCTTTGGTCCATTCACAATAGTCATCCACCACCTTAAGAAGCGCCTGATTTTGTTTTGGATTGCGGGTTAACAGCGTAATATCACCCGCAAATGCCAGGATGGCCGCCATATATGTGTCTCCATATTTGAACCTGTATCCCCATTTCTTTTCTTTTACGACAAGCGTATCAATTAGAATGTTGATAACAATGTTAAATGTGACAGGAGAGAGGCAGCAACCCTGGAAAAGTCCTATGCCGTAACGAATTTCCGGTGTCTTCTCCGTTTCGCCTTTTACTTGTATTACAAAGGAAAGTTTTTTGTAGTAGGAGGCTATTATATTACAGATCAGAGGTGGCACATTATACCACTCTAGCGCCTTTAATAGTAGCTCATGGCGCACCGAACCGAAGGCGTTTTCAAAGTCTAACCACGTGGCAGTTAATTGTCTCTCATTCTTCCTTGCATCTCTAAGACATTCAGTCAGCAAAGAATTATGTTCGAGGCACCCTGCAACTCTTGGGAGAAAACCTTTCTGGTACTTCTTCGGTAAGTAGTCGTTGGTACACATGTGTTTGAGTAGTCTGGCCTGTATAATGGAGAAGAATATTTTCGAAATTGTGTTCGTAAGGGCTATAGGTCTAATATCCTTGGGATCAGTAACTTCTTTCTTTTTTGGTAGAAGAACAAACACGGCTTTACCAAGACAGTCTGGCACTTCTCTGTTCGTCCAAATTCTTTTGTAGATGTTCAACATGTGTTTCCGCAATGATGGACATTTTTTGTATATGATGTATGGTATGCCATCGGGTCCCGGGGCGGAACTATTTGGTTTCCTTTTTATGTGGTATTCCAGCTCTTCCATCGTCGGTGAATCAGCATCAAATGCTAGAGGAGGTTCTTTGGGTTTTGGAGCTGGTGGATCCCTGTAAGTTATATCTGCCTCCGGGGTGGTATATGTGGATTTAAAGTAGTTGAACATCTCGTCCGTACTTAACCTAATTGTACCCTGCTGTTCCTTAAAAGCTTTTTTGGCGAAATAAAAGGGGTTCTTCTCGAAAGCTGCTATATTCTGAGCCTTTCGAAATTCATTGCCAGCAACCGTAATTTGCTCAGATACTTTCTGGATGAGTTTTAGGATAGATCTCATCGCTCTGGCTAATTGGTGGCATAGATTTCTGACATAGTATCACTTCGATGTCCGTATGTGTGTCTTGTTGCAGTCTGTATGTCACAGAACCTTGTACGAAAATATATTATTTTGTAAATAGGTACATACCTATGTTTTTTTTTATAGCCTACCGGCACGGATGGATGTGCCCAAAAGTTCAAAGAACGATTAAGACACAGCCAATAACCCCACTCCTCGCGAAACCACGCTCAGAGAGGCGCCATGCCAGCTACAAGGCGGACAAAGAGGTTGTTGTCTAATTTATTAACACGCCTTTTGAAGATTCCCAGGTTATAGGTGTTGGCGAACACACTCGCCGGAAGACCGTTCCATATTTTCCATGTATTTGGTTTAGGTGATACATAAAATAAAATATTTTTTTTTTATTAGGCATGTGTGGCATTAAAGCCCTTTTCAATATCATTGAAAAGGGCTTTGAGGATATCAAAAATATTTTTCATAATTTTTTTACTTACCTAAATTTTTTAATTATAAAAATATGCAAAAAACCTATGCCCCAGTACCGAAAGTACTAAGTCTAAAATAAAAAAAACATCATGCATATAACTGGACTAGTCGAAATTGCGCAAAAAATTTGGGAAAATAATATTTTTGTTAGTTTGGGTTCCGTAGTTACCCTAAAAAAGAAAAAAAAACCCGAACCCATTATAGGATTACTCTTGTGTCTGTCTGTCTGTTTGGTCCGTAAGTATGTGTGTTATTTTCTCCGAATCTACTGGAAGAAAAAAGTTGAATATATTTTTAACCTACTTCCCAAAAGGAGGAGGTTCTCAATTCGACTGTACCTATGTTTTTTTTTTGGTAGGTCATACTTCTTATTTTTTTAAATGCATAGTTAATAAAATTCGAGCATTACCCCTCCCTCCTCACCCTTTGTAAAATAATGAGCGTTTTTTTCGGTTGGCTCGCCGAGACATGGCGGGCGACACGCATTGATATGTCCGTGGTGTGCGGGCGGGCGGGCGGGGGCCGCGGATGCCGTGCCGGCCTGACAGATGCTATGTAAAAAACAAAACCAACTTCCAAAAAAAAGTAGCACTAAAAACTATTTAAAATAAAAATATAAAAACCGCCTTCAAAAATGTATGAAATAAAAAATAACGAACCCTAGAGTTGAAGGCGGTGCTAAAAAGGCTACACAAATCACAAAGGATATCATCCACTCATGTTTTCTTTCATGCATCATTTTTGCTTGCTATAGCACCACCTTCAACTCTAGGGTTCGCTTTATTTTTAACCGACTTCCAAAAAAGGAGGAGGTTCTCAATTCGTCTGTATGTTTTTTTTTTATTATTTATTTTTTTTTTTCCGTCAATTGAAGGCCGATTTAGAAAATTCTTTTTTTGTTTGTTAGGTCATACTTCCGAGGTGGTCCCATTTCAATTTTATCGAAATTGGTTGTGGTTTTCGAAAAATCAACATAATACTATGGTGTAATATATTTGTACCGTGTGGGGCCGGTACTTTAAAAGAATAGCCCCACTGCATCTCTCCCCGTGCATGTCGTACAAGGCGACTAAGGGATATGACTCCCTTCTTATATTACTAGGTGGTAGGGTTTAACCCGCCCGGGTTGGTACCACCGCACTGAATGAAAGGCCGGACGAAACGGCTATGTAAATAGTTTGTGTTTTCCGTCCAGTTCAGTGTAGCCGGCACGACCGAAGGGAAGCACTGACGTGGCACCAAGTTCATCCGGTGTTATGGGCTGACATCACGGATGTTGTAGGTGATGTAGCCAACCGTGTCAGTTTCCATAAAAAAAAAAAAGAGGTGTGTGGTTACCTTCAGCAAAACTTGTGAATTGGTCGTTTTCGGCAATTTTCAGTTTGATAAATTAGTATGGTGTGTGGTTACCTTCAGCAAAAGTTTTGTGATGTGGACTTGCAGTCTGACACATATGGCGAATAATTCTGTACCACTTCAATCGATTTCGATTATTCGATTTCGATTATTCTTTTTTATGTAATATTACTAATAATATTACTAAAAAGAATGAAATAAAAACTGTTTTAAAAAATATTAAACCGATTTCCAAAAAACCAAAAAAAAAAGAACTAAAAAGTATTAAATACCTAATATTTTGAAATTTTCTCTGTCCTGTTGAAATACATGAATCGATATACTAGTGATACATATTCGGACCCTTATTTCATGAATATTCTAAATTAGAAATTTTTTATCTTTTCCGACCGGCCAGGTGCGCTTAATTTATTATGGTACGAGCACCATCGAGCTGGTCTGATGATGGAGACAGAAGGTGGCCATAGGAACTCCTAAACTACACAAGATAAACCCATCGTGTTTGGGCTCGTTGCATTTGTCTTCACGAGCAATTTACTTTAGACCTAAGAGATTCTCAATTCGACGGTATGTTTTCTTTTTTTGGATGTTTGTTACGCGATTACTCCATCAAAATTGTGGGCCGATTTTGAAAATTCTTTTTTTTTTTATTTGAAAGGGGATAACCCTGAGGTTTTTGAAGTGAACACTTTTTTAGCGGCGCTTGGCACTTTTTTAGGTGGGTAAAAAATGTATAACTCGCGACATCGCGTCAGGGTCATTTTTAAAATGAAACCTTAAGTCATTGCATTAAGGGTTAAGTTAGAGTGGCACGGGATCTGCCGGCACTCCCGGAGTGCAACTGTTAAGTAGGGTTCGGTAACACGTTTATGTCTGTCCATTCTACTAAGTTCTGCAAAATGAATGTAGGGTTCCGTAACAAATGCATGTCTGTCTGTTCTACTAGTTTCTAAGAAGCTTGAAGTTGAAGGCGGTGCTAAAGCAAGCAAAAATGATGCATGAAAGAAAACATGAGTGGATGATAATATCCTTTGTGATTTGTGTAGCCTTTTTAGCACCGCCTTCAAGTCTAGCGTTCGTTTTTTTTTAGGTTTTTATTTCATATATTTTTGAAGGCGGTTTTCATATTTATATATTAAATAGTTTTTTAGTTTTACTTTTTTTAGGAAGTCGGTTTTATGTTTTTTATTTCATAAATTTTTGAAGGCGGTTTTTATATTTTTATTTGAAATCGTGTTTTAGTGCTACGTTTTTATGGAAGTCGGTTTTATGTTTTTTAAAACAGTTTTTTTATTTTACAGTTTTTTTTAGTAATTTTTAGGGTTCCGTAGTCAACAAGGAACCCTTATAGTTTCGCCATGTCCATCCGTCTGTCTGTCCGTCTGTCCGCGGCTTAGCTCAGAGACCCTTAGTACTAGAAAGTTGTAAGTTGGTATGGTAAGTTGGTAATACATATTAATAACGCCGACAAAGTGGTAAGATAAAAATTTTGAAATAATTTTTTTTAGGGTACCTCACGTAAAGTTGGGATGAATTTTTTTTTCACGTCTACCTCATCGTGTCGGGTGTCGTTGGATAGGTCTTTGGGTTTGTGAAAACCTTTTTTCGATTTAGGGATCCGTTTGCGAATTATTAAGCTTTTAAGTGCTAATACTACTAGTACAACCTGTACCTTAATAAACTGCTGACGCATGCTAAATATTAATTTGACTAATTGATACATTAAGTATCAAGTTTATTGAGCACGCATACTAAAATATTAATTTGACTAATTGATACATTAAGTATCAAATTTATTTATTTATTTTTGGACATTGTACTACAATGTGGTATGAATATTTATAATTGACATGACTTGATACAATATGTATCAACAATTTCTGACAAAGGCTCTATACACCTGATTTTATTTATACTTTTACTTTTACTTTTGATTTTATTTGGTCAGAATTATCAAGCTTAAATTATAGTTATTCTAGCTTTCAAACTATATCTTAACACTGTAAGCGGTGTCTATTGTGTAGGTAGTCACAATGTATTGTAATTGAAGACGTTAAAAAAAGAACCCTGCGGAGTTTCTTGCCGGCTCTTCTTTGTGGGTGTAATCGAACCGGATTGTAAAAACTAAACAGGACAAATTCAAGCGTAGTGTCCTACCATACGAATGATGAATAAAGAATAATGAATAATTTTTGTTAGAGTCAAGTGTCCCCCCCCCCCCCCCCTTCCAGCTAAACGGTTGTTATTAGATATGTGAAAAAAATCACAGCAGTAGTATATATATCGAAATTAAAAGGAAAACTATCACAGCTAAGTAGGCTGTACAGGTTGACGAGTAATAGTCGACCAACTTATAAAATGTACGGACGACTGCCATCATTTCACTGTTGAACAACTTTTTCAAATTAACATTCATTTATTTCTCCTACAAAATTATACAAATAATCAAATCATTTATTTTGATAGGGTTCCGCAACTACGGAACCCTACACTGCGCGTGGCCCGACACGCACTTGGCCGCTTTTTGCTATTAATGTACTCGGCGGAATCCGCCTCGCTTTCCAATCCGATCTTGACCAAATTAAAATGGGACCACCTCAGGGCTATCCCCTTTAAAAAAAAAATAATAATTTTCAAAATCGGCCCACAATTGACGGAGTAATCGCGTAACAAACATTAAAAAAAAAAAGAAAACATACCGTCGAATTGAGAATCTCTTAGGTCTAAAGTAAATTGCTCGTGAAGACAGATGCAACGAGCCCAAACACGATGGGTTTATCATGCCATGCAACAAACACGATGGGTTTATCATTTGTAGTTTAGGAGTTTCTATGGCCACCGTCCGTCTCCATCATCAGACCAGCTCGATGGTACTCGTACCGTAATATATTAAGCACATCTGGCCGGTCGGAAAAGATTTCAAATTTAGAATATTCATGAAACAAGGGTCCGAATATGTATCACAATATCGATTCATGTATTTCAATAAAATGACAGAGAACATTTCAAAATATTAGGTATTTAATACTTTTTACTTAAATTTTTATTTTTTGGAAATCGGTTTTATATTTTTTAAAACAGTTTTTATTTCATTCTTTTTAGTAGGTACCTAATATTATTTATTAGTAATAGGTACCTATTT
Source organism: Nematopogon swammerdamellus (assembly GCA_946902875.1). Classification (NCBI taxonomy): domain Eukaryota; kingdom Metazoa; phylum Arthropoda; class Insecta; order Lepidoptera; family Adelidae; genus Nematopogon; species Nematopogon swammerdamellus. The sequence goes on along the minus strand of OX336339.1, from coordinate 134,231 downwards.
AAAAAAGAATAATCGAAATCGGTTGAATTGGTACAGAATTATTCGCAAACTGCTGAATAAGTGTCAAACTGCAAATTGCTGAATAAGTCCACATCACAAAAGTTTTGCTGAAGGTAACCACACACCATAGTAATTTATCAAACTGAAAATGGCTGAAAACGACCACATCGCAAGTTTTGCTGAAGGTAACCATAAACCATAGTATTATGTTGATTTTTCATAAACCGCTCTGAAGTATGACCTACCAAACAAAAAAAGAATTTCTAAATCGGCCCTCAATTGACGGAGAAATCGCGTAACAAACATACAAAAATAAAAAAAACATACAGTCGAATTGATAACCTCCTTCTTTTGGGAAGTCTGGTAAAAATACAAAATGAAATCACCATCGGATCTGCAACAAGGGATTGGTGACCTCGAGGGCGCCGAGGGCGCACCCGAACACGCAGCCGCCCCTCTTGGTGTGCATGAAGCGAGTGATGAAGAGCAGCGCGCTCACGTGGTGGCACAGCATGACGAGGCTCTCGGTCCAGTAGGCCGCGCACCACAGCAGGTCGAACGCGAAGTAACCCCACGACGTGAGCATCAGCGCGTAGTGCTGCGGCAGGCACGGCTCTGCGGTGCAGCGCAACAAACACTCTCTTACTCTTACTACTAACTAACTAACTACGTGGTGGCACAGCATGAGCGCGCTCTCGGTCCAGTAGGCCGCGCACCACAGCAGGTCGAACGCGACGTGAGCATCAGCGCGTAGTGCTGCGGCAGGCACGGCTCTGCGGTGCAGCGCAACAAACACTCTCTTACTCTTACTACTAACTAACTAACTACGTGGTGGCACAGCATGAGCGCGCTCTCGGTCCAGTAGGCCGCGCACCACAGCAGGTCGAACGCGAAGTAACCCCACGACGTGAGCATCAGCGCGTAGTGCTGCGGCAGGCACGGCTCTGCGGTGCAGCGCAACAAACACTCTCTTACTCTTACTACTAACTAACTAACTACCTAACTACGTGGTGGCACAGCATGAGCGCGCTCTCGGTCCAGTAGGCCGCGCACCACAGCAGGTCGAACGCGACGTGAGCATCAGCGCGTAGTGCTGCGGCAGGCACGGCTCTGCGGTGCAGCGCAACAAACACTCTCTTACTCTTTCTACTAACTAACTAACTACCTAACTACGTGGTGGCACAGCATGAGCGCGCTCTCGGTCCAGTAGGCCGCGCACCACAGCAGGTCGAACGCGAAGTAACCCCACGACGACGTGAGCATCAGCGCGTAGTGCTGCGGCAGGCACGGCTCTGCGGTGCAGCGCAACAAACACTCTCTTACTCTTACTACTAACTAACTACTTACCTACGTACGATAGTAGTGAGTTTGCTGCTATGTAAAAGACATTTCAATTCCAACTGACATTTAATGTTTTTCTTATAACAAATTATTACCATACAAACCACCCTCACACTTATTACAAATTATATAACTTCCCTCTATATACAATGAAACAGAACCCTAAACAAAAAATAAAAATGTTTTTTTTTATTTTTGTTAGTTTTGTTTAAGAAAGGATTTCTTAAACAAAACTAACACAATACATCTCCTACAATACCTCTGCTTATCTCTTCCTAAAAATAAATATTTAAGGTATGTAACTAAACTATTTATTCTGTTTACTTATATATATTTATTGGCCAAATCTGTCGGGAGGGCGGCGCTGACGTGTGGAACAACGTAAAAACACTGGTGGCGCTGGGGGCTGAGGTTCGGGGGGTGCCGACGCTGATGCTTCAGCAGGCGGAGGTGTCATTTATTCTAAGGAATTTGGCTCCTGAGGAAGTACGACCGTGTCATCCTCGCCTGATGTTTGATTCGAATCTTCAGAAGTAGGCATAGTCGTTTGTTGACGTGCAGACGTCTCGATTTGTGTATTTGGGTGACGCGATCTCAATTGATCTATATGTCTTTTGATGATTTGACCGTTTTCCCTTTCCACCGTGTATAATCTGGAACCTAACAATTCTTTTACAACTCCAGACACCCAACGATCGTTCCCTAAGAAATAGCGTGCCCATACCAAATCACCGATAACAAAGCTCCTCTCTACTCCTGTGCTAGCGGCTGTCCGGCTCTGCTGAGCCTCTAGTACTCTGGCACCAACATCAGGCCTCAACAGATCGAGTGCGCACGTAGACGCCTACGCTGTAACAGCATTGCAGGTGATGACCCTGTCTCGCTAACTTCTGTGTTTCTATAAGTGAGAAGAAACTGTTGTAAAACTAAATCTACATTTGCCTTTTCTCTAGTTGCCTTCTTTAATCTCTGTTTCAGAATTTTTACCGCGTCCTCTGCTGCTCCGTTTGACTGAGGGCGATGAACTGGACTGAATTCCATTCTAATGCCGTTTTGTCTCAAGAATGCCGCGTATTCTTCTCCATTAAATGGAGGGCCATTGTCTGCTACTACGATCTCTGGAACCCCGAATCTAGCAAACGTCTCTCTCAACCTTTGTATTACACTCGATGCATTCGTTCTGTTCATCTTAAATACTTCAAACCATTTACTTGTGGTGTCCTTGATCACCAAGTACATAACACCCAAATATGGACCTAAAAAATCCAAATGTATTCTACTCCAAGGCTTACTACAGTACTTCCAAGGAGATGGAGGTGCTCGCGGAGGAGCCGGTGCCTCAGCTGCACAAACCTCGCATCGTTTACAAATCTCCTCAATGTCTGCATCTATTTTGGGCCACCACACATAACTACGTGCGATACTTTTCGTTTTTACTTCCCATGTGACTTGAATGCAGTTCTGTCAAGATCCTTTGTCTCAATTTTGGAGGTATAATGACTCTATGCCCCCACATTATACAACCGAGCTCCGAATACAATTCATCTCGCCTGCGGAAGAACGGTAATAGCTCTGGATCTGGTCAAGAAGACGGCCACCCTGTCTGCACTAAGCGCAATACCCTACTGAGTATGGGATCCTTTTCTGTGTTTGATTTTACCTGCTTATGGTTTAAAGGTAGCTCATCTTCAACATAATTCAAATACGTGCACTCTTCTTGTAACTCTTGCGCGTTATCCTGGCAAGGTAGACGAGACAATGCGTCAGCACTATTATTCTTACTAGAAATATACTCTATATCGTAGTTGTAACCAGAGAGTAAAACTGCCCACCGTTGCAAACGATTCGCTGCCATTATTGGAATGCCTTTTTTTGGTCCAAAAATGGAGACCAGCGGTTTATGATCTGTTCTGAGGATGAACCGCCTACCATATAAATACTGGTGATATTTTTTTACTCCAAAAATTATGCCCAAAGCTTCTTTGTCTATCTGCGAGTAGCCACGTTCCGCGGAGTTTAATGTACGCGAACTGAACCCTAGTGGTCTCTCCCCCTGCGCTGTGATGGCGGACAAAACTGCTCCTACACCAACAGAGCTGGCATCACATGTTAAAATCAGTTGATTATTTGGATCATAGTGAGCTAATACTTGTGGCGATATCATTATTCGCTTAATCTCTGCAAACGCCCTGTCACAAGCTGTATTCCATTCGAAAACGGTTTTCTTTTTTAAAAGTGAATAAAGCGGATTCAAAATAGTACTAATGCCCTGCACAAACCTTCCGTAATACATAACGAGGCCTATGAACGCTCGTAATTCAGTTACATTAGTCGGCGTCGGTGCTTCTTTGATAGCCTTCAACTTATCATCGCATGCTGAAACCCCTTCTTTAGAAATCTTATAACCCAAATAATCAACAGAGTGTTGAAAAAACTTACACTTCTCTTTCTTCACTCGCAGACCGCACTCCTTAAGCCGGTCGAAAACAGCATTTAACGCTTGAATGTGTTCATCTTCGTTCTTACCAGTGATCAATATATCGTCTAGATACACGACTATGTTAGGTATGCCGTTTAGAATTTCCTCTATCCTCCTTTGGAATATTCCTGGACTCAAAGAAAGTCCAAACACTAACCTAGTGTACTGGAACAAGCCTCGATGTGTGTTGATTACTGTATATTTCCTATCTTGTTCTCTAAGTACCAATTGAGAATAAGCCTGAGCTAAATCGATTTGGCTGAAATGCTCACCACCCTGTATACTAGCCAACAAATCATCCACACGTGGAACGGGGAAACGGTCAACCTCTAAAACTTTATTGACAGTATTTTTATAATCAGCACTTACCATCTTTTTTTAAGACAGGAACAATAGGCGTGGCCCACTCTGAAGATTCTACTGGTTGTAATATACCTTCCTGTATGCTTTTGTTTAATTGATCTTCAACTTTGTCTCTGAGAGCATACGGTAGCGGTCTCGCCCTCAAATATACTGGCACAGCATCCGCCCGAACCCTCAGACCGACAGCATCACCGGTGTATCGTCCCAGTCCGTCAGCAAACACCTCAGAATATCTGTCAACAAAGTTTGTTTCATTAAATTTAGAAACACGATGTCCTACACCACCGTGCGTGAGCTGATTGATTGCTACTGGAAATGATACATGAATATTTAAAGCTTTCATCCAGCGTCTGCCCAACAAGCAAGTTTTGGCTCTCTCGATTATAAATAAATCTAACCGTTTCTTCATTCCTTGATACTCGACAAGCGGCTGCACCATACCATACACAGGAACGCATTCCCCAGTATAATACCTTAACCTAACATTGACAGGCTGCAGTTTTAGATGACGCAACTTCTTCAAATATAGATCAGTGCTGATGCATGATACTTTGGCACCTGTGTCCACTTCCATGGTCAACTTTTCGCCTTCCACACACACGTTGACCTGTATTTCTTCATCGTCATCTTCAGCAGATAGGTTATTATTGCTAAATGTTACCTCTTCTAGCTCCGCTCGGTGTTCCTTCTCTTCCTCCAGAAAATAGTGAGACTGACTCTCCGGACACATTTTCTGTAGGTGCCCTTTCTTGAGGCATACTCGACAAGTATGAAATCGAAATTTGCAATTTTCCATCTTGTGTTCAAAACCGCATACATCGCACCTGCCCTCGGCAGCCGTCGGGCGCCGCCCTCCGCGCGTATTGTACTCTACGTGAGCGGTACGCGAGGGACCGGACCTGGGTTCACGTGTCTGTTGCCGCCGCCTCCGTCACTCCTTCCGAAAACACGGCTCGCCGGTTCCCGTGGCTTGGTCGTCACAGAATGTACAGTACTCTCAGATGTCGTAGATACATTCTTTTTTGCTACTTCCAAGGATATAGCTAGCTTTACTGCTTCAGAAAGATTCAGTACATCTACCTCAAACAATCGCTGACGAATGCTGTCATTTGAAAGCCCACATATGAATTGTTCCTTCAGATGTTCTTCTATCTGGTCGCCGAATTCACAGAAACGAGCGAGTTTTTTTAACTGAAGTACAAACTGTTCTATGCTTCCTTGCTGTTGTTTGTACTGACGGAATTTGTGCCGCTCCACCAACTTGGATGACCTCTGCCCTAAATGCTCGTCCATGATTTGCACCAACTCCACGTATGTTTTTTCTGCTGGTTTTTTAGGATAACATAAAGCGGAAGCGATCTCATAAGCGTCTCTCCCCATAGAAGCTATCATGAATGGTACCTTCTTTTCCTTGCTCACATCATTCGCCAGAAACCAGTTCTCCATGCGTTCCACATACAGCGCCCATGTGTCGCTCTCCTCGTGGAACTCTCCGATGGTCGATTTCGCCATGATGGCGTGGATTTTTTTAATAATTTTCGTCGCCAGTTAGTGAGTTTGCTGCTATGTAAAATTCATTTCAATTCCAACTGACATTTAATGTTTTTCTTATAACAAATTATTACCATACAAACCAGATAGAGCTAGCACTAGGTAGGTGTATGTGTTCGTGTTCGTTTCCCTCACACAGCATTAACTGCTTTAACCGATTATATTATTATTTTATTATCCTGTATAATAAAATAATAATATAATCGGTTAAAGCAGCGGCCGCGGCGGCTGGCCCAGTTATAGTGGTCCAAAAATTTTTCTTAGATGGAGGACATCATGTTGACGCATTTAAAAAAAAACATTAGTTCCGCGAAAATCAATAGTTTAGAAGTTATGATTTTTTTTAACTTTTTTTGAAATTTCTCTATTTTAGTCACATTAACCGCTCTAGTTGGATATCTATTCCACAAAATCGAATAAAATTTGGTATGGAATTAGAGGAGACATGTAGCTAGTACGTAATGAATAGTTTTTAGGTTTACTCCTAGACTGTACTGTTGCTATAGCCCTTTCAGTGAATTTTTGTTCAGTTTACATTAAAACTGAATAATTTTTGAAAAATCACAGTAAAAAAAAACGTACTACCGGAGATTTTCCCATGCCCTTGTTAGTTCAACCACTATTTCACATTATTCACAAACCTGTCTCTAACAGCGCTAGTCTACACATGAAAAACTGTTTAATAATGTTTAAAAAAAAAAAATTTTTTTTTAATTAACGTAATCGTCTCTTTTTATTGTAGTGACTTTGTACACATTATGTTGATTTTGAATATGTTACAATTGTTACACCACTAAAATTTTTGGTCTGAAGAATTGCGATATGTATAGGTAGTTTCTAAGGGCATGGGCAAATCTCCGGTACTGTACTTTTTTATTCACAGTGATTTTTCAAAAATTAAACTGAACTAAAATTCACTGAAAGGGCTATTAGCCTAAGAAATGGGGAATTCGTTGTATGAAGACCCCAACATTAAATCCTCAGTCGTTTTTTTCTTTGGTAGGTTGTAGTATATTATGAGCCAAAGCTTATATAAAAAAATCCAACAAAAAACCAAGCCGAAGTTAGGTATTTATACCTAAAAGTACAAATGGCTTAATATATTGGACTGAGAAATTCCTCAGTTCAAAATTATTTTACAAAATGATTTATTTGCATCAGTATGTGATACATTATGAAAATCTAAAATTTTGTTCAAATGGAACTGTTACTTTTAGAGATATTTCCTTTTTTTGCCCGTCATTTCTATCGGAAAATTGCTCAGTCGAGTTTTTATTCTCGCATGTCCTTAGAATGTAATTTGGCGTAACGGGTAAGAAAATCCAAAAAAAAATCCATACCAAAAGCTAGTTATTGAAAATGTATAAAAACGCAGTAGGGAAAATTCCTCAGTCGGATTTCTTTTTTTCATTATGTTAAGTAATCACATTTACACTCAAAACCAAAATATCCAAAAAAATAATCAAGCAGAACACCGAATTTTGAAAATCTATCATAAATTTATTCCATTATAACGCGATAATGCACCGTCTTTCCTTACAAGTTGGTCCGGTTTAGAATGCGCGAGCTAAGTGAGACTCGTATATATGCATATCTACCTACTACGTTGCTAGCTTTCGTAGAATACTTACACAGCCAGCACTAGCACATACAGCACTAGCGTAAATATACCGACGAAATGAAGCGAGGGTCACGTGCAAGCTAATATAAGTAGAACGACCCGCACATAACGCTCAATTTGCGGTGACAGTATCAGAACAAATCAGTATCTGATTTGTTCATCGGTGCGTAGGTTTGACAACAATAATTAGAAAAAACACATTGAAAAAAAAAACACGGTTCCTGTATGGTAACCCCCCTTCATTTTTTACATTTTCTACGTTTTATTGTTTGTTGTTATATCCGCCATAATAACACATATTCTGTGAAAATTTCAACGGGCTACCTATTACGGTTCTAGAGATACAGCCCTCGGACAGACAGACGGACGGACAGACAGACAGACGGTGTAGGCTTAGTAATAGGCTTCCGTACGGGATACGGAAACCTAAAAAATGGGTATAAAACATAATATCACATTAGCCCATCACAGACGAAGCTATAATATATATTAATATAAATCATAGCAAGGCCATGGACTTATTTATTTATTACTAGCTATCACTGAGCAGAGCAAGGCATATTAAGATATATTTTCTATAGTAATCTTCGAGTGACCACAGACGCAGCTATAAGATAGGTATATTTTTATTACTTTCATCCTCGTACAGCACACAGTGACATACTCCACGGTCGGCATCCTCCCTTCCGTTTCCGCACTTACAAATCTCGATTCAGTTCGTCCCGGAAGTAGCCGTGCCCCGTGAGGAGCTGGGACGTTATTTGGTATGGGTGTACCCAGTGGCTTCTCAATCCCTCCCCGACACATATAAAGAACCTGCGGAGGTGTCTGCCAGTGGTGGATGTGTCCCACAGTCCCACCCCACCGCACCTGCCAAAGTGACAAGACCTCTCGCCCGATGGCGTGCCTCATCCCATGGAACATCTCTCGATGCGCAAAGTCCAAAGCGCAATATCCAAATGTACTTGAACTAAAGAAGGAATCGAGGAAGGAATACAACCGCCTCTTCAGATCCAGCAAGAGATCTATTGCCAGGGCCAAATTTGAATACATCGGCAGAATCGGCGATAGACTGAACCAGCACCCAACTGGGAGTCGTGAGTTTTGGTCTCTTGCCAAATCTGTCGAGTCGAGTTTCTGCCGCTCCTCCCTTGGCGTAGGCCATATTGGAGTAGGAGAGACGGGATGGAATAGGCGCGTCAGCACTGGTGTCAGCTCGGGAGCATACCTAGGAGTTCTCACACCTAGGTATGGATGGGGGAGTGGCACCCCCATGGTCCAGGTTGGAGTTCCTCGCAAAGAGAAATACCAGTAAGTCGGTTTTCTCCTTTGCGGAGTGGGCAAGTGAGCCTCCAGGACAGGTAGAAGAGAGGAGCGGCAGAAATTCGACTCGACAGATTTGGCGAGAGACCAGAACTCACGGCTCCCAATTGGGTGCTGGTTCAGTCTATCGCCGATTCTGCCAATGTGGTCAAATTTGGCCCTGGCAATAACCCTTTTGCAGGATCTGGAGAGGCGGTTGTATGCCTTCTTCAGTTCGGATACGTTTGAATCACGTCCGGCACGAGCGCGCGACCATGCACGATAAGCTGCGCATTTAGCTGCGACAGCATCAGCACAGTCGCGGTTGTACCATGTTTGGCTTTTACCACCGAGGTGGGCAGAGGCGCCAGGGAATAAACATTTCCATTGCCCCCAGAACCACCTCGGAAACGGTATTAGCGCATTGCGACGGATCCTCCGAACTGAAGCAGATCTCTCTCCAAGGGTAGGATGCGAAGTGTTCTCGCATCCCATCCCAATCTGCTGACGCGTAGAGCCAAATTCAACGCGTTCCTCAAGTACGGGACTGAGGAGGCGAAAATGGCACCGTGGACCCCACTATACAGTGATCAGAAGAACCCAGCGGGGCTCTCACTGCGACCTTATATCCAGTGGGGTTCGTCGTCAGCAGAAGATCCAGCAGAGAGGGTTCATGACCGTCTATATCTGGCAGCCTGGTGGGCTGGTCTACCAGTTGAGACAGGTCATGCGTCAGGGCGAAGTCGTAGGCGGCTCTCCCCGCAAAGTTATTTCTCCTGGAGCCTAGCCATGCCTCGTGATGGGCATTGAAGTCTCCAAGGAGAACCAAATCCGCGGTGGGGAACCGCTCTTGGACTTTGTCTACCGCTCCACTCAGGTACTCGAATAACCGAGCTGTCTACGCACTGCCAGAATGCGACCTGTAGAGAAAGGCGTACACCCGCGACACCGTTCCCAGATCCACGTGGGCTCAGAGTATTGAAAGCTCGGAGTCCTCAATGCAGCGCAGGCGACGACAGCAAATATCCGCCCTGACAAACAGGCAGACCCCGGCTCGCGAGCGGAAGGCTTCTTCCAGGGTGTAGCCGGGGTAGTGCAGGTAAGAAGTGTCGGCAGGGCGAGATATTTGCGTTTCCGTCAGAAACAGCAAGGTCGGTGTTATGTTTTTGAATTAAACATACGAATACAGTTATAATATTATATTTTCCATTTTAGACAATAATAAACATGTAATGCTGAAAAGTCATAATTGACAAGTGTCATTTAACTTTTTCTCTAATGGCTACCACAGTCCTCCCTCTAGATCTTACATCACAGGACCTGATCGATGTGCCGTCGGTGTATGAAACCATCATCGGTCTCTACTTCGTAATGTAGTACACCTAGTCTCTGTTTAACTGTACCGAATATCCATTTTTGGTTCTTTGTAGTTGAATAATTTCTGACTTGTACGCTCTCCCCCACATCAAATTTTCTCACTCCGGTGTCTTCATATATTTTATCTTGATCTTTTATTCTACCAGATTTCATCAAGTCGATTCTTGTTCTTATATTTCTTCCAAACATGAATTCGTAAGCACTGTTGCCGGATGAGTTAGGTACCTTCCTTAATTGCATAAGTATTCTGCTTATTCTTAGATTTTGATCCACCTTTCCGTATACGCTCGATTTTAATGCTTGTTTTATAGTTTGAACAAATCGTTCGGCCAAACCGTTAGTAGCAGGGTGGTATGGTGCTGATGTTTTATGTATGATGCCGTTTGATCTCAAGAAATTATTAAATAGGCTTGCCGTGAATTGTGGACCGTTGTCGGATACCACTGTGATTGGTAACCCGAATGTTGTAAATAACGGTCTCAGTTGTCTAATGCACCATTCTGACGTCGTATTTTTTGTAAGTATAACTTCAATCCATTTACTGTATGCATCCACCACAATAAGATAATAATATCCACCTATTGGTCCGGCGAAGTCCATATGAACTCTCTGCCATGGTTCCTCGGGAAGTTGCCATGGGTGATGAACTTTAGATGGTTCATTTCTTTTCATACAACATTCTTTGCACGTTTTTACCATTTCTTCAATGTCTTTATCAATATTCTTCCAGTAACAATAACTTCTTGCCAACGCCTTCATCTTAGTCATTCCTAAATGTCCGACGTGTAATTCTTGTAGAATATCCTTTTGTAATGTTGGTGGTATACAAATTCTGACACCTCTAAAAATGCAACCATCCTGTAACGAAAATTCATTATCTTCATATCCCTGGTCCTTTAGCGATTCGCCTTTCTCTAATTTTTGAAGTATTTGTTTCAATGTAATTTCTTTATTAGTTTCAATGTAAATTGTTTCCATTGTGACTGGCATTGTCTCAATTTGATGTAATTGGAACATTTCAGATTGGTCTTTGTAATCTTCTTTCGTACGTTCTACAGGAAAGCGAGACAGTTGGTGACATTGGTGTCTTTAGATAGAAGGATCACGGGAGACACTGAAAATGGGAAGCAAGAGCGGAATTGGATGGAAGATACCTTGGTACACAGTAAGGTAAATGAGAACTTAGTAAGAGAGGAGGTGCCTCACAAGGAACGGGAACAGCGAGGGGAGACTGGAAATAAAGAAGCAACCGAAGGCACACCGAGCGCGAGTAGAGAGCTGCAGAATACAGATTCGGAAGGTGAGTGGAGTGATGCGCTCGAATTGAGACGCAGATCAGATTTAAAAAGGCCTAAAAGGTTTGAGGATTATCAGTTAAGTTATGCATTTATTAGTGACTTTGGTGATAACCCTCAGTCTTATGAAGCGGCAGTGAAAAGCAACGAAAGAAATAATTGGCAAAAAGCAGTGCAGAAAGAGCTTCAAGCATTAGAAAGTAATACAACTTGGGAAATAGTAAGTACACAGCCCGAAGAGAAAGTCATAGACACTAAATGGGTTTTTAGAAAAAAACAAGACAATGAAGGTAACGTAATATGTAAAGCTAGACTCGTAGCACGTGGATTCCAGCAGGACGGAGTCTTCTTTGAAGATGTATATGCTTCAGTCATCAGTCTCACTACGGTAAGATGCCTCCTGTCGATAGCAGCTGTATTTAAATGGAAATTACATCAATTAGACATATGCAGTGCCTTTTTGCACAGCCAGATCGATGAAGATGTCTTCATTTACCTACCTGAAGGCCACTGTCAGCAAAGAAAAGTAGGAAAGTTGAAGAAGGCAATTTACGGTTTAAAAAAAGCGCCCAAATACTGGTATAATATGTTTAGCGATTTTATGATTAGAGAAGGCTTCACCAGATCAAAAACAGACATGTGTATGTATATCAAAATATCAGAAAGGGTAAAAATGTATGTAATGCTTTATGTCGATGACATTATTATCACCGGCTCAGATGAAAGTGTAATTTCCTCCATAAAACATAAAATTAGCACTTGTTTTAAAACAAAAGATATGGGGCTAGCATCCAACTATTTAGGTTTACATATAGAACAATATGAACAGTACATAACTATCGATCAGACAGCCTATCTTAAAGATGTTCTGAAAATGTTTAAAATGTCTGATTGCAGCACCGTCGCTACTCCATTGGAATTTAAGTTTGATTGTAAAACATTGCTACGAGAAAGTTCTGAAAGCCTTGAAATTGAAAATAAATGTAGAAAGTTAATAGGCTGCATAATGTATGCAATGATAGGCACGAGACCAGATTTGTGTGTGGCTATAAGTATTTTAAGCCGATTCCAAAGTTCAGCTAGTGAACAATTGTGGATGCACTTAAAACATGTGTTGAGGTACATAAAAGGTACATTAGATTTAAAATTAGTGTATAAGAGCAGTAACGAATGTAAAATGCTACAAGCTTATGTGGATGCTGACTGGGGCGGTGACACGGTAAGCAGGAAGTCAACCTCCGGCTTCTGTCTAATGTTTTCGGCAACCTTGTTATGTGGTGCAGCAAGAAGCAGTCATGCGTCGCATTATCATCCACAGAAGCTGAGTACGTTGCACTGAGTCAGTGCGTAGCTGATGCTTGCTGGCTAATTAATTTGTGTACTGAAATCTGTGTAGTGAGTGAAAAGGATAATGTTGTTTACATTCATGAAGATAATCAGTCGACCATCTGTGCTGCGAAGAACACAGGGCAACCAAAGAGATTGAAGCATATTGATTTGAGGTATCATTTTGTACAACAGAAAATAAGCGATGGGATAATAAAGTTGTTATATGTGAGCAGTGAGTATCAGCTAGCCGATTTGTTAACTAAGCCGTTAAGTAAAGCTAGATTTCAGAATATTAGAGAAGCTTTGGGTTTGTCTAAAATACCTACTGTAAGTTAGGAAACTTTTTTTGTTGATTTAAATGTACTGTTAACTTATGTCTGAAGTAGTTAAAATGTAGGTTTCAAAATATTTGTTTTCTTTCTTTTTGTTTCACGTTCTTTAAGTTGTTTTATTAAGGGAGGGTGTTGAGATACGATAATGAACATACATAGAATATTGTACGCTGAAATATAGTTTACGTCTCACGAACGAAACGTCAAGAATAATAACCTCACTTCTCTTGCTTCAAGGGTTCCGCTGTGAACGGACCGACATGTGCTTTTCTAATAATTAAAATACCTAGTTTACAACAAAGTAAGCACGTTTTATTCAAGAATCTCATTAATTATCATTTCTCATTTTTCACCAAAGGTTGCTGACACCTGCGTATGTGTCGTCCCGTCCATACATTTTGCGCCGAAGACGGTAAAGGGGACCTGACCGTACGGTAGTCGGTACAACTTACAAGCGTGAGGACGGTAGAACGGACAGTGGTACAACTTACAAGCGTGAGGACGGTAGAACGGACAGTGGTACAACTTACAAGCGTGAGGACGGTAGAACGGACAGTGGTACAACTTACAAGCGTGAGGACGGTAGAACGGACAGTGGTACAACTTACAAGCGTGAGGACGGTAGAACGGACAGTGGTACAACTTACAAGCGTGAGGACGGTAGAACGGACAGTGGTACAACTTACAAGCGTGAGGACGGTAGAACGGACAGTGATAGTCAGTGAACATTATAAACTTTGTTCATTTATTTAAAATTGAAAAAGTGAAAAAACATGAGCAATGGTATTATTCAACATTTATTTAACATCATTCTTAAAACGAATCCCATATTGTTACTTCAACTCAAATCTTATTTAAAAATATTGAATACATTGAAGTCTTAAGCGTACACCCAAAGGTACATTTAACTTATTCCGAGCCTTATTCTCCACTCCACACACGATCAGTTGGATTACGTCCAATATTTTGGAATAATTGGAAATCCGATTTATTCCGTGACTCCACGCAATCCAAGTGAGATTTCACACACACGGTGACTTTTCTTGCGTTTTTGGAGTCAAGCGTTGGAATCACGTGGAGTTGCGTCTCCGTGTGTGGCCACCTTTATGCGTCTATTAGTTTTTTAATGTCATTGTTGGTACTATACTACCTATACCTACCTAATAATTTTAACAAATACTAGCTGAGCCCGCGGCTCCGCTCGCGTGAAATTCGTATTCCAAAGAAGAATGTAAGTAACTAAGGGCGAGGCCGAAGGCCGAGCTGCGTTCAGGTAATCGATAAACCTTCTTAAAGAAAGTAACTAACTAAGGGCGAGGCCGAAGGCCGAGCTGCTTTCAGGTAAACGATAAACCTTTCTCAAATAAAGGAAGTAAGTAAGGGCGAGGCCGAAGGCCGAGCTGCGTTCAGGAAGACGACAAACCTTCTGGAAGAAATGAAGGAACTAAGTGCGAGGCCGAAGGCCGAGCTGCGTTCAGGTAAACCAAAAACCATCTTCCGCCTTCGGGCCTCGCCCTTAAAGACTTCCTTTCTTCGATAGAATATAATATCGTTTACTCAATCTATTTATTTCATATAAATAAAAAAGTAATATTAATAACTAAAGAATTAAACCTACCTAACAAACATTAAAATAACTATCAAAACGGGCATTTTCAAATGTTCTTAGAGCACTTGCGGCATTACCCCGCTGGATGGCAAGGCTTACCCTTTGAATGAAGTACATAAGCCCTTGATGACGGGACACCAGTTGCGTCAACCAGCTCAAGCCTCTTTTGACTTCACTGCTCCACGGACCGAGGGTTTCAACCGCAAACGCAACAAATTCGAAATCTTGAATTATATTTCTATATTTGCTGCGTTGGAGGCTCTCCGCCCCAGCCTCGGCCGCGCCAGCCGCTCTTGAAGATGTCCTAACGTGACTTGGAGCCAATGTGAGAACAAAAGTGGCGTCCCACATCAAATAACTACCCTTAGTCCACGGCACTAAGGTCTCTAGCATCGGGCCTCTTGCCATCCAGCCGGGAATAACCGCGACGTTCTAGGATGCACGGTATATTTGCCGTTAGAAGCGTGGACTTTATAATAAAATTTAAATTAAATTAACTCAATCTTAATATTAATTAACTTTATTCGAGATGGTTTAGCTTCTTCCTGAACGCAGCTCGGCCTTCGGCCTCGCCCTTAGTTACTTGCTTTCTTCGAGATGGTTTATCATTTGTCAGAACGTAGCTCGGCCTTCGGCCTCGCCTTAGTTACTTACTTTCTTCGAGAAGGTTTATGGTCTTCCAGAATAGAGCTCGGCCTTCGGCCTCGCCCTTAGTTACTTATTTTCTTCAAGACTGTTTTTCTTCTTCCTGAAATCAGCTCCGCCTTTCGCCTCGCCCTTAGTTACTTTCATCGAGAAAGAATATCGTTTACGTGAGCGCAGATCCGCCTTCGGGCCCGCCTTTAGTTACTTACATTCTTTTTTTAAAAACGAATTTCACGCGAGCGAAGCCGCGGGCAACAGATATATAAATTTTATTGCACCAATGACAGCGACATAACTTCGACTTTCAATTATTATTTTTATTTATTAAACAATTTGTCACCGGCCAGCTCACGTCGAGATGACAGTTCTCCGTTGTCAACATGACATTTAAAATTGTTTTTACCTTTACTTTGGACTACGTGATTTTAAACGCGCAATAATGTTTATAATTGTAATTTTTTTTTTATTTTTGTTAATTTTTTTTACGTATTATGTTAACCCGGCATATAAACTGCCACTATACAAAGTTTCGTCTAATTCCGTTCAGTGGTTTTTGCGTGATGCGCGTACAGACAAACAAACAAACAAACAAACAAACAAACAAAAATTTTAAAAACTGTTCTAACATGTTCAGTATCTCATTTTAAGTCACCCTGGTTAGTTTTTTTCCGAATACATTCAATGTACAGACTTTCTTACCTCTACGATTTTATTATATGTATAGATATTTTTGATTTTGAAAGTTGAAATGTACGATGTGAAAGTGATCGTGCTGTTGAAAGCTCGCCACATTATTGTTTGTAGGTGTCACTGCTGGGCATAGCCTCTCCAATATTCCTCCAGTCCTCCCAGCCTTCAGCGGAACGGAACCGCTGCTTTCCGCCGACGTGCTTGATGTCCCATCTGTGGCGGGCGGGTGGTACTGGTAGGTACCTAATGCCACACTCGGTTTTCCTGTTCACGGCCGCGAGTGTACACACCACGCCGCCCGCGCCGCCGTGCCGGTTACACCATGCATGGATGGATGGAGGACCCTCAATCAACTCACTTCTCGAAGGATCGATCCATATACTTACTTAGAAACATAAAATAAGTGAAGAGGCAGACTGAATAGTTGCTACCTTGAAGATGTTGAAAGGTAACGGACAGGATGCCGCACTGCCACAAGCCGACGGCGGTGACGAAGGATCCGTGCACGAGGGCGACCGCCCGGCAACACCACTCCGCCGGCCGCTCGAACCGGATCGTCAGCAGGATGTACAGGAACCCCCACACGATGAACGAGAGCAGCTTGAGCAGCGTCTCGTTCGAGATCTCTTCAGGCTCTTCACCGAGGATATAACTCCATAGAGCGCCCAGCATAGAAAGCATCGTTTGCGGAGGTAATACAACAATTCTGATTGAGGCGACATCACACTATACGTTTGGCATAGTTTTCAAAATAAATAATAAAAATATGTACACAATTAGGTTGGGTGTGGTGAGCGGTGGCTTGCAACTTGACCGTCAAATAATATGTCAGCATACAATATTAGTCTATGTACCTATGTCAGTGAGAGCACAGATTACGAATAATACACGTATGTACCTATTTACCTACCTACATGTACAAAAGTGAGCCGAAGAGACGATGACCGTTGGATTAACCGTGTGCGTGTCCTACACTAGCGGCCGTGTCGTGGACAGGAAAACGGAGTGTGGGAAGACCACCCGCCAAGTGGGACGACGACATCAAGTACGTCGGCGGAAAGCAGTGGTTCCGTATCGCTGAAGGCCGAGAGGACTGGAGGAAAATTGGAGAGGCGTATGTCCAGCAGTGGACGCTTACACGCTGACTGACAGACAAAAGTGAGAGTTGGCCATCTGACAAGCAACTACGAGTATACAGGGTGTTCGGCACATCGACCGACACATTTTTACTGTAGGTAAGTGGGGTCATTTGGGTGCATAGTACAATAGTACAATTCTGCAATGACAGTCGTGTTCATTATATTCATAGAATCTTCATTTATTTATTTTTATTTTTTGTTTTAATAACATTTTTTTTTAAGTCAATGACTAAATTGAAAAACAAAAAAATACGATAGCCGGTTCTCACTTTCTTCTTCATTTTAA
Source organism: Nematopogon swammerdamellus (assembly GCA_946902875.1). Classification (NCBI taxonomy): domain Eukaryota; kingdom Metazoa; phylum Arthropoda; class Insecta; order Lepidoptera; family Adelidae; genus Nematopogon; species Nematopogon swammerdamellus. The sequence goes on along the minus strand of OX336339.1, from coordinate 116,872 downwards.
TTCTAATTTCTTCACACTTTTATTTATATTTTTATAATTATTATATTCTGTACATTATAAATAATTAAAAAAAAAATAGGTAAAAAAACTTTTAAGTTAAACGGTTTTATTAAAAATAAAAAACTAGAAAAAAAACAGCTGTACAAAAAACTAGAAAATAATAAGGACACAAGCCTGGGCCTTCTTAAGATTTTACGTCTGGGTAAGAAATCGTGCAATACTAGCGTGCTGTCTTCTCATGTCGGATGCCAAAGGGCACATTGTGTCGCTGCGTCAGCGGAATAAGTAATAACTTGAGACTTTTAACAGACTAATATAAAAACGTGGGGCGCATGTTATTTATTACGCATATTATACGCCCCACGTTTTTATATTAGTCTGTTAAAAGTCTCAAGTTATTACTTATTCCGCTGACGCAGCGACACAATGTGCCCTTTGGCATCCGACATGAGAAGACAGCACGCTAGTATTGCACGATTTCTTACCCAGACGTAAAATCTTAAGAAGGCCCAGGCTTGTGTCCTTATTATTTTCTAGTTTTTTGTACAGCTGTTTTTTTTCTAGTTTTTTATTTTTAATAAAACCGTTTAACTTAAAAGTTTTTTTACCTATTTTTTTATTTACTCGTTTTTAGTTAGATTTTTGGCTCGTATCATTCATTACGTAAACTCGTCATCCTTTCCAACTCTCTCATTGCATCTTTGTTACTCGGTTTCTTACCTGTCAATTACTCCCAATCAAGCTTCTCAATACATAACCCTTCTAAAGACTTTACGCGACTCAATGCAACATATGCTTGACCCTCCTCAAATAGTCTGGAGCCCAAATACACGACAGCACGGCCAACAGTACTGCCCTGCATTTTATGGACAGTGGAGGCCCATGACCAAATTATCGGTAACATCCGTCTCTCAGCTGTTCCATAATTAAAGTTTGCTGGAAACTGTATGGCTTTAGGATGGATAATTTGAACAGATGGTATGTCTGTTTAATACTTTTGCGTTCGACAAGTATGGGACACTCGTCCAAACAAACCAAATGAGCCCAAACTCGAGGGGGTTACTAGTAACGGTTGAAGAGTTCCACTGTACACCTCCTGACTCCATCATCAGACCCACGTCACCAAGTGTATTGGTAGAAGTATGGGACACTCGTCCAAACCAACCATATGAGCCCCTAACTCGAGGGGGTTACTAGTAACGGTTGAAGAGTTCCACTGTATACCTCCTGACTCCATCATCAGACCCTCGTCACCAATTTTATTGGTAGAAGTATAGGACACTCGTCCAAACCAACCAAATGAGCCCAAACTCAAGGGGGTTACTAGTAAAGGTTGAAGAGTTCAAATGTACACCTCCTGACTCCATCATCAGACCCTCGTCACCAAGTGTATTGGTAGAAGTATGGGACACTCATCCAAACCAACCAAATGAGCCCAAACTCGAGGGGATTACTATTAACGGTTGAAGAGTTCCACTGTACACCTCCTGACTCCATCATCAGACCCTCGTCACCAAGTGTATTGGTAAATGTATGGGACACTCGTCCAAACCAACCCTATGAGCCCAAACTCGAGGGGGTTACTAGTAACGGTTGAAGAGTTCCACTGCACACCTCCTGACTCCATCATCAGACCCTCGTCACCAAGTGTATTGGTAGTAGTATGGGACACTCGTCCAAACCAACCATATGAGCCCAAACTCGAGGGGGTTACTAGTAGCGGTTGAAGAGTTCCCCGTCTACCTCCTGACTCCATCATCAGACTCTCGTCACCAAGTGTATTGGTAGAAGTATGGGACACTCGTCCAAACTAACCAAATGAGCTAAAACTCGAGGGGGTTACTAGTAACGGTTGAGGAGTTCCACTGTCCACCTCCTGACTCCAACATCAGACCCTCGTCACCAAGTTTATTGGTAGAAGTATAGGACACTCGTCCAAACCAACCAAATGAGCCCAAACTCGAGGGGATACTAGTAACGGTTGAAGAGTTCCACTGTACATCTCCTGACTCCATCATCAGACCCTCGTCACCAAGTGTATTGGTAAAAGTATGGGACACTCGTCCAAACCAACCCTATGAGCCCAAACTCGAGGGGGTTACTAGTAACGGTTGAAGAGTTCCACTGCACACCTCCTGACTCCATAATCAGACCCTCGTCACCAAGTGTATTGGTAGTAGTATGGGACACTCGTCCAAACCAATCATATGAGCCCAAACTCGAGGGGGTTACTAGTAGCGGTTGAAGAGTTCCCCGTCCACCTCCTGACTCCATCATCAGACTCTCGTCACCAAGTGTATTGGTAGAAGTATGGGACACTCGTCCAAACTAACCAAATGAGCCCAAACTCGAGGGGGTTACTAGTAACGGTTGAAGAGTTCCACTGTCCACCTCCTGACTCCAACATCAGACCCTCGTCACCAAGTTTATTGGTAGAAGTATAGGACACTCGTCCAAACCAACCAAATGAGCCCAAAATCGAGGGGGTTACTAGTAACGGTTGAAGAGTTCCACTGTACACCTCCTGACTCCATCATCAGACTCTCGTCACCAAGTGTATTGGTAGAAGTATGGGACACTCGTCCAAACCAACCAAATGAGCCCAAACTCGAGGGTGTTACTAGTAACGGTTGAAGAGTTCCACTGTACACCTCCTGACTTCACCATCAGACCCTCGTCACCAAGTATATTGGTAGAACTATGGGACACTCGTCCAAACCAACCAAATGAGCCCAAACTCGAGGGAGTTACTAGTAACGGTTGAAGAGTTACACTGTACACCTCCTGACTCCATCATCAGACCCTCGTCACCAAGTGTATTGTTAGAAGTATGGGACACTCGTCCAAACCAACCAAATGAGCCCAAACTCGAGGGTGTTACTAGTAACGGTTGAAGAGTTCCACTGTACACCTCCTGACTTCACCATCAGACCCTCGTCACCAAGTATATTGGTAGAACTATGGGACACTCGTCCAAACCAACCAAATGAGCTCAAACTCGAGGGGGTTACTAGTAACGGTTGAAGAGTTCCACTGTACACCTCCTGACTCCATCATCAGACCCTCGTCACCAAGTGTATTGTTAGAAGTATGGGACACTCGTCCAAACCAACCATATGAGCCCAAACTCGAGGGGGTTACTAGTAACGGTTGAAGAGTTCCACTGTCCACCTCCTGACTCCATCATCAGACCCTCGTCACCAAGTGTATTGGTAGAAGTATGGAACACTCGTCCAAACCAACCATATGAGCCCAATCTCGAGGGGGTTACTAGTAACGGTTGAAGAGTTCCACTGTCCTCCTCCTGACTCCATCATCAGACCCTCGTCACCAAGTGTATTGGTAGAAGTATGGAACACTCGTCCAAACCAACCATATGAGCCCAATCTCGAGGGGGTTACTAGTAACGGTTGAAGAGTTCCACTGTCCTCCTCCTGACTCCATCATCAGACCCTCGTTACCAAGTTGAAATTATCATAATATTGTATTGTCACGAGAACTCAATTTGTGTGCAAAGTTTCATAAAAATCGGTTCACTAGAAGTAGTTGAAAAAGTTGTCGCAAGATTTGAAACAAAGATAGTAACAAACAAACAAATATACGGAGTCAAGCTAAATAAAACCGTTTAAAAACACATATTTCACGTATTGCACATATCACATACTACACATATTACGTTTGCGTAGGTTTATAAATATTTATTGTATTATACTTGTATGTTTACTCTTATGTAACTACATACATGTATACGTGGTTTATATATGTAATATAATACAAGTATACATTTATTTATACATCTGTTTATTTGTGCGGATGAATAATTTGAGTAGGTACACATATTATGTACTGGTTTACTAACACGTCAAAGTATTTTTCTTTTTTCTTTCTGATTATTATTTGTATCAATCTTTAAAGTACCTAACACCTATACCACACCAAACAGAACGAAGAATAGGCAATACGGATGAAAGTCTAGTGCCTTCTTCGAGCATAGCTACTTACACATCCAGTGGCGTACCTAGATAACCAAGGGCCCGGTGCAAAAAAAAAAATTGGGGCCCTATCTAATGATTAGTTTAAAATATAAAATGAGTAAAAAAAATATTGCTTACGAATTTTTTTTTAATTGTGAAGTAAGTAATTATTTTATCTTTATGACAAATGTTAGCCTGTAGACGTCCGCTGCTGGAAATATGCTTCTACCATGTTTTTATTTTAAAAGTAAGTTATTAAAAAAAGAAATTTTTTTACTAGTTTTTAAAATAAAAATATGGTAGAGGCATATTTCCAGCAGTGAACCTCTACTAACTAAAAGACATAATATTTTACATATTAGTGAGAATACAGGCTAACATTATAAGATAAAAAAAACTTGTTACGACTGTACACGCCGACCAGATACGTCACGTCATGCCGAGTATACCAATATGACGCTATTGTGTGAATGTGTTAGTGACTTGGGCCGCAATTCGATAAAAATCAAACTTATTAAAAATTTTGCCGTTAATTTGTAAAAACACCATTTCCATTGAGAATCCAATGAAATTTTCTTCAAAATTATATAACATACTCTGTGGAAATATGAAAGGAATGTACCTACCGAAAATATTTAGGAAAACCGACTTAAAAAATGTATGAAATAAAAAAAATCGAACCCTAGAGTTGAAGGCGGTGCAAAAGAAGGTTAAATCACAAAAGAGTATCAGCCACTCATGTTTTCCTTCATCCATCGTTTTTGCTTGCTTTAGCACCGCCTTCAACTCTAGGGTGCGATATTTTTTTATTTAATAAATTTTTCAAGTCGGTTTTTATATTTTTTATAAATAGTTTTTTGTTTCACAGTTTTTTTACAAATTTTTCCTCGCTTTTATTTCATTCTTTTTAGTAATATTACATAAAAAAGAATAATCGAAATCGTATAATCGAAATCGGTTGAAGTGGTACAAAATTATTCGCCATGTGTCAAACTGCAAAATTTTGAGCGTGTTGTAGTGAAGGTTGCAGTATAATGCTGAGGTATCGACTTGCTTGTGTTTTTATTGCTCAGAAACTATTTATAAAAATATAAAAACCGCCTTCAAAAATGTATGAAATAAAAAAAAATCGAACCCTAGAGTTGAAGGCGGTGCTAAAGAAGGCTACACAAATCACAAAGGAAATCACTCATGTTTTCTTTCATGCATCACTTTTGCTTGCTTTAGCACTGCCTTCCACTCTAGGGTTAGATTTTTTTTATTTCATACATTTTTGAAGGCGGTTTTTATATTTTTAAATAGTTTTTTTAATTCACTTTTTTTTTTGTAGTTTTTTGCTATTAATGTACTCGGCGGAATGTTCCGCCTCGCTTACCAATCCGATCTTGACCAAATTAAAATGGGACCATCTCAGGGTTATCCCCTTTCAAACGAAGCAAGAATTTTCGAAATCGGCCCACAATTGACGGAGTAATCGCGTAGCATACATCCAAAGAAATAAAACATACCGTCAAATTGAGAAACTGCTAGGTCTAAAGTAAATTTCTCGTGAAGACTAATGCAACGAACCCAAACCCATCATGGGTTCATCATGTGTAGTTTAGGAGTTCCTATGGCCAACTTCTGTCTCCATCATCAGACCAGCTCGATGGTACTCGTACCATAAAATATTAAGCGCATCTGGCCCGTCGGAAAAGATTTCAAACTTAGAATATTCATGAAAAAAGGGTCCGAATATGAATCACAATATCGATTCATGTATTTCAATAAAATGACAGAGAAAATTTCAAAATGTTAGGTATTTAATACTTTTTAGTTCTAGTTTTTTTTTTTGGAAGTCGGTTTTATATTTTTTAAAACAGTTTTTATTTAATTATTTTTAGTAATATTACTTAGATAAAAAAAATTATCGAAATCGAATAATCGAAATCGGTTGAAGTGGTACAGAATTATTCCCCATGTGTCAAACTGCAAATTGCTGAAAAAGTCCACATCACAAAAGTTTTGCTAAAGGTAACCATACACCTAATTATCAAACTGCAAATTGTTGAAAACGTTCACAACAAAAGTTTTGCTGAAGGTAACCACACACCATAGTATTTTGTTGATTTTTCAAAAACCGCTGAATCAATTCCGATAAAATTTAAATAGGACAACCCTGAAGTATGACCTACCAAACAAAAAAAGAATTTTCAAAATCGGCCCACAATTGACGGAGTAATCGCGTAACAAACATAAAAAAAAAACATTCAGTCGAAGTGAGAACCTCCTCCTTATTTGAAGTCGGTTGAAAATAAAAAACCCAGGTAAAATTTTAGAAGGAGATTTTTTGAAGAATTATTCCAAGTTCTCATGTTTGATTTGTATAAATAACTTCTATATTTAGTAAATACCAATAGTCTCTAGCTAGGAAGTAGCCACATACGACCAGTAGCACCTCGGGGTAGCATTTCTCGTGAGGTCAGTTCGAGATTTGCTGTGGCCCAAGCTCAGGGGGCCGAGCCGAGGGCCCCCTGAGCTTGGGGGCCCCGGTGCACTGCACCGCCTAGCCCTATGATAGGCACGCCACTGTACACATCATTTTTAAAATTCTAGTAAATTACGTAGATAAGATAAACAAGTGTATAAACACCTATATTAAGTGATTTGTTAAAATTTTCAATAAAATATTTTGAATTTGGAATTTGCAATGATACCTGTTGTCAGATGTCACGTGGTATAAAGATACGAATTTTTTTCTTTATTTTTGAAAATTACCAAAATCCCAGCTTTAAACCCTTGTAACTTGTTTGTTTATGATTGTATCAGAACGAAATAAACTTTATTGAGTTTTACAATGTATCCTTGTTCTAGAAAAAAATATTATTTGATGAAGTTAATACCATGAAAAGGTTTTATGACCTCCCAAAGTCCCGAGAACGAGTAAAAATGTGACACGTTGCAAATGACCCCACTTACTTACAAAAAAAAAATTGTCGGTCGATGTGCCGAACATCCTGTATACTGATCCAATATTTCTTCTCGTATGGCGATGATGGTACGATGAGTATATTTGTATAGTTGGCAAGTGGGTGGACTAGCAAATTACCTAATTATTTATTAACGTTAAATTTTCTATTATTAAACCATTATTCCTTAGTTCCGATATAGTGAACAAAATTTAACAATTTCATCTTGGCAAGCTTTTAGGGAAGCCTATTACTAAGCCGCCCCCGCCGCCCCCGCCGCCGCCGCCGCCGCCTCCGCCGCCGCCGCCGCCGCCGCCGCCGCCGCCGCCGCCGCCGCCGCCGCCGCCGCCGCCGCCGCCGCCGCCGCCGCCGCCGCCGCCGCCTCCGCCGCCGCCGCCGCCGCCGCCGCCGCCTCCGCCGCCGCCGCCTCCGCCGCCGCCGCCGCCTCCGCCGCCTCCGCCTCCGCCGCCGCCGCCGCCGCCCCCGCCGCCGCCGCCGTCCTTCCGTCCGTCCGAGGTTTTAAGCAGCCGGTTAAAATTTGGCGGACATGCCAACAAATAATTAGGATTTACCCAAAGAGTGCAGCGACGTAATACAAACTCTTTGGATTTACCCTTTACTAGGTGCTCAAATTGTAGCTGACTGGGTTAGTACCACCGTACTGGATGTAAGATGGCCGCATAGCAGCCTCGGCTGTGTTCTCCTCTAGTCCAGTATAGCCAGCAATCCTAAGAAGTCTCCGGTATGGCACCTACCTTCTCGGAGGTGATATTGGCTGGTCGGAGCATGTGCTTTGGCCCCTCCGACTCAGCCACTCATACCGGATAAAATAAAAAATCTGTCAAGTGCGAGTTTTACTCGCGCACGGAGGTTTCCGTATCTATCCGCTATCAATAACCGCTCAATCGGAGAGAAGCCTCAATGAGGTTGATCGCAATTTACGGTGGGAAAATGACAGCACCTCAATGAGGTCGTCTTTTGTCTTTCAACAATGCAATGTATAAAAACCTGTGGCGCCATCTATTATTCAGTAGCGTGACTAATCGATTTTTCGGACGTTTGTTGTATGGGAGCCCCCCTTAATTTCTAACATTTTCTTTTTTTTATGATTTTTTGTTATATCCGCCATAATGACATATTCTGTGAAAATTTCAACGAGCTGTCTATTACGGTTCAAGAGCTAGGTACAGCCCTCGGACAGACACAGACGGACGGACGGGCGGACGGACAGACAGACAGACGGGGGGGCGCAGGCTTAGTAATAGGCTTCCGTACGGGATACGGAAACCTAACAAGAAGGAGCACATGGCTACTGAACCCTCTGTGTTAGAGCAACGTTCTGAATGGACAGGTTTTATTTTTCTTAGAAATTAATAAAAAAGTTGGAAACCTAATAATAACGACAATTTATTAGAATTTAACAAAACCTATTTAAATATTAGGTATACCTTAGTAATAAAACTATAAAATGTACAGGTGATGTTTACATCAATTCTACCAATAAATACCCATTAAATGCAGTCTGGACATAGAAGCGCGCCGCTCCTCGCTATCGACACCGCAGCCGATCCACACTCTTCTCTACACTCTTGTACTTGCTCGCCGGCAACGACTCTTTCAGCAGCGGCCGGAACCTGGAGTCTTCCGCGAGCGCCGCGCACAGGCGGCGGGCGTGCGCGCGCGCGTCCGGGCTCGCGTCCCCCAGCAGCTCGACCGCCGCGCGCAGCAGCAGCGCGCGCGGCTCCGGCGGCAAGTCGAGCGCGCGCGCCGCGCCCCCGCGCGCCACCAGCTCGGCCAGCGCGCTCGCGGCCGCCGCGCGCACCGGCGCCGCGCGGTGCGCCGCCCCGCGCCGCGCCAGCGCCGCCACCGCGCGCGCCGCCGGCACGCCGCACGCGAGCCGCGCGAGCGCAGACTCCGCGTCGCCGCGCAGGAAGCGGTTCACGTCGGCCGTGCGGTCCAGCAGCGCGCCGGCCGCCTCCTCCGTCTCCGGCTCGATCAGCCGGCCGCGCGCCGCGAACAGAGCGCCGAGCGCGCCGCACGCGGTGCGCGCCACGCGCGAGCGCAGCGAGCGCACGTGCGCGGCGCTCGCGCGCGCCGCCGCGCGCCACGCCGCCGCCGGCGCGCGCGCGCTCGCGTCCGCCGCGAGCCGCTCCACCTCGCGCAGCCCGCGCACGATCCCCTCCCAGTCCTCCTGCCGGCGCGGCGGCGCCGTGCACTCGGCCAGGGCGCCGCGCACGTCGCGCGCGCTCGCCTCCTCCCCGACTACTTTAGTTATACACTTCGCGGAGGACGGAGACGGCGAGCGAGTGGGCGCCCTCGACACCGGAAGCGAACTCGAGGCGCGAGAGGGAGGTCCCGAGGGCTGCGGCGTCGGAGCTCGCGTCGGTGGCGAAGATCCCGCCGACGACGTCCTATCGGAGCGAAATGAACTCGAGACGGATGCGTTATCGGCGACCTCGTCGACGGCGTCGGGCGAGGTGATCCCTCGGCGCGACTGCGGTGAGTCGTCTCGAGAGGCATCCTCGCCGCGCGCCGTCCTCTCGGAGAAGTCTTCGACGTGAATCGACGGCGACCTCGGCGTCGACGAAGGCTTCTCGTCGGCCGATTCCTCTTCGGAAAAGGCTTCCTCTATCGCACGTTCCGGTGCGGCCGCGGACGACTTGCGGGATTGTGGCAACCTCTTGTCCTTCTCGTCCCGGCTCGACGCCGTACTTGAATTCCTGAAAAAGAGCCATCGGTTAGAGAACGCTGACGCGACGATGACAGCTGTAGCGGTGACAGGAGACAACAAAGGGAACGTTAATAGGGTCGCGACGGAGAAATGCAGTCGACGCGAACGTGCGTGCTCAATTAGAGTAGTAGTTATAAAGTGGGTCGATGGTTGTAGGTGGGCGGGGAGGGGGACGCACCGCGTGTTGTCTGGGAGGCCGGCGACGAGGTCGGGCGGGGCGGCGGGGGCGACGAGCACGGTGGTGGCGGTGGCGCGCGACGGCAGCGGAGTGACGTGGCGGCCGCGGCGCCGGCAGCACAGGTGTCTCCACATGGTGTCGCGCGCCGCCGGGCGCCGCCGCTCGCGGCAGCCGAGCCGACGCTAGTGACGGCGCCGCACGACACGCGGTCACCTCCGCGCCCGCGCCGCCGCCGCCGCCACGACCCGCACCGCACCCGCACCGCACCCGCGCGATCGATTAGTCTTGCTTGAAGCCTGTTGATGAACTCGCCGCGCTGCCTGTGCGTGAAATTAGCATACCCACACGTACATACACGCAGCTACTCGGCTACTTGGAACTGTGCCTCGGCACCTCATACGCAGAGCTCGTCATCTCTCTCAGGAGCGCACGTGTTTTACTTACTCGACATTGATATTATTCTTATTTCAGAACACAATCCGCCCTGAGGTCTGATCTTTCGCAAAATGTAAAGATCCGTCGCTGCGTTCTCTGCGTTCTCCCGGTGCAGTTGCTTAACGAGCGAGCAACAGGGTGCGAGCCGCGCTGTACCAAAGTAGTCGATATTGGACACCGGGTGAGTAAACTCAAGAGTAACCGTGTCCTACACTACTGGCGCGGCGGCCGTGGACATGAAACCGGAGTGTGGTAACAGGGAAGACCGCCCGGCGCGGCAGGTGGGTGGATGTGGATGTGCGTGCAGCAGTGGTTCCGCAGTACCGCAGAAGGCCGGGAGGACTGGAGGAACATTGGAGAGGTGTATGTCCAGCAGTTGACACATACACGCTGACTGACTGATTGGCAGGCAGGTAGGTAGGTAGCTAGTGTGGAGGCGGTTGGCCAGGCCAGCACAATATTATGTTCATATGGCTAGACTAGAATGCTTAATCTGTTATTATTTTCCATCAATGGAAGTTGGAACTAGGTACCTAGTTCCATTCCATAGTTCCATCGGTAGGTCCTACCCAGCCTGGGTAGGACCTACCCAGCCTGGGTAGGACCTACCCAGCCTGGGTAGGACCTACCCAGCCTGGGTAGGACCTACCGATGGATACTGGACTAAACTGATACCTGGGTAACCCAGGTATCAGTTTAGTTCGATAGCTAGGATATTGTAGCTCATTTTCTTTGCCCTCTCACGGTCAAGTGAACGAGGCGGACGTGGGCGAGGGAAGCCCGGCGAGGTGTTTCACCTGCTCGGTCCGCTCGTCCTCTGTCGTCGCAATAGAGAGTAGGGAGGTAAGGTAGGTACCTGCTACTAACTACTTTAGTTAGACTCAGAGCGATGAGCAGCGTGGTGAGTGTACGGCGGCGGCGGCGCTCCGGTCGCGGGTCCGAATGTAGGCCGATGTAACGATAACCGTAAATAGGTCGACCACAAATTGCTCGATTTAATCGCGGTGTGTGTGTGTGTGTGTGTGTGTGTGTGAGAGGGAGGGTGTGTGTGTGTGTGTGGCCAGACTTTTATTTTTGTTGTCGTAGGTAGTTTGGGCGGCATAAAAGGAAGGCTAGCGAGGCAATTAAAAATTGGGGTTACCTGCCTACTGTAGGTACTGTAATTCTAATAATATACCGTAAGGAATATTCCTAGGCGGCGTTAGTCGACCCAAGTGTTCGCAACTTGAGTTAACTTGTTTTTATAAACGGAAATAGGTAGTAGAGTAGGTATTCCGTTAGCGCAGCGAGCAGGTGGCGTCCGTAAGTACGTAGCGCAGCGAGCAGGTGGCGTCCGTAAGTACGTAGCGCAGCGAGCAGGTGGCGTCCGTAAGTACGTAGCGCAGCGAGCAGGTGGCGTCCGTAAGTACGTAGCGCAGCGAGCAGGTGGCGTCCGTAAGTACGTAGCGCAGCGAGCAGGTGGCGTCCGTAAGTACGTAGCGCAGCGAGCAGGTGGCGTCCGTAAGTACGTAGCGCAGCGAGCAGGTGGCGTCCGTAAGTACGTAGCGCAGCGAGCAGGTGGCGTCCGTAAGTACGTAGCGCAGCGAGCAGGTGGCGTCCGCAAGTACGTAGGTACCTACGTTACGTAGACTAGGTAGGTAGGTAAGGTACCTAGGTACGTTACTTAGTTTTCGAGAAAAACCTCTGTGACAGACAGACGGACGGACACCCGCGGAGTGATCTTATAATGGTTCCGTTTTCCCATAAAAATGGAAATTGCTCGTTGTCTGTTGATTGATGTGATGGATGGATGACACGTACACAGACGCACGGCTCCGTGACCCGTACTTACTGCGGGACTACGGGACCCTAAGCAGAGCAGCTAATATTATGTTGTGTTGAGTCAAGAGGAATTATTGTACCTACGCTAGTATAGCTACATAATACCTACTTACATCTTTGTGTTGGGCTGATATTGCTCTACATAGATACTGTACGCAGTAGACTCCTCTCCCTCTCCCTCCCTCCCCCTCACCCTCACCCTCATATTCCCCCTAAATACGAGAAAATAAACTTGAGTATGTAAAACGTTTAGTTAGTGAGCTCAAATCCAACCCTGAAGATAGGTACATGCGCCAACTAACCATTTTCGCCGAGCAACAGCGCTGCTACTCGTGCCGCATGGATACATTTATCAGACTGTAGGTAGGTTTTCGTGCTTCCTCCGCTCCGCTCCGCGCGTGGGTAAAGTAAAGATGTTATTTGCTTTCGCCGTAAATCGCGTGCCTCGAGTTTTACGGTCCTGAATCACACTCTCCAAAGCTGAACACGTGGCGTGGCACGCGGCACGCACATTCACGCGACTCTGTCTGAGTTGACGCGTTGCTGCAGTCGCTAGGCAACCGTTCTTGAAGGCCTCGCCTCACCTCGCCCGCCTCGCCTCACTCGCCTCACTCGCCCGCCACTCGCCCCACTCGCCCGCCACTCGCCTCGATCAAGCGGACATTCCTCTGTCAATGATTTTCCTTTAAAAAAGTGGTTCATATACACGGTGTTGCAGTTGCCCCAGTAATATTTTTAACTGACATAAGGGGGTTATTCTACATATATGCGAAACTAAACAACATCTGCGGCAAAAAAAAAATATTTTGAAAAAAAAAAAAAAATTTTCCATACTAATCTATACATATCTATACATATAATAAAATCGTAAAGGTAAGAAAGTCTGTACATTGAATGTATTCGAAAAAAAACTAACCAGGGTGGCTTAAAATGAGATACTGAACATTTTAGAACAGTTTTGAAATTTTTTGTTTGTTTGTTTGTTTGTCTGTACGCGCATCACGCAAAAACCACTGAAAGGAATTAGACGATACTTTGTATAGTGGCAGTTTATAAGCCGGGTTAACATAATACGTAAAAAAAAAATAACAAAAAAAAAAAAAAATGAAACAATTATAAACATTATTGCGCGTTTAAAATCACGTAGTCCAAAGTAAATAATTATATCTTGAGAACTGGCAGCAAATACAATTTGAATAAAATATTCATTCGAATTAAAAATAAGTAGATACAACGAAAATGACAGTTCTTCTTTTTTATAACTTGAACACAATAGTCTATAGGTACATATCTATTCTTTCTATACATGTAATAAAATCATAAATGCAAAAATGTCTATTTGTACGCGCATGTCGCAAAAACCACTGAACGGAATTTGACGAAACTTTTTATAGTGACAGTGTATATCCCGGATTAACATAATAATTAAAAAATATAATAAAAATCACGTAACCCAAAGTAATGGTAAAAGACAATTTTAAATGTCATGTTGACAACGGAGAACTGTCATCTCGACGTGAGCTGGCCGGTGACAAATTGTTTGATAAATAAAAAAAATAATTGAAAGTCGGAGCTATGTCGCTGTCATTGGTGCAATAAAATTTATACATCTGTTGCCCGCGACTTCGCTCGCGTGAAATTCGTATTTCAAAAAAAGAAAGTAAGTAACTAAAGGCGGGCCCGAAGGCGGATCTGCGCTCACGTAAACGATATTCTTTCTCGATGAAAGTAACTAAGGGCGAGGCGGAAGGCGGAGCTGAGTTCAGGAAGAAGAAAAACATTCTTGAAGAAAGTAAGTAACTAAGGGCGAGGCCGAAGGCCGAGCTCTATTCTGGAAGACCATAAACCTTCTCGAAGAAAGTAAGTAACTATGGGCGAGGCCGCAGGCCGAGCTGCGTTCAGGAAGAAGCTAAACCATCTTGATGAAAGTAAGTAACTAAGGCGAGGCCGAAGGCCGAGCTACGTTCGAATAATTGAAAAACCATCTCGAAGAAAGCAAGTAGCTAAGGGCGAAGCCGAAGGCCGAGCTGCGTTCAGAAAGAAGCTAAACCATCTTGAAGAAAGTAAGTAACTAAGGGCGAGGCCGAAGGCCGAGCTGCGTTCAGGAAGAAGCTAAACCATCTTGAAGAAAGTAAGTAACTAAGGGCGAGGCCGAAGGCCGTGCTCTATTCGGGAAGACCATACACCATCTCGAAGAAAGCAAGTAACTAAGGGCGAGGCCGTAGGCCGAGCTGCGTTCAGGAAGAAGGTAAACATTTTTGAAGAAAGTAAGTAACTAAGGCGAGGCCGAAGGCCGAGCTACGTTCTCACAAATGATAAACCATCTCGAAGAAAGCAAGTAACTAAGGGCGAGGCCGAAGGCCGAGCTGCGTTCAGAAAGAAGCTAAACCATCTCGAATAAAGTTAATTAACATTAAGATTGAGTTAATTTAATTTACATTTTATTATAAAGTCCACGCTTCTGACGGCAAATATACCGTGCATCCTAGAACCTCGCGGTTATTCCCGGCTGGATGGCAAGAGGCCCGATGCTATCACCTTAGTGCCATGGACTAAGGGTAGTTCTTTGATGTGTCCGTGGAGCAGTTAAGCCAAAAGATGCTTGGGCTTCTGCTGGTTGATGCAACTGGTGTCCCGCCATCAAGGGCTTATGTACTTCATTCAAAGGGTAAGTCTTGCCATCCAGCGGGGTAATGCCGCAAGTGCTCTAAGAAGATTTGAAAATGCAGTTTTGATAGTTATTTTAATGTTTGTTAGGTAGGTTTTAATTCTTTAGTTATTAATATTACTTTTTTATTTTTATGAAATAAATAGATTGAGTAAACGATATTATATTCTATCGAAGAAAGGAAGTCTTTAAGGGCGAGGCCCGAAGGCGGAAGAGGGTTTTTGGTTTACCTGAATCTTCGTGAACGCAGCTCGGCCTTCGGCCTCGCCCTTACTTACTTCTTTTATTTGAGAAAGGTTTATCGTTTACCTGAAAGCAGCTCGGCCTTCGGCCTCGCCCTTAGTTAGTTACTTTCTTTGAGAAGGTTTATCGATTACCTGAACGCAGCTTGCCCTCGCCCTTAGTTACTTACATTCTTCTTTGGAATACGAATTTTACGCGAGCGAAGCCGCGGGCAACAGCTAGTTTTAAATAACCACCTATTCTCAAAATGTATGGAGAAAAAAAAATTTTTTTCTTTAAATTAAAAAGTCGTAGAACAAAAGTTGTTCAATTTCACGTACAGAATCCCCTTTCGGGTTTTACGGTTGGGGTTGCAACACCGTGTATAACCAACATACCTACCTAACTACCTACCTACCCTACCACACACCTCACGTTTGGCCTTGCTTGCCTAAAATACAAAAGGTCGTTTTAAATGAATGTCAGACAAAACTAAAATGATGACGAAGCTCGTGACGAAGCTCGCGACGCAGCTCGCGACGAAGCTCGCGGCGAAGCTCGCGACGCAGCTCGCGACGAAGCTCGCGGCGAAGCTCGTAACGAAGCTCGCGGCGAAGTTCGCGACGAAGGTCGTGACGAAGCTCGCGGCGAAGCTCGCGACTAAGCTCGCGACGAAGCTCATGCGCTGAGCTGAAGAATGTGCATATTATATTCACTCAAATATTGTTAACGTTGTGTGCTCATGTCATTGCGAAATAAATATCTAGGTCGATAACGTTCTCGGAAAAGTAGCTATATGGGGCCAGGAGAACCTTGTCGCCTTCAACGTTAGCAAGACTCAGTGCTGCGCATTATCTGCTAAGGTCGATCCCTTTCCTTTCCAAGCAAGTTTCCAAGGCAGCGTCGTACCTGTCTCGGAACACCTGGACCTCCTGGGCACCACTATTTCCAAAGACGTGGGTTTCCGGCAACTAATCGAGTCTAAGGCCAAAACTGCATCCAGAAAATTGGGAATACTTTTCCGCAATCGGCGGTTCTTCTCACCGGCTCAACTATTCCTGTTGTACAAAACACAGATTAGGCCGGTGATGGAGTACTGCAGTCACATCTGGGAGGGTAGCCCCCATTATCTGCTTGCATCCTTGGACTCGATACAGCGCCGAGCCATCCGTCTTGTTGGTGACCCGAAACTTACAGATGGTCTGGAGTCCCTGAGTCACAGACGATTTGTGGGTTCGCTTAGTCTGTTTTACAGATACTATCACGGACGCTGCTCTGCGGAACTAGCATCCCTTATTCCCTGCCACCCGTCCTATCTCCGCATGACTCGTCGCAGAGAGACTCAGCACCCTTTTGTTGTTGACATTGGGCTTTTGAGAACCCATCGGTTCTCTAAATCGTTTCTTTGTCGCACCGCTAGAGTGTGGAACTGTCTTCCGGCGAGTGTATTTCCTGAATCCTTTAACCTGGGTGTCTTCAAGCGTCGTATTAACGGGCTAGACAGCCTAGCAACAGTCCGCAAATCTGCTGGCATGGCACCTAACTGAGCGTGGTTTCGCGAGGAGAGGTGATTTTGGCTCTGTCGACTGCACCATTGGTCCCTCGGCACAGCCACACATGCTGGTTCACATAAAAAAAAAAAAATATATCTGAATAGCAATCTGTAAATACTTAAATATTAATATCTTTCCATCAAGCATTATATTAGTGGATGTTAGGTACCTAGGTAGGTGGGTACGTGGCCGGTGGAAAACACCGACGCGACGATGGAGGGCGTCTGTGGAGGGTGACTGGATCGTCATTTGGAATACCTAGTTACCTAATTAATTTGTTTAATGGTCTGATAGAATTGAATGATCACAGGCCTACAAAATCATCGACATATAGGTACTGTACAAAATGCGATTGCTGTCAAGATGAATGCGATTATGTGCACATCTAGACCAGGGTTCTATCATCTAGGGATGGTTCAGATAAAAAAAAAACGATCTTTTTACATCAAGGGACCCTTACATTTTTCAAGAACACATTTTTCATGAAATATTCGACCGAACGTCCATTAGGCGTCGTCGTCGTTAGAAACTTTATGAGTGGCTCGGCGCAACATGTCGCTCTTTTTTATAAAAAATGGACTTGATATTGTGAAACAGTAAATAAATGTATGATATGAATCGATATTTAGCAAATACCGAACGTCTCATACTTCGGTATTTTCGTCATACCGAACACCGAACACGGGGCTGAAATACCAAACAGTTCGGTAAAAAACCGAACACCCGCCGACCGACTGCCGTGTGTCTAGCAACCCTGCTAGACACACGGCAGTGTGTCAGCCAAGTTCGCAAAGAAAAAAAAGAGCGATACACCGGCCGTGGGTTATAATTACACGAACCATCTCGGGCCACTTTCGACCCCCCCATAACCAAATTTATTTTACCTACACACAAATTTTGCACACGGTTTTACTACCGTCCTCTAATTACCAAATCTGAAATTTAAATAAAAACTCTCTTACCATTCACGAGATAATGACGTCCGAAAATCACTATTTTTATTACTGACTGACTGACTCACTCATCAAAAGTTTGGGCTAAGTACATCCAGGTGACCTAAGAAGTTAAAAATGGGTGTGGAGGTAGGTTATTGGACGAATACAAAGGAAAATCGTCATATTAAGGGTTGGTATAGAAGACAAAGTTATTAATGCGGCCACGAAAATATATAAGATGTAGCGTGCTAAAATGCGCTACTGGTTTTTTGTATTTGTAGTTCAATTTCAGTTGGAAAGAGAGACTTGAATCCATTGTTCGGCAGTAAGATGTTCGAGAACGCAGCCGGCCTGAAGCTGTCTTGAAGCGTTCGATTGTGGTCAGATCGGATAAGGACTTGCAGTCATCGCTCCAATTCGTCGGACGACGAAATTGATCCGTCAAACGCAGAAAGAAGATAGTGTTTTTTTTAGTTTTTATTTTCAACCATTGATTTTAGCTATGGCTTTTAAAATTTTTACATTGATTCGAAAGAAGTGAGGATCGAAATTCGCGGCGGCGAATAAAACATGAGTGGCCTTGGCTTCACTTTTGTTCTGGCGACCGAGACGCACGGGGCGTTCCTGGAGCGCCCGTGTCGCGGATCACGGAGCAGAGTCCGCGTGGGAGGACGGGCCGACTCCCGCGTGTAACGCACTTGTTGCTTCTCCAGCTGGTGAGTAAGCTGGGTACGAGGGCTATAGGTGTCCTGGGGCTTTGTGTTGGAGAGCAAGCAAGTTGACTCATATTGATTTTCAGCATCGCGGATTGCGGATACAGCGGCGCGACATGACGCCAAGGCTGCGCGGCAGGTGGTGCTGGACGCGAGCGGTGCAGCTCGTGGAAGAAGCAACCTGGGCCGGGAGGCGAGGAGATGCTGGGATCGACTATCGAAGCAACTTGTGAGTGATGAAGGAGCCTGGGCCGGGATGCGAGGAGACGCTGGAATCGACTATCGAGGCAACTTACGAGTGATTAAGGAACCTGGGCCGGGGCGAGGAGGTGCTGAATACGAGTACTGAGGCAAGCAACTTGGGAGTGGTTGGAGCAACCTGACCCGCAAGGCGTGGAGGTGCTGGATGCGAGAGATGAAGCAATCCGGAGCAAGGTGACGCTGGACGCAAGAGGTGCTTTTCGTGATTGGAGCAACTAGTACCGGAGCAAGGTGACACCAGATGCGAGCGGGACAGCTCGTGCTAGGAGCGATTTGGATCGAAGCGTTACTCAGAAGGACTGGCGCTTGGTCGTGGTACTGCGGGGCCTCACAGCCTGAGCATCAGCGCAACGTCTGAAGGAGCTCGATCTCGCTGATTGTCACGTGACATATGTGTTGTGACGCACGTAGGCGTGGCGTGACGCAGGAGGACATCTTTTAACTATCATTTATTGATTTACGTTTTGTTTATAGACGTCCAGAGATACCAGCCTTTCGGCTACAAAATCCAGACGTCTACAACCTGCCCTCTTGCGAGTACAGTGATCATGTATGCCAGATCGAGGCCCCATAGCTGCTCTGTCGAACATCCGTTCTTCCGAAAAAATCCCATGGGAAACACAGGCTGCGACCTTTCCCCAGCTGATCCGAGCCACCACCCGTCCACCCGAAGGAACCCCCGACCGAAGTCGAGAGCCGGGGGTGAAGCCTTCACTGCCACTGGGGTCAGCACCCTATCCAACCACAACCTGTGCCCAGGGCCTCAGCGTTTTGTACTAGCCTAAAGGCTTTTGTTTTCACCAGCTATGTATATGCGTGGAAGTGCATATGACCACCACCTAATGTGTACCGGGGATCCACCGGTCTCGAATGACAGACTTACGTCAGCGTCATTAGCTCGTGGAAAATCCATCCCACATCCACATATAAGTGTGTGTTGCACCGACATACCGATCTACATTATTCGCATGTCTAACAATTCTCCACATTGGTTACGGAGCTCTAAGTGGCTCACCACTCGCAGCTTTCGATACTTATTCCCGTGTTAGGTGCTTTAACTACACAAGTACGGAAGCACCAGGGAATCAACGCTAAACCACAACCCCTGCGAGACCAACTCCAGTGTTCCGTGCAGAAGCACGAAGCATTCTGGGGCTTTTAAGGGAACCCCGCAGTACTCAACCCAGCGTTTAGGGTAGTATCTCATTTGACCCACCGACCTGAGTGGAGTCAGCAGCGTGAGCTAAGAGGAGGCCGAAACCCCCAACTTAGTACTCATGTTAGACTAGCAACGTTTAATGAGTAATCGTCGAGAACAAGTTCTCTACCACACATTATTTCTAACAGTGACGCCCGTTACACCGCCCAGTTGCGGGATAGGGTAGCCAACTGCTAGTTTTAAGGGTAGCCACCGTGTGGTCTGCATAGGGAAACGTCACGGATACTAGTACCCAACTCCGACACCTTGGACGACTGAACGCCTCTGCGACCCCGTACAAAGGTCGCTAATACGGGTCTATGGATCCTGGTGGCCGGGCCCGACACCTTGGGTAGACCGAAGTCTACCACTGCGATCGCTCCCCAGCGACTACCGTACCGAGTACCGACTACCGACTACGCAGGAGGACAGTAAATTTAACCAGGGAAGTTCCGTTGTTATGGTATGGTATGGTTCATTGTTTTAGGGATATCAGTATATGGATAGGTTATCTGGCCATCAGGTAGAATTTTAGCTTTAGATTTTAATTCCTAAATTGGTACATTTTGGGCATTTGTGCGTTTTAATTTAGTTTATTTTTATTAAAGATTTAATGTTCAATTTAATATATTATTTTCTGTTTATGTTCTACGCAGATTTCACTGATTTAGTTTGGTGCTTCTAGTTAAAAATCACCTATCGTCTAGTTTTGTTTTAACAAAGCCAACAAATGTGCTAACCCTTTACCACGACCCCCGACTTAATAATCCAGAGCTAGCCGCAGACTGTGCGATGGTGCCGGTGTAAGTGCAGGATTTTGTTAACAGGCAAGTTTAGCTGTTACAAAGAGAGCGAAAAAAAAACTGTGCGTTAACGCAGAAAATAACCAAGATTAAAGTATTAAGTAATTTAATGACCTACCTGTCATTTAAAAAACAGAAGATATATACTTGACAAAAAATAATGATATCCCACCAAAAACCTAATGTGAAAAAAAAACCAAGTTCGTAACAAAACAAAACTAGCAAGATAAGCACTCGGATAACGGCTTCGCTAATAAAAGAAGTGAGATCTAACTGAATACCAAGTTCTTTCGAAGTTCCTTAAATCATAGCTCCTGTTATGCATAACGTTCTTCAGTTGCTTTAAAAGAAAATTTGTTATGTTCTTTCCTACTCAATAGTGCGACTTGGCAAGTTTTCTCTTATTCGAATTTAATTGAACTAGTTCTTTGTCAATTACTTGACTAAATTGTTCTCAAACTCAAAGATAAAAGGTAGGTGGATAAAAACTGGCGGAAAACACGAACTATTTCATAGCCGTTTCGACTGACATTTCATTCAGCGCGGTGGTACGAACCCGGGCCGGTTAAACCCTAGAAGGTAACCTACCACCTACAGGTAAGAAGGGAAGGGACCTACAGTTTTACGTGGCATCCGAACCAACGGTCAGCCTCCAACGGTCGAGCCAATAAACTAACGAAATTCTATCTGTTTCGGTACAAAAAGGAGACAAGAAAAGTGGTAGGCACAAAGTAAATGAACTCACCCTGCGCCGAGTATCGGGAATAAATGTCGCGCGGTGAAGTCTCGCGGCGGTGCGGGCGCAGGCGCGGGCGCGGGCGGCGCGTACGCTGAACCTGTACACATTATACCTACTATTATATATATACTATTATACTATACACACACACACACACACCCTCACACACACACATTAGGGGAGCGGGGAGGCGCAAGTTCCAACACAAATAATTCACGGCTATTTGAGTAATAATGAGGATTTGCCACCGACTACACCGCGGTGGTGCGCTGCGCCGCCGCGCCGCGCCGCACGCGCCGCGCTTGTAGGTTACGCGATTGCTGTCACCAGCCAGACGTAAATCCCTCATTCGTTCCTAAATTTGGAATTGAATTTAAATTTGAATTTGGATTTAAATTTGGGTGGTCGCTGGGTTAAGCCTTGCTAGTGTTCTCTGGAGCTGTATGGAGTTCACCAAATTACCAATTACTGTGCCAGCGGTGGGTCACACTAAAGTAGAGCCCAGCAAGTCCGACATTCACGTCCTCGTCGTGCTCCCTGGGCAATGTTGCGACGATGCCTTTGGCATTACCACAGGACGTCGGTAGCCACGTGAGAATGTCGGACGCCAGGCGACCATCCTGCGCCTAAACAGGATTCATTTTCAGCTTCACTATGTGGTAGACAGGTCCTCCACTATGTCGTCCGGGTTGGTACCACAGGTCGCAGGCGAAAAACTACTGATGTGGCTCTGCTGCACTTGGAAGTCAGCCTGCGACTAGCCGGTCGGTGGACTTGAGTGTGTCGGAGGTGTCCTGGGTTGAGGATGCTAGTGTCGCCTGCACTCCAGACTCCTATTAACCGACTGACAGCCGCAGGGGTCAGGGAGAGCCGGTGGAAAAAGGTGACCGCTGCCTGCCTGCGTGATAGTACAGGGGCCCGGCACACGGTCCTCACCAACCCATGTGCTGGCTGCCCTATCAACACGCGAAAATCCCTGTCAGAGAGCATTGTGGGGCTGGTGACCATGGGAGACCACATGTTTTCCTGGGAGGGGCGGGGGGGGGGGGGGGGGGGGGGCCGGGGGTTCTCTCGCTCGATGCGACTGTCAGTTGGTTGAGTCTATCCAAGTTGCATAAGGCATCACTGCGCCCCGGGCAGATTCCGATACACTCCACGAATCAATCACCCATCTAAAATGAGCCGAACTAAAAATAGAAAAACGTTTAAATCTTCAGCGGCCCGGTCTCCCTCCAAATTTAAGGTAGACCTCGCCAATATAAGAGGTCTACACACAAATTTCTTATCCGTCGCCTGCCATCTACAGACGGCGAGGCCTCACCTCCTCTTTCTTACGGAGACCCAGATCGGGCGTCCTGCGGACACATCCTACCTGGACGTTCCTGGTTACAATCTTCAGGAACGCTTCATGGCGAAGGGTGGTGTCTGCTTGTACGTCGGATCTGGTGTCTATACCCGGCTCACCAGATTTGAAGACCCTGTTTTTCCCGTGCTATGGATCCGTGTGAATCTTCCCCACGTGGTCAGGATTTACGCGGGTGCATACAGATCTCCTAGCCTCAGTGCGTCAAGAACAGAGGCATTTTATGAGCATATCAGCAGTACGGCAGACAAACTACTTCGCGAGTTCCCTACGGCGGAGTTAGTGATGCTGGTTGATTTCAATGCTAAACACCAAGACTGGTTGGGCTCCCCCATCACTGACAATGCCGGCAGGGAGGCTTACAACTTGGCCATTGCGCACGGGTTGACGCAGTTGGTGTCCGGTGTGCTGTCCCCGACCCTCTTTCTGCTGCATATTAATGATCTGCTCGAATCGGGTGAAATTAATTGCTATGCAGACGACAGCACGCCACTAACCAGGTACACATGTCATCCAAACGCAAGCCTGGCCGAGGTGGAGAAAAACAGTCTACATCTTGTGCTTGAGCTCGAGGAGACCCTAAATAAGGTCTCCACCTGGGGTCTCCAAAACCTCGTCGAGTTTAACGCAAGTAAAACCCAGGCGTGTGTGTTCAGCGCGAAGCGGACACCGTTCACTGCAGCCCCCACCTTCCAAGGAACTAGTCTCAAGGTCGAGGAGCACATTGGGATTCTCGGGGTCGAACTAACTCGCGACCTTAATTTTGGACGCCACATCGAGGAAAAAGCTAAGATAGCCTCAAGGAAGCTGGGGGTCCTCAACAAGGTGCGTCAGTACTTTACGCCGAGCCAAAAACTGCTGCTTTATAAAGCGTAGATTCGCTCATGCGAGGAGTACGATCGCATATGTGGGACGGATCCGCAAAATACCCGCTCGGCTCCTTAGACTCGATTCAGCGTCGCGCTGTCCGCCTCGTTAACGACCCCGAGGTATACCGGAACTTAGAGACCTTACAACTCCGCAGGGACGTTGGATCTCTGTGTGTGTTCTATCGCCTGTACCACGGAGAGTGTTCCAAGGAGCTGCACGATGCGATCTCTCCATCCCCATTCTACCATCGTTCCACGCGCAACAGGTTGGGAATGCATCCACACACTGTCGATATTCCCCCAATTAGGACAATTCGATCCTGTAAATCCTTTATTTACAGGTTTGCCAACATATAGAATTCACTCCCACCTGCATCCTTTCCTCTCATGTACAAACATAATGTGAAGGTGCACCTAGCCGGCCGACAAGGTATTCGCAGCCCCCGTAAATATCCGAATGCCCGTGGGCGCCGTTGGTCTACACCTCTGCGTTAGTCTGGCGCGCGCCATTTGTCGTGATCCCCATAAAAAAAAAATTCGGATACCTGATAACCCTGCTCATCGACCTAGTTTGTTGGACCTGGTGCTGACTACCGAGCCAAATGGCTAAAAGGTGGGGGTTGAAGCGCCCCTCGGAAACTCCGACCATTGCCTTGTACGCTCAACTGTGCCAACTGTACACTTCGCGGAAGCACGTGAGTGTAGTACGCGAACAGTTTGGCACTACCGGTCAGCACAATGGGATGACTTCCGTTCCTTTATTCTTCATTCTTTATTCTTTATTCTTTATTCTTTATTCATCATTCGTATGGTAGTACGACACTACGCTTGAATTTGTCCTGTTTAGTTTTTACAATCCGGTTCGATTACACCCACAAATAAGAGCCGGCAAGAAACTTCGCAGGGTTCTTTTTTAACGTCTTCAATTACAATACATTGTGACTAGCTACACAATAGACACCGCTTACAGTGTTAAGATATAGTTTGAGAGCTAGAATAACTATAATTTAAGCTTGATAATTCTGACCAGATAAAATCAAAAGTAAAAGTAAAAGTATAAATAAAATCAGGTGTATAGAGCCTTTGTCAGAAATTGTTGATACATATTGTATCAAGTCATGTCAATTATAAATATTCATACCACATTGTAGTACAATGTCAAAAAATAAATAAAATAAATAAATAAATTAATTTGATACTTAATGTATCAATTAGTCAAATTAATATTTTAGTATGCGTGCTAAATAAACTTGATACTTAATGTATCAATTAGTCAAATTAATATTTAGCATGCGTCAGCAGTATAAATTAAGGTACAGGTTGTACCCTGTCAAAATTCAAAATTTGTATGCAGTCAGAATCTCAAGTGAACATGTTTGTAGTATTTTCAGTTTATACCAGTGATAATACGAGGTAGTACAAGTCTCAAAGACCAAAAAGTAATATAATGAAAAATATAAATCTGCGACAAATGTAACAGTTCATGACAGATACTATAGTTCCTTTTAAAAATATACTTCCTGGGAGCATACCCTTGGCACGACGTTTGCTTCTCTTCTCCAGACCCATCCCTGTGTGCCCAATCGGTCGTCGATGTGATCGCACAAGGTATGAATTTCTTCATACCTACCTCCGCCGTTCCCATCGGCGGCCGCCATAAGCCTTGGTTTGATTGTCATCGCAGGCTAGCTATTGACACTAAGAACAAGGCTTATAGGAAATGGCTGCAGAATAGGTCCGTCGAGAACAGACGAGAGCTCAAGATTGCTGCTAGGTCCTGCAAACGAACGCAAAACTTGGCCAAGTTCAGGCACGACCGTGGAATTGGCGCGTAACTTGCACGTAGCCCTTCGGGTAGCCGCGCATTCTGGTCTCTCGCCAAATCCATCGGTCGGAATTTCTGCCGTCCTGCTACACCTCCGCTGGAACGTACGGATGGCTCACTCGCTATACTCGCGAAAGAAAAGGCGAATATCTTTGCACGCCTTTTCGAATCCAACTCAAACATGGACGACCTGGGCGCCAATCCCCCCTTCATTATCCCATTATGGGCGTATGATGGCAAATATTAGGTTCCACCCCAGAGTCGTCTTTAAACGCTACGTGAGTTGGAAGAGTAGTGGGCCTGACGGCGTTCCGGCGATCGTCTTGAAAAATTGTGCTCTGGAATTGGCGCCAGTCCTCACCCGCCTTTTCAAACGCTCCTATTCCTCCGGTTCAATGCCTTCTTGCTGGAAGAGAGCTTCGGTCCAGTCGGTTCCCAAGAAGGGGAACCCAGCGAATCCATCGAACTATCGCCCTATTGCGATAACCTCACTTTTGAGTAAGGTTATGGAGCGAGTTGTCAACTCAGCGCTCCTGACGTATCTAGAAGACTCTAAACTCCTCGACGACAAGTAATACGCCTTTCGCGAGCAGAATATCGACGGGAGATCTTCTAGCGTACGTCACGCATTTGTGGGCTGAAAGGCTCGATGGTTTTGGGGAATCGCTGGCGGTCGCTCTGGACATATCCAAAGCATTCGATCGCGTCTGGCACCGGGGACTCTTAAGCAAGCTTCCGGGCTACGGTGTTCCTACAAAACTGTGCACTTGGATCTCCAGCTTTTTGAGTGGTCGGTCGATCTTTGTCACCCTAGCTAGATGGTGCCTGCTCGGCCGACTACTCAATCAATGCTGGTGTTCCACAAGGATCCGTGCTGTCGCCTACGCTGTTTCTATTGTTTATCAACGACATGCTCTCGCTCGGCGAAATACATTGTTACGCAGACGACAGCACGGTGCACTCAGGGTTCATCAAGGACTGGAAGGGTATAGAGACCTCAGCAGCAAACGCGAGACGCGAAACTGTTGCTCGGGTTGACCTGGTTCTCGATAAAGTATCCTCTTGGGGGAAGGAGAACTTGGTCAACTTCAACGTAGCTAAGACGCAAGCTTGTGCCTTCTCTACTAAGGCTGATCCGTTTCCTCTCCAAGCCACTTTCCAGGGCAGCCAAGTCCCCAATGATGGTAGTCTGGGCGTCCTGGGTATGGAGGTGTCTAGGGAAGTTGGGTTTCGATCGTTCATAGAGTCCAAGGCGAAACTGGCGTCGTCGAACGTGGCGAAAAATTAGGGATCCTTTACCGATGTCGGCGATTTTTCACGCCGGTCTAACTACTTACACTCTACAAAGCACAAGTAAGACCGGTGATGGAATATTGCAGTCATCTTTGGGAGAGTTCCCCTGAGTACCTTCTTTCAGCCTTGGATTCTATTCAGCGACGAGCCATTCGCCTCATTGGTGACTCTGTACTCACAAAGGACCTTCAACCTCTAAAGCACAGACGTATCGTTAGTTCATTGAGCCTGTTTTATCGGTACTGCTATGGCCGCTGCTCTGACGAACTTGCTTCCCTTATCCCCCCTCCTCCTGTTCGCCTTCGCCAAACCCGCCTTACTCTCGCGGAACACCCCTTTGTAGTCGACAGAAGAGTTCTTCGAACTGCATGATTCTCTAAATCGTTCTTGTGCCGCACTGCAAAGGTGTGGAACGGGCTCCCAGGAAACATCCTTCCCCACTCCTAAAATCCACCGATCTTCAAATCGCGGGTTAATAGCCTTTCCCCAGCAACATTAGTCCACCTCCAAGCCGGACTGGCACCTCCTCGGCGGTGAAATTGGCTGCGCCTGAGGCTTCGACCTCGGGCAGAGCCACCCAGATCGGAAGCAATAAAAAAAAAATTGTTTGTTTATTTTGTGGATACCTACTGGAATTTAAGGTGTCTTGTATTATAAATAATTGATGACCCAATAACGGACGCATTGTAGCGTAAATGAACGAATTTTTATTTTGGGGACAAATTAGAAAGTAAAACAAAAACATTTAATCGTGTGGTATGAATATGATGAATGAAAAGGGCTGGTTATCTATACATATAATAAAATCGTAAAGGTAAGAAAGTCTGTACATTGAATGTATTCGAAAAAAAACTAACCAGGGTGGCTTAAAATGAGATACTGAACATTTTAGAACAGTTTTGAAAATTTTTGTTTGTTTGTTTGTTTGTTTGTTTGTTTGTTTGTTTGTTTGTCTGTACGCGCATCACGCAAAAACCACTGAACGGAATTAGACGATACTTTGTATAGTGGCAGTTTATAAGCCGGGTTAACATAATACGTAAAAAAAAATAACAAAAATAAAAAAAAAAATTAAACAATTATAAACATTATTGCGCGTTTAAAATCACGTAGTCCAAAGTAAATAATTATATCTTGAGAACTGGCAGCAAATACAATTTGAATAAAATATTCATTCGAATTAAAAATAAGTAGATACAACGAAAATGACAAGTTCTTCTTTTTTATAACTTGAACACAATAGTCTATAGGTACATATCTATTCTTTCTATACATGTAATAAAATCATAAATGCAAAAATGTCTATTTGTACGCGCATCTCGCAAAAACCACTGAACGGAATTTGACGAAACTTTTTATAGTGACAGTGTATATCCCGGATTAACATAATAATTAAAAAATATAATAAAAATCACGTAACCCAAAGTAATGGTAAAAGACAATTTTAAATGTCATGTTGACAACGGAGAACTGTCATCTCGACGTGAGCTGGCCGGTGACAAATTGTTTGATAAATAAAAAAAATAATTGAAAGTCGGAGCTATGTCGCTGTCATTGGTGCAATAAAATTTATACATCTGTTGCCCGCGACTTCGCTCGCGTGAAATTCGTATTTCAAAAAAAGAAAGTAAGTAACTAAAGGCGGGCCCGAAGGCGGATCTGCGCTCACGTAAACGATATTCTTTCTCGATGAAAGTAACTAAGGGCGAGGCGGAAGGCGGAGCTGAGTTCAGGAAGAAGAAAAACATTCTTGAAGAAAGTAAGTAACTAAGGGCGAGGCCGAAGGCCGAGCTCTATTCTGGAAGACCATAAACCTTCTCGAAGAAAGTAAGTAACTATGGGCGAGGCCGCAGGCCGAGCTGCGTTCAGGAAGAAGCTAAACCATCTTGATGAAAGTAAGTAACTAAGGCGAGGCCGAAGGCCGAGCTACGTTCGAATAATTGAAAAACCATCTCGAAGAAAGCAAGTAGCTAAGGGCGAAGCCGAAGGCCGAGCTGCGTTCAGAAAGAAGCTAAACCATCTTGAAGAAAGTAAGTAACTAAGGGCGAGGCCGAAGGCCGAGCTGCGTTCAGGAAGAAGCTAAACCATCTTGAAGAAAGTAAGTAACTAAGGGCGAGGCCGAAGGCCGTGCTCTATTCGGGAAGACCATACACCATCTCGAAGAAAGCAAGTAACTAAGGGCGAGGCCGTAGGCCGAGCTGCGTTCAGGAAGAAGGTAAACATTTTTGAAGAAAGTAAGTAACTAAGGCGAGGCCGAAGGCCGAGCTACGTTCTCACAAATGATAAACCATCTCGAAGAAAGCAAGTAACTAAGGGCGAGGCCGAAGGCCGAGCTGCGTTCAGAAAGAAGCTAAACCATCTCGAATAAAGTTAATTAACATTAAGATTGAGTTAATTTAATTTACATTTTATTATAAAGTCCACGCTTCTGACGGCAAATATACCGTGCATCCTAGAACCTCGCGGTTATTCCCGGCTGGATGGCAAGAGGCCCGATGCTATCACCTTAGTGCCATGGACTAAGGGTAGTTCTTTGATGTGTCCGTGGAGCAGTTAAGCCAAAAGATGCTTGGGCTTCTGCTGGTTGATGCAACTGGTGTCCCGCCATCAAGGGCTTATGTACTTCATTCAAAGGGTAAGCCTTGCCATCCAGCGGGGTAATGCCGCAAGTGCTCTAAGATTTGAAAATGCAGTTTTGATAGTTATTTTAATGTTTGTTAGGTAGGTTTTAATTCTTTAGTTATTAATATTACTTTTTTATTTTTATGAAATAAATAGATTGAGTAAACGATATTATATTCTATCGAAGAAAGGAAGTCTTTAAGGGCGAGGCCCGAAGGCGGAAGAGGGTTTTTGGTTTACCTGAATCTTCGTGAACGCAGCTCGGCCTTCGGCCTCGCCCTTACTTACTTCTTTTATTTGAGAAAGGTTTATCGTTTACCTGAAAGCAGCTCGGCCTTCGGCCTCGCCCTTAGTTAGTTACTTTCTTTGAGAAGGTTTATCGATTACCTGAACGCAGCTTGCCCTCGCCCTTAGTTACTTACATTCTTCTTTGGAATACGAATTTTACGCGAGCGAAGCCGCGGGCAACAGCTAGTAAGAAATACAAATACATATTATATATTTTTTATAATTTTAAAATGCATAGTTTTATAGATATTAAAGAAAATATACGAAAATCGAGGATTCCCCCCTTATCTCTGAAACTAATGAATGAGTCCAAAATTTTGAAAAAAAAAAATAGGGATATAGGACCTCTTGTTATAATATTTAACAGGAAACCCTAAACTACAATCCTTAGTATTAAAGTTTTTACGGAAAACAGAATGGTACGGAAACTTCGCCACGCGAGTTCAACCTGCACTTGACGGATTTCTGTATAGAAAGCGCGGGATGTGGCTTTATACCTGGAAGCCGAGGTAGCGATGTTAAGCTTAATGTATATAGAAAGCGCGGGGTGTGGCTTTATACCGGGAAGCGGAGGTAGCAAAGGTAAGCTTAATGTATATAGAAAGCGCGGGGTGTGGCTTTATACCTGAAGCCGAGGTAGCGATGTTAAGCTTAATGTATATAGAAAGCGCGGGGTGTGGCTTTATACCGGGAAGCGGAGGTAGCAAAGGTAAGCTTAATGTATATAGAAAGCGCTGGATATGGCTTTATACCTGGAAGCCGAGGTAGCGATGTTAAGCTTAATGTATATAGAAAGCGCGGGGTGTGGCTTTATACCGGGAAGCGGAGGTAGCAAAGGTAAGCTTAATATACAGGGTGTCCCAGAAACCGACGATAATCCTTTAACAGTAGATAGGGCTGCTAATTACCTCTCAGAATATCTAATTTTAGGTTTAGTAAAAATGGCTTAGTTTTTGAGATATTGTCATTTTTGTAAAAATCCAAAATTTTCTCCCTCAGCTCATTTTTTTAAATGCCACGAGTACAAATGTAAGATTTTCTTAAATCTAGTTTTTGTCAAATATTCCCGAAAAGTAAGGCTTTCACACGGTATAATTAATTTTTTTATGTTTAATCCTGTTTAGCTGAAAAACGACTTAAGAGCCACATGTTAAAAAAATTTCAGCCTCATCCTTTGAGTTTGGCCCTTCGCTGTGAAAAAAAAAATTACTACACTAAAGTGGCATTATACAAAAAAAATACGCCCATCTAATGTAGTTTTTAAAATGGTAAATCACTTACCGCTTTGCCCAATAATTTATGAGATATTGTTATTTAACTGCAAAAAGACCTCGGAATTTGATAACTGTTCTACCAACTACGAATTGGAATAAAATAAACATTTGAAGTAATTGGTCTTTATTAACCTGTTAAAGTAGATGTTCAAATTGTTTACAACCTGCACAAATGCTAGCTCGACATCTTCTCACAAATGCCCGGTCGATGCGTCGAGCAAGTACTCGATGCAAGTGCAGATACGTCCACCTCCGATCCATCTGTGGGGATATGCTTGGTCTAAAAAATTACGCACTTCTCTAGCGTAATGGGTTGGGCAGCCATCATTTTGCAACCACCTCCGTATGGCCAATAGGTACATCTTCTAAAAGGCTCTGAAGCTCCTGTTTCAGAAACTCAAGATAATTCGCCCGTTTAAAGTCTCTACTATTCAACGGACGTCTTCTTGCCTCCTAGCCACTTGCATCCCCACAGATAGACCGGACGTCTAGATCACCGGATTTAAATCCGTTAGGTCTTTATTATTGGGGCTATTTAAAAGAAAAAGTTTACGGGAAACTGGTGGAAAACTTGATAGAGCTCAAAGAAAGAATTACAGAAAGTTTTTTTTTATGTAAACTGACATGGTTGGCTACATCACCTACAACATCCGTGATGTCAGCCCATAACACCGGGTGAACTTGGTGCCACGTCAGTGCTTCCCTTCGGTCGTGCCGGCTATAGTCAACTGGACGGAAAACACAAACTATTTACATAGCATAGGTGGACGTATCTGCACTTGCATCGAGTACATGCTCGACGCATCAACCGGGCATTTGTGAGAAGATGTCGAGCTAGCATTTGTGCAGGTGGTAAACAATTTGAACATCTACTTTAACAGGTTAATAAAGACCAATTTACTTCAAGTGTTTATTTTATTCCAATTCGTAGTTGGTAGAACAGTTATCAAATTCCGAGGTCTTTTTGCAGTTAAATAACAATATCTCATAAATTATTGGGCAAAGCGGTAAGTGATGTACCATTTTAAAAACTACATTAGATGGGCGTATTTTTCTTGCATAATGCCACCTTAGTGTAGTAATTTTTTTTTTCACCGCGAAGGGCCAAACTCAAAGGATGAGGCTGAAATTTTTTTAACATGTGGCTCTTAAGTCGTTTTGCAGCTAAACAGGATTAAACATAAAAAAATTAATTATACCGTGTGAAAGCCTTACTTTTCGGGAATATTTGACAAAAACTAGATATAAGAAAATCTTACATTTGTACTCGTGGCATTTAAAAAAATGAGCTGAGGGAGAAAATTTTGGATTTTTACAAAAATGACAATATCTCAAAAACTAAGCCATTTTTACTAAACCTAAAATTAGATATTTTGAGAGGTAATTAGCAGCCCTATCTCCTGTTAAAGGATTATCGTCGGTTTCTGGGACACCCTGTATATAGAAAGCGCTGGATGTGGCTTTATACCTGGAAGCCGAGGTAGCGATGTTAAGCTTAATGTATATAGAAAGCGCGGGGTGTGGCTTTATACCGGGAAGCGGAGGTAGCAAAGGTAAGCTTAATGTATATAGAAAGCGCGGGGTGTGGCTTTATGCCTGAAGCCGAGGTAGCGATGTTAAGCTTAATGTATATAGAAAGCGCGGGGTGTGGCTTAATACCGGGAAGCCGAGGTAGCAAAGGTAAGCTTAATGTATATAGAAAGCGCTGGATATGGCTTTATACCTGGAAGCCGAGGTAGCGATGTTAAGCTTAATGTATATAGAAAGCGCGGGGTGTGGCTTAATACCGGGAAGCCGAGGTAGCAAAGGTAAGCTTAATGTATATAGAAAGCGCTGGATATGGCTTTATACCTGGAAGCCGAGGTAGCGATGTTAAGCTTAATGTATATAGAAAACGCGGTGTGTGGCTTAATACCGGGAAGCCGAGGTAGCAAAGGTAAGCTTAATGTATATAGAAAGCGCGGGGTGTGGCTTTATACCGGGAAGCGGAGGTAGCAAAGGTAAGCTTAATGTATATAGAAAGCGCGGGGTGTGGCTTTCTACCGGGAAGCGGAGGTAGCAAAGGTAAGCTTAATGTATATAGAAAGCGCGGGTGTGGTTTTATACCGGGAAGCCGACGTAGCAAAAAAGGTAAGTTGAATGTATATAGAAAGCGCGAGGTGTGGCTTTATACCGGGAAGCCGAGGTAGCAAAGGTAAGCTTAATGTATATAAGGTGTTTCGCTGACCATGTCATTAACTTCGGGAGGGTTACATACACACTCAAATAAACACTTTACGTAAAAAAAAACATATGTTTATAGGACCATTTTTTCTCCTAAGATCTCCGAACAAACAATTTTAATCAAATAGCCCTAAAAACGAATCATGCTTAGACCCTTCTTGCCAAACACGAAACGTAGGTACTTACCTAGTGCGCGCGACGTCGGCGGGCGGCGCGGCACAAAGGCTTTCCTTTGACGAAAACCGCCTCCGAAGCGCTCGCTCGCCCCGCCGCCGACGCGCTTGCATTGCATGCGCCCGCCCCGCGCGCACGTGTCGCGCGCGGTCGGCGCGGCGCGCGGTGCGTCGCGTCCGTCTCAGTGTCTTAGCGGCGGTCCGCGAGACAGCACATTATTTCGCAATTTGAAAATGCCGCCGCGCCGTATCGATTCACCGACGCGCGACGCGGATATGGTGATGTTACCGAGACCACAGAATAGAAAAGAGTACTCCGTACAGAAGCTGCTCTGTACAAACACTTACAAAGAAATAGCTACTCTGCGACGACGCGATAAAGTACAAATTGACTCGCACAGAGCTGCATGCCTAACCACGATAACTGCCTACATTTCGCTTCTCTTTCTGTC
Organism: Nematopogon swammerdamellus; assembly: GCA_946902875.1. Classification (NCBI taxonomy): domain Eukaryota; kingdom Metazoa; phylum Arthropoda; class Insecta; order Lepidoptera; family Adelidae; genus Nematopogon; species Nematopogon swammerdamellus. The sequence goes on along the minus strand of OX336339.1, from coordinate 83,311 downwards.
GTGTAACTCTATCTCGAAAGCGCGTCGTTCAGCGCGTTAAGGGCTGTGTCTTTGTGCTGTCTTATTGTGAGGAATAAAATGAAGATGATACCTACCAACTTTTATCGTTCTAGCTACCAACGATATGATATTTAGCAACGGCAAATTCATGCGAACAAATTCATGCATGCGTTAGCGTCACTATTAGTTTCTCACATCGAAGCGTGCATTGCGTGCAACCTTCCAGTGATAGTTTTGTTTGATCAATAAATTTAATGATCAATGATCATCTACAATGTACCTATTATCCTTATACGAATTAGGCCATACACACCACGCTGTTCGGCGTTATCTAACTAATGTTATTGGCAACATAATAATATCATTTTAAATCAATGACCTCCTACTATATGAATAAATAAATTACTAGAAATAAATCAAAATGCTACTAAACAAAATACTTACCTTTCTTCGTCTCTCGGCAATGAAAAAAAAGACAAGTTTTCATTTGTCTGTTGACTTTTGCACCCGTCCACTGCACAATATTTACGTGATTTCGACATTTTCTAAATTCGAAAGCGCCACGCGCCCGGTCTGGCTGGATAGCGGCAGCCCACTGTTAATTGTAGATTAGCCGCTACGCCAAGCGGTAGGCATTTAACTCGCGACCTTGAGCGAGTGACGAAGGCCTGCCGAGACTCCAACTCCAATTGGAACTTAGCTGCTGCTGTGTTGATGTATGAGCAGCTATACGGTGTGCGTGTATGTGGACGCACCATCTTGGGAGCGGAGCAACGGTTCCGAGATTGGGGCGTCTATATGCCTCGACTTGATAACGGAAGACAACGACTACTGGTGCACATAGAAGAAGAAGTGCTGGACTTCTTTGACCGCCACCCCAGGGCCAGCACTCGGGACACAGCCACAGTGATGCGATTGAGTAACACGTACGTACACGTACCCATACATACACACTATCCTCTCACACAACAAACAGCTGTTCTGTGTTTCAACACGGTCATTGACCCCGCACAATGCGACTTACCTACTGTTACACACAGATCTAGTGACCTTGTGAGTTGTGACTTATTTACAACAAACAGCTGTTCTGTGTTTCAACACGGTCATTGACCCCGTACAATGCGACTTACCTACTGTTACACACAGATCTAGTGACCTTGTGAGTTGTGACTTACCTACAACAAACAGCTGTTTGAACATAGTACGGTCATTGATCCCGTCCGTACACTGCAAGTTACCTACTGCTAATGGTACACAGGTTGATCTGATAATGTTTAGGTAACAAATATGTTTTGTTAAATTTCTCGAAAAGTAATGCTAAAAACATTTTTTTTTGCGTAACGTGTTTATTTGAGTGTCTATGTAACCCTCCCGAAGTTAATGGCATGGCCATCGTAACACCCTATATTATAGTAGTATATAATATACACGGTGTTGCAACCCCAACCGTAAAATCCTAAAGGGGGTGATTCTGTACGTGAAATAGAACAAATTTTGTTCTACGACTTTTTTATTTGAAGAAAAAACATATTTTTTTCTCCATACATTTTAAGACCCCCTTATGTCAGTTAAAAATATGACGGGGGCAACTGCAACACCGTGTATGCTGTACATATAGAAAGCGCGGGATGTGCGAGCCGCCGGACTCAATAAATTATTGTGACAACTTCGAATGCAGTGTTACTGCCAATTAAATAACAATAATCTAGGTGCCTGACGACGCCCATGGACATTCAGTCGCATGCGGGGGTTGCGAATGCCATGCCGGCCTGACAGGTTCCTATTCACGGCCGCGGCCCTCTTGAACGATCTGAAACTACTTGGGAGGAAATGGTGGGCATCGAGAGCATTGCAGAGTTTAGCAGTTCTGTGGAGGAGAGAGTTTCCGTATGGATACGGAACTGAGAACACAGGGTGCGTTCTTCCTACAGCTAACTAAATACAATGTGGTACGCGCCTGGTAGCGGGGCCGAGTCGGCGATGGGTCTCAGCCGGCGCGGCGGGGGCGGCGCGCGCGGCGCGGGCGGCGGCGTGGAGCGCGCGCGCGCGCGGCCGCCGCGCCGCGACACCACCGGCAGCGGCAGCATCGAGCTGCGCGGCTCCGCAGCTCCGCAGCCCGCGTCGCCGGCGGCGCGTCGCAGCCGCTGGCGCAGCTGGCCGGCACATTTGCACAGTTCTGATCCAACCATGGTTCCAACAGTTGTTTGTTTATTTTTTATGGAAGCTTCAATTAAATCAAATCGAAATCAATTAAAAAAAAATGTTTTAACCACGTTCATACATTCCACGTAATAGTGTTAACAGCTCCCTTCCCTTCTTACCTTACTAGGTGGTAGGGTTTAACCCACCCGGTTGGCACCACCACCGCACTGAATGAAAGGTTATGAAAATTGTTTGTGTTATCAAGCCAGTTCAGTGTAGCCGCCACGACATAAAAAAGAGTCAGCACTGATATTTCACCTAGTTGCTGACGTCATGGACGTTGTAGTTGTATGCTATAGTTATGTGACGGACGAGAAGTAGAGGATACCTGCTCGCAGAAGGACTCGGCTCTCGGTTGTGTGGTGATGGCGAGCGAGGCGGCGGCGGGGGCGAGGCGGCGCCGCACGGCGGCGAGCACGGCGGCGGGGCCGGCGGCGCGCGCCGCGCACCACGCGCCCTGCAGCCGCGCGCGCTCCGCCGCCTCCACGTCCCCCTCCACCTGCCATTGTCACCCACTATGTTCCTGTACCGACTAGTTGCCATGTCAGAAGAGTCCTCTCATCACTCATCATCACAGCTTACAATAACACACACACATACATACACATACATTCACCTTCCACCTCTGCAGCGCACTGAAGGATCACGCGCTCACTCCGCAAAACATACAGCCAACCTTCTAGTATCTCTTTTTGCGGGGAATTCTCACCTGGATGATGGGGGAGCTTCTCCTCGATCGATACCTAGGTGTGAGAACTCCATGCCAAAAGTACAGTTCCGATCCGACAGAGCACTGTGCGGAAGGAGCTTCTTGCCCTAGACGTCAGGAAAGCGAGTGGTACGGACAAAGCGCCTGTCAAGAATGTTCTTGGCGCCTGTATTAGTGTTGAAAAGGTGTGCTCCCGAGCTGGCTCCAGTACTGACACGCCTCTTTCGCCTCTCGTACACAACTGGCCGCGTGCCGGCAGCTTGGAAACCAGCTTTCGTTCAGCCTGTCCCAAAAAGGGGCGACCGCTCTGACCCGTCAAACTATACCGACCGACCTATAACAAATTACCTCTCTCCTCTGCAAGGTGATGGAGCGCGTTATCAATACGCAGCTCATAACGTACCTGGAGACAAATAATCTCATCAGCGATCGACAATACGGCTTCCGGCCAAACCGATCAGCTGCTGGTGATCTCCTAGCGTGCGTCACTCACTTTTGGCACAGATTACTTAATAGTTGAAGGGATTACTTAATAGTTGAAGGGTACGGTAAATCCTTGGCAATTGGATTCGATATTGCTAAGGCATTTGACCGAGTCCGTCATAGGGCGCTGTTGGGCAAGCTGCCGTCGCGTACGGAATCCCCCGGAAGCATTTATTGATTTTCGAAGTTTTCGAAGCACTTTTGACATTGAAAATGTCTTTTGGTTCGTTCCAGTATAGGCCCCGATTTCACGAAAAAGTGCGATCCCCCTATATCTCGGAGAGTTGTGAAGATATGATATTCAACCAATGCTCAAAGACGCTTATTCATAAGAGCTGTAAGATGCAAAAAGAATTATTCGAGAAAGTAAAAAACTAAATAAGTTAATGCCGAAATAGTGAAAAAAAAAAAAAAAATATTTATTTTGGCGGTCGATATTTTGGAAACGAAGAATGATGTAAAAAAAGCGGCCAAGTGCGTGTCGGGCCACGCGCAGTGTAGGGTTCCGTAGTTGCGGAACTCTATCAAAATAAATTATTTGATTATTTGTATTATTTTGTAGGGGAAATAAATGAATGTTAATTTGAAAAAGTTCTTCAACAGTGAAATGATGGCTGTCGTCTGTACATTTTATAAGTTGGTCGACTATTACTCGTCAACCTGTACAGCTTTCTTAGCTGTGATAGTTTTCCTTTTAATTTAGATATATTATATACTACTGCTGTGAATTTTTTCACATATCTAATAACAACCGTTTAGCTGGCAGGGGGTGGAAACACTTGACTCTAACAAAAATTAGCACTTTAAAGCTTAATAATTCGCAAACGGATTCCTAAATCGAAAAATGTTTTTCACAAACCCGCAATATTTTCCAAAGACCTATCCAACAACACTCCACACGATGGGGTAGACATGAAAAAAAAAATTCATCCCCACTTTACGTGTAGTCCCCTACACGTAAAGTGGGGATGAATTTTTTCCCTAAAAAGTTTTTTTCAAAATGTTTATTTTACCACTTTGTCGGCGTTATTAACACCCATACCAACTTACAACTTTCTAGTACTAAGGGTCTCTGAGCTAAGCCGCGGACAGACGGACGGACGGACGGACATGTGCGACGAACACAGAAGGGTACCATTAGCCTAAGTATGATATAATAAGAAGAAACCCGTTGACGCTGGAGCGGTCTATATCGACCGCTAGAGCGCTATTTTATTGATTAAAACGAGATAAGTACAGCCATCTAGACGCATAGTCGCGAACTAGAAGTGAATGTGTGGCGTCATCACGCGGACGCGAGTAGAACTTATAGGTTGCAAATGATGTTAGGATACTCAAACTTTCACGTAATGCGAGCCTAAGTAGATAGATGGCAAAAATAAAACAATCGCGTATATTTGACGGGTAGAGGGCGCATAAATAAAAAGTTAGTTTCAAGTAATAATCTGACGTAGGCCTATCGCGCAATGTCTCGGCTGACAGAAAGAAATGATGTTCGTACGGTTAACTCGCAATGGCTTGACGGGTGTTCATATCAGTTCGTCGCTCGGCGGGACAGTATTTCAATGTCTAAATCTGCCGACAGAGGCGCTGTTAGGGGTTGGGTCCTTATGGAAGGGAAGGCTTTTGATTGGCTAAGAACGTTCGGGAACAACAGGAAACGAAGTAGAGCCGAAGGGTCCAAAGTGAGGGCCACTTAAACTCGTGCGCAGCCGAAGCCCAGTCAGTCAAGTTTCGGGAGCCAGCTAAATTTTAACTAATACTCACGGTAAGTGTTTGGCTTGGCAAGTCTCGCCGCGAGTTCGTGTTCATCGTCCAGTCAAGTCCGAACTAGTTTGATCAAAAGTATCGAGTGTCTGAATTTATAATAGAACGAAATAGGGATGTAAGGCCTACAGCTGGCCATGAAGGTATGGTTCCTTTATGCTGAAATATGCTAAGGAACCATATGTCTGATAGCTTCGCGGAGCTCATGGAGGAGAAATCTGATGCTGAAAGATGCTAGAATTCGAATCTTGAAGGCTTCTTTAAAGTTGAGGGTCCAGCTCCTCCAGCTAACATCGCGCACGGATGGGTTCCTTATGCTGAAAGATGCTAGGAAACCAGACGTTTGATAGCTTTGAGAGCAATAGGAGGAGGTTTCCTTGATGCTGAAAAATGCTAAGGGAACTGAATCTAAGGTGCTGCTGAGTTAGGAAAATATACAGACACTTGATATATTTGCCATGTAAACTGCATCAATCGTGGTTGAGATTAAGGCCTACAGCTGGCCATGAACGTGTGGTGCCTTTATGCTGAAATATGCTAAGGAAACATATGTCTGATAGCTTCGCGGAGCTCATGGAGGAGAAGGCTGATGCTGAAATATGCTAGAATTCGAATCTTGAAGGCTTCTTTAAAGTTGAGGGTTCAGCTTCTCCAGCTAACGTCGCGTACGGATGGGTTCCTTATGCTGAAAGATGCTAGGAAACCGGACGTTTGATAGCTTTGGGAGTAAATGGAGGAGGTTCCCTTGATGCTGAAAAATGCTAAGGGAATTGAATCTAAGTTACTCATAAAACTAGAGAGAGAACGGTAACGGTTAATGCAGTCAGTATAAGAATGATTTAAGTACTGGTAGAATGAATAACCACACTGAACGGTGATCGGCGTGACTAGAAATATTGTTAAAACTACGACTCGTTAGGCCTAAGGCCCTAAAAGCTACGATAAAATAAGCGCCAAAAGTATATTTTAAACTGTGAATGTGTACAAGTGAATCCGTGTGGTTTGGTGGTGTGGTTAGGTAGTGAAATAGGTCTACATAAAGGCCGAGGTGACGTAGTCGGAAGTGTTGAGTGCGGAATTGGAGTGCAGTGTGTTTCAGAAGTGTAGGAATCCATGTACCAGGTAGACGAGTGTCCGTATATAAGTGATTAGCTAGGGTACCACGTCAGTCGTACATAGTAGTAGCTTCCTATTCTTAGCCACGTACATCTAGAATTAGTAAATAAGATAATAGCTTAGACCAGGTCCCTCTCTTGCTTTGGGGAAGATTACATTTCCATGGCCACAGAAGTAGAGGCGTCTCGAAGGTTCGGTGCACGTATTAACGGATCGACTAGAGAGATTTCTAGGGAGGGAGTCGAAGTTACAGTTAGGGTTGTCTAAATTTGGTATTTTACTTAGGAGAGGTAGGCAGGAACATAATTAGGTACACTAGACACGTAGGTGCAATGTTCTAATATGGAGCATTGTACATACATTACATTACACATACGCAGTTAAAGTAATCCCAACAGAGGGAACGCTTCATTTGCACAGAATAGACCTGGAGACCTTTAGGCACAGCTTTGGGTGAGGTTTAGTACCTCAGTCAACTGGTTGAAGGTCACAGCAATGGGCGTGGTGGAACTAAGGTGAGAAAGCCTCACCTGGTTCAAGGGGCCCATCGTCTACCCCTTTGGGGTTAAATTTTCTGACTTTGCGAAGCGAAAGATAAAGTGTTTATACCAAATATAATAATGAGCTTACACTCATAGTTGGTAGGAGAATATTCATGAGTAGGAACATAAGAACCTTTACAATAATAAAGCTAATGAATGTAGACACGAAACGATGCGAAAGAAAAGCTAGGTACAATAAACATTAAATAAATTATTTTAAGACCTCTTTTCTAACTCCTGCTAGGCTGGGAGATTTTATTTCGTAACAGCTGTTATTCTTCTAAAAGAAGACTAGGTCCCTAAAAAGCTAGATAAATTTATTTCAGGGGTTTCCTCTAACTCCTGCTAGGCCGTGGCTTTCCATTTTGTAAAGTTGTTTGACCAAAAGAGGAATATAATTTGAAATACTAAGTTCAAGAAAGCCTAGGCAATTACCTTCCAGCTGTTTCCCCTAACTCCTGCAAGGGGATGAGTTATTTATCGTAGGATGTGATAGAACGCTATATCTTCCAGCTGAAGATTAAAGAAGTGCTTATACTCCAAGGATCAGTACTAGCCTATCTGATCGTCCGAGGAGGGAAGCATATGGTAGTTTGCTTTCGGTAGGAGAAGTTGTTGAACCGTGTAGGTATTCCAGAACTAAGGATAGGCTTCCTTCCACCTTCAGGATTAGGGTGCCATACGCCCTCTTCGGAGGGGAATAAACTGGTTGAAGAATACACACGTTTTCTCAGGTGTAGGAATTTCCGGAGGGGAGAACATAGATTGTTACCATGTGGTAGAGGAGGCATAGTGACGTAGGAAAGGCGGACTTATGCAGGAAATTATAGGTGTAGTTAGAATTAACCCATAGAACAAAGATCAGGATAGAATAGTTAAGGGTTGAGTTAGTACTCTGGGTGATACGGTTACACAACGCTTTCTTGAAGAGAGAAAGATACAGGGTCCATTCCCGCTTAGGGAACGCATGTATACATTGACTGAGCTTACCTAGAGATCACTTGAATGCTAAACGCAGGCCATGGTTTATCTCAGAGTTTACTCGTAGTAACGAGGATTTCTGTATAAATATTTGACGTTCCCTTGTTGATAGAGGAAGTAATGACAGCGTTACTTTTGAGACAGGCGTGAATACGTTACACATGGCGAAACTATAAGGGTTCCTTGTTGACTACGGAACCTTAAAAAATGAGAAAAACTCCTCTGGACAAATTAGTCAGCTACAACTTGAGCCTAAAAAAAAAGACGATCGGGTTTAAGGGTTTGCCCTGTAGCTCAACCTTTCGAAAAAATAAATTCACAGATTTCGTGCCTCACCCGACTATCGAGCACATTGCAAATGAATCTACGGAATTCGAAAAAATATTGTTGCTGAGCGACACGAGAAAGTCGGGATAAGGAAAAGGTTAGTTGGGGTCTGATGGGTTGGAGTATGTTCTTGATACTATGAGTGAAAAGAAACAAGTCGATGTTATTTATACTGATTTCTCGAAAGCTTTTGATAAAATTAATCATTCTATCTTAATAAAAAAACTACGTCTCATTGGTATTAGGGGAGACCTTTTACGCTGGTTAATTTCATATATTTCTAATCGATCCCAGGCTGTTGCATTGAGTTGTTACTGTTCTCAGTATGGTTCCATTCATTCCGGTGTACCACAAGGGTCGCATTTGGGTCCTTTGTTATTTTTAATTTACATAAATGATATTGGTGATTGTATACAGTTTTCAGATTTCTTGTTATACGCCGACGATATGAAAATGTTCATGAAGGTCAACACGTCTGAACATTGCACGAAGCTTCAGACCGACCTACAAAATGTCTCCGATTACTGTCAGCGGAATCAATTATTCCTTAATGCTAAAAAGTGCCAAGCAATAACTTTCAGTCGAAAGGTTAATACAATTGTGTATCCCTATATGTTGAACAATGTAATGCTGGAAAGAAATAACCATGTTCGTGATCTGGGGGTGTTTATCGACACAAAACTATTATTTGACAAACATATTAATATCATTACTAATAAAGCCTACAGAATGTTGGGTTTTGTATTGAGGGTTTCTAAACCTTTCAAACAACGACACACTCTTAGACTATTATACTTATCATATGTAAGAAGTCATCTTGAATTTGCGTCGGTCGTTTGGAACCCTCAATACAAAATCTACATTAATGCTATTGAAAAAATTCAGAACAAATTCTGTAAGCACTTAATTTTCGTTTTGGTCCACACGAGCACATGTTGGACACATTATTAAACAGAAGGACGATAACGGATATTAAATATCTCCACAAAATCTTAAACAACAATGTCGATAGTCCTTATCTTCTTGGTAAAATACCATTTGGATGTCGAGCTCGTCTCACAGGTTCTGATAAATTATTTCATGTTCCTAAAAGTAGCACTAATTACCTGCGTAACTCATATATACGAAGATGTTGCAACACGTACAATCTACATTTCTCACATGTCGATCTATTCCATGATAGTCGAAGCAAGGTCAAAATATTGTCAAGACAAAATATTTAGTATAACAATTTTTGAAGTCGTTATTAGGCTGTCATTTGTAAAAAAAATAAATAAAAAGTCTGTATCTTGGTCAATTTTACCTATATGTGTTATATATACTCGTCGTTTTAACTTTATATATGTTAATCTGATCTTTTTGTTTCGATTCTTCATCGTATGATGATAATTATTTTGTTGGTATTTTTATTTATTCTTTTTCTCTTCAAAAATCACATTTAAGTATTAGCTAAGATCAACACTACATTTTGTTCTCTCTCTTTTCTATTGTCTATTGTTAACGGAATCTTCGCTGGTCTGCTTTTATTTTCTTATTATTTGTTTTGTTTTTATGTATTTATGTTGACTGTTTGATTTCTAAATAAATAAGTGTGTATATGTGACTTATTTATTTAAAATGTGTGTGTAAATAAATACATGTGTTTTGTACCGTGTGGGGCCGGTACTTTAAAAGAATAGCCCCACTGCATCTCTCCCCGTGCATGTCGTAAAAGGCGACTAAGGGATATGACTCCCTTCTTATATTACTAGATGGTAGGGTTTAACCCACCCGGGTTGGTACCACCGCACTGAATGAAAGGTCGGTCGAAACGGCTATGTAAATAGTTTGTGTTTTCCGTCCAGTTCAGTGTAGCCGGCACGACCGAAGGGAAGCACTGACGTGGCACCAAGTTCACCCGGTGTTATGGGCTGACATCACGGATGTTGTAGGTGATGTAGCCAACCGTGTCAGTTTCAATAAAAAAAAAATAATAATAAAATAAAAAAAAAATAAAAAAATGGTGGAGCCGGAAGGAAGCCATAGGAACTCCTAAACTACACATGATAAGCCCATCGTGTTTGAGCTCGTTGGATTTGTCTTTGCAAGTACTCTTGTCATATATGATGTCCAGGGTCCTGATGATCGAGCCGGAATGAAGCCATAGAAACTCCTAAACCACACATGATAAATCGACCGTGTTTGGGCGCGTTGGATTGGTCTTCGCAAGTACTCTAGTCATATGTTATTTCCAGGATCCTGATGATGGAGCCGGAAGGAAGCCATAGGAACTTCTAAACTACACATGATAAATCCACCATATTTGGGCTCTTTGGATATAGGAATATAGGAATATAGGTTAGGTTAGAATATGCGTACACACCTTCACACACACACACCCTGACATACTTAAGCTGGCAAAACAACAAGGACGGTAGGTACCTAGTAGAGTAGTGAGTAGAGTAGTGAGTAGAGTAGTGAGTAGAGCAGTGAGTAGAGTAGTGAGTAAGAGAGTAGAGTAGTGAGTAGGTAAGGTTGTGAAAGAATGCCATACAAGCTCACCCCAATGATGTCGTCGTCGAATATGAGATCGATCAGCTGAGAGAGCGTGAGGCGCGCGAGTAGCGCGTGCGGTAGCGCGGCGGGCGGCGGCGCGCGCACCAGCCGCCGCAGCAGCGACGGCAGCATGCGCCGCGCGGCCGCCGGCGACGCGCCGCGCACCAGCGCGCACACCGCGCTCTCCGCCGGCGCGCGCGCAGCGCTCACCTGTATACATACAGGTCGAGCACATTCCTGTGTGGGCATACATGCGTATATCCTCGATATCATATCAGATATCCTCGACAACCTTCGCGATGCGAAATATATGTCTTCTATCGACCTGAGCTCAGCCTTTTGGCAAATACCTTTGGAGAAGGGTTCGCGTGAGAAAACTGCGTTTAGTATTCCAGGCCGTGGGACCTTTTGTTACAAGCGTATGTGCTTCGGCCTCACTAACGCGCCCGCAACCCAGCAGCGCTTGATGGATAAGCTTTTTGGGTCTAGTTTTTTTGGAAAAGTTTTTGTCTACCTCGATGACATTATTATTATTAGTTCTACTTTTGAGGAACATTTAGACATTTTGTTGAAGGTTTTGGAGATTTTGAAAAAGGCCAATATAACTATTAACGGTGACAAGTCCGTGTTTTTTCGCAGCAGCCTGAAATATCTTGGTTATGTTGTCGATCGTGACGGATTGAGACCCGATCCCGAGAAGACTAAGGCTATAATGGAGTGGCCTAGGCCTTAAAATTCCACAGAGGTAAGGCGATTCCTCGCCACTGCTTCATGGAACAGACGTTTTATTTCAAATTTCGCTTCGCGTGCGGGGCCATTAAATAAATTAACTAGTACGAAGCGAGGTTCACCTCCGTTTCGATGGTCGGAGGAAGCAGAGAAGTCGTTTAACGATTTGAAATTAGCTCTCAGCAGTGCACCGGTTCTGTCCTGTCCCGATTGGAGTATTCCATTCCAGATACATACTGATGCATCTGCTTGTGGGTTAGGAGCCCGGTTGACCCAGCTGGTCGAGGGGAAAGAGCGAACTGTTGCATATGCGAGTCGCACTTTAACACCTTGCGAGGTCAATTACTCGGCAACTGAGCGCGAGGCTCTCGCCGTCATTTTTGCGGTTGAACACTGGAGCTGTTATTTGGAATGCGGACCCAAGTTCACAGTGTTTACTGACCATTCATCGCTTAGATGGTTTTTGACGTTAGAAAATCCCACCGGCAGATTAGCGCGTTGGGGTATTCGCCTTTCGCCTTTCAATTTTGAAATACAACACCGAAAGGGGCGAGATAACGTCATTCCCAACGCGATCAGTCGGGCGCCTTCCTTTGCTCTCTAATATCACCATCACCCGGGACGATTGGTATGATAGGTTGGTAAAAGTTTGCTCGGACAGCCCGCAATCTATACCGAATTTTGATTATAGGAACGGTCGGCTATACCGGTATACCAAGAGCAAATTCGATCTGGAGCGCGAGTTCGAGTGGAAGTTAGTGATTCCAGTTCAGGAGCGAATCGCCGTCGTACGTTCGTGTCACGACGAGCCTAGCGCAGGGCATCTTGGGGTTTATAAAACTTATCGCCGCGTCTCCTTACAATACTTTTGGCCCGGAATGTACCGCACAGTGGTAAACTACGTTCGGAACTGCGAACTTTGTTTGGCTCATAAGCACGCCCAACATCCAACCTTGGGACAAATGGGGGAGCCGAAACATTGTTCGAGGCCGTTTGAATACATATCAATAGATATTACCGGACCTTTTCCACCCACACGCGCAAGAAACGTGTACATTTTGGTAGTTACGTTGGTGTGCGTTCAGTAAATATTGTTTGTTTTTTCCCTTAAGGCGTGCCACTGCTGGGGCCATTGCAGAGAGATTAGAAAATTTCGTGCTCCTTGTTCACGGCGTACCCCGCGTAGTGCTTTCGGATAACGGTACTGAATTTATTGGTTCAGACCTGCGTGAGTTGATGCACCGTTACCGAATCCCCAGCACCTTTTACGCCCCTAAGTATACGCCGGAGGTGAATTTAGTCGAGAGGTACAATCGTACATTAATTACAATGTTGGCGATATTTGTCAAAGAGCACCATCGGGTTTGGGACGTTCTCCTTCCGAAGCTCCAATTTGCCGTCAACACTGCTGTCAATGAGAGCACAGGTTTTTCGCCGGCCTTGCTCAGCTACGGTCGTGAACTCGTATCTACGGGACAGTTCTACGACCGATTACATGGAGAGACCCCGTCGGAGAACCTTCTGACCCCAGCGGAAACCAGAGCCGACGATCTAAGCGAACTTCAGGGAATTTTTGACCGTGTTAGGGTAGCTCTGGATCGGGCTCATGCGGCGAACAAAAGGCGTTACGACCTACGCCGAAAGCCCGAAGAATTCTGCGTCGGTCAGTGTGTCTGGCGGAAGAGTTTTGCTCGTAGCGACGCCGGGAAGTATTTCTCGGCGAAGTTAGCTCCGCGGTACGTTCAGTGAAAAATCCTACGCAAAAAAAGCTCCACGGTTTATGAACTAGCGAACATGGATGGTAAATCCATAGGCGACTGGAGTGTGAAAGATTTCAAGCTGACCTCGGCCTACGGCGAGGCCGACACGGTATGAGTCGATGCCGTTATCAAGACTCCAATATCCGTCTGTTTTTCGGAAATCTTTTTGCCAAATCGATTGCATACTCATACTGCAGTGGTTATTTTTAACTGATTCACGCTATGAGGAAGTTTTTGACGTTCTCTCGTTGGTATTGCTCGCTACCGACGTAGGGCCTAACTAGACTAATGACTGCTTGGTTTTGCCCAAGTTTATCTGGCAGACCCGAGTACCTGCCTAATAATATTTTTTTTTACGTTATGTGTAGATAATGGCTGCCGGTTTCGTTCACGTTTTATCTGACGAACCCGGGTGTTTTTCCAGGTTGGATAATATTATTTTTTCATCACTATTTCAATTTGTAGGTATTGCTTAGTAGCGTTCCTCGTTTTTTTTTTCTCTTTGGGTTCTACTTAAGTTTTGTTGAGTGTTCCTCTAACGATAACTGTCGGGGACGACAGGTCGGACGGAGCTTGTCCTCTACCTCAAGGGGAGGGGCACTGTGACGAAGCAGATTATTGTTTCTGGCCATAATAGTTTTAAATGTCAGAAAATGAAAAAGTAAGGTTGTCAGAAAATTTTGACAGGGAGCGGATTTTTTTGTTTGGGGGAAAAACGGAGTGGTGGTGAAGAAAAAGGTTTTGAATAATTTGCTCTATATTTAGAGTATACTGCAATCTATTAGAGCAGCTCCGCTCGCTGCAGGCACGCTAGACGATTATGCTAGTTGGGCATCCCGAGACGTCGGTATCCACTGCTGGATCGAAAACATTGTGTGGTTGAGCCAGTCAGCCGACGATTTGGTGAGCGTTTGCCGCAGCAACCACAAGTATCAGCTGCGCACCAGATTTTGCAACAGCACCGCCACCATATACTAGTCCCTTACGTCTTCTCCACCTCGCTCGGATAGACCCAGCCTATATGTCAGTTGCGGGGAAGCAGCGCATTGCACTCCGATAGCAGCTCCTTCATCGTCCACAACACCGGCCGGATTCGTTATTATGAATTTAGCTAAGTTAAATTAAGACTAATCAAACTGTAACTCGTGCGTGGAGATGTTTGTTTGTAAACTTTATTTGTGTTGCTAAGTTGCTGTGGCGATCGTGGCAGCAAGCAAGCAACGTCACGCTTAGCTTGCTTACCGCGCATGTTCATGCATTAATATTTGTTGTTTACCTTAGCTTACTAAGATTATTGTGTTAGCAGTTGAATTAATTTAACCTGAATTTGCGCCAATTTCCATCACGACAGGCCACGAAGGTATCAATTAAATTCTATTAACAATTTTAATCTAGTTTTTTATTTGACCATCCTTCCCGGTTTTATTTATTTTTTGTCACTCTAGCTACCACCGATTCTCAAACTTTGATTGGCCAGATGGCAGCTGACCCGGGCCGTCCGTGTCAATACATACCGGTCAAACACATAACTCTCCTTTTCGCTTCGCCGTAGTCGGGTAAAAATAAGAATCTTTTCGCTAATAGTGCGCGCATACTACACTACGTACAATATAATAAACATACGATCAAATAACTTAAATCAAATAGGAACTCCATTAAGTAAATATCCGCTAACATCGACTTGCAACAACACTTTTACATAGGTTTGCACCTAAAATTTATCAAATAGATACCTAACGAAGTAAACCTACATAATATTATGAATCGAATTAAATAAGATACTCTGGCTCGAGACAATGCATACACCACGTGGCATACACACACCGCGCTCAGCCAGACCGCACCCCGTGCCTCCGCCCCTGCCCCGCTAGCCTCCGGCAGCTAGCCGCCATAAACCGCAGTCGCCGCGCCGCGCCGCTTTTATTTCGATTCGATTTGTATGGGAGCCACATCTTAGCGTAGCCGGAAGTGAATTTTAGTTAGCCTATCCTGTGTCCCGTATAGTAAAATGGGCTTGTACTAAGTTTCATCAAATTCGGATGATGGCTTTAAGAGTTATGGAGGAACATACATACATACATACATACAGAAAAGATTTCTAAAAATCGTCAATTTAGCTTTAGTATCATATATAGAGGCTACAAACTGAATATTTCCTAAAACAAAGTAACTTACTCCATGACCATCCCTTACAGATTTATTATTAGTATGATATGATGATGATGATGATGATATGATGATATTGATGATTGATTGATGATGATTGATGATGATGATTGATTGATGATAAAGAATTAGCCGGCCCGCCGTCTAATAGATAGATCGCATTTAGTTGTATACTTAAACAAATCCTCGTCACTCTTCATTCTAATGTCAGCATAGCCTGTAAAAAAGAGAGATAGCTATAGCCGCTCGGCACTCTTGTACCGGCGCGCGCCACTAACCGGCGCGGCGGCAGAAGCCATACATCTAGTTAACCAGCTTTTTTTGAAATTGGAAATGTTTAATGGATCGATTTTGCGTTATACACAAAAATGCTTATAACTTTGTTGATATAAGGGTTACGAGGGTTAGTGAGGGCTCTTTTTCTTCTTCTTGATGGGCATTTTCCGCATGTAGGTCGCTCTTCTTGGACCCGTTGTGCGTATCACCCCGGCTGCTACTCCATCCAGCCCAGCTCCTTCCAGAAGTCCTGCAGGCTGCCGACATCCTTGCAGGCCTCTTGGAGTGTCCTCGGGTTTTTGAGGATGTTTGCCCGCTCGTTTGCCACCCCCTCGCACTGTAGCAGCACGTGCGATGGCGTTTCTTCAGCCCCCATGCAGCCCCTACACAGGGGGCTGTCTGTTTTACCTATAATGAAGAAGTGCTTATTTAATGGGTAGTGACCAGTTAAAGTTCCCACCACCAATCTGATTTTACCTTTGTTCAGTTGTATTATACCCTTACTGAGCTTGCTGTTGATGACTGGCACTGCCGCTCTGGCTTGTCTACAGTCTTTTGTTTGTGACCATTGTTGCTGATGCTGGTCTTTTGCTTGTGTTCTGATCCATGCCCTCAGTTGGTTGAAGGGGAGAGGTGCTATTGGTTCTGGCCCTTCGACCACTCAACCTGCCCCTCATCTTGCCAGTTCGTCTGCTGCATCGTTGCCTAAGCACCCACTGTGCCCTTTTATCCACGCAGGGTGACATTGTTATGTGTGGCGATGGCCTCTAGAGCGTGATGGCATTCCATAATGAGGCTTGACTTTATTACGTTGCTTCACAGGGCTTGCAGTACAGAGGCACTGTCAGAAAGTATGCGTATGCCGTAGTCTTTTACCTTTTTGTTTGCTATGCTGTATGCTGCCTGCGTGATTGCGACGCATTCAGCTTGGAAGATGCTGTTGTACTTACCTAATGGCATTGCTAACCTTATATTTAGGTCCATCGAGAAGATACCAGCTCCTGTCCCATTAGCTGTTTTAGATCCGTCCGTGTAAACATCTATTTCACGTGTGGAATTTTTCTGCTCTTCATGAAGTTGTATGTTATATCCTTTAACGAAAATGTGTGTAGCTGGTAATCTATCACATATCGCTGTCAGCATTGGCTTTTGTTTTGTTGCATTTGTTAGAATATTTCCGTGTTTGCTTGGGTTACTGCCCCAGGTACCAGATAATTTTAGTCTGAATGCTGCAGCCGCTGCTTAGTGTTTTACATAGATGTGTAGCGGTACGGAATGGGCCCTTTCCCCGCGGCCGTCTCGACCCCGCCGACTGACTCCCGCCGAGTCGCCATGCGGTCCTTTCAAATTTGGCCCAATTTACTTTGGGGACTCTTCACCGCGAAGTACAACTCGACGCGAGGACATCTTAAAGCAAGTCAACTGGACCCCAGTACTACTGACCGCGACACCCCCTGGGGTGCGAGCTGTATGCAGCGAGTCGCACGCAGAACAGGGGCTTTATTTTTTGCATGAGCCCAAGTTAAATTTATGAGGTTCGGGTTGCAATGTTATTATGAGTAGCTCGTGGATAAGTGGTAACGGCCTTGCTTATTAACCGGAAGGTCGCGCGTTCAGTGCCCATTGGCGTGAACGACTTTATTTTCTTTCCGAGTTTGATAAGTGAATTTCTTGAACATGAGTTGCTCCATGGTTCGCATTCCATGTAAAATTATAGTAGGTATCTTAATATTTCATATATTTTTTTCTTATTTTTTTTAAATTATACTACGAGTACATTGTATTATGTTTAATGTACGAACATATTAAGTTGATACAAATTACGTAGGTATTAAAGTTTTAAAAAGGCTCTTTACACACACTTACTCGTATATAATAAGTATAAGTCTTTGTAGTCACTAAAATACTTGTATCAATATGTAACTAAGCTGTATAATCTATATAATTTATTTCAACAATGTAACGATATTTCGTTGCATAATGCACCTATCAATGAATTTAGTTCGATACCTAAAGCAGGGGGTTTCAACCGGTGTGCCGCGGCATACTGGTGTGCCGCGAGTGACATCCAGGTGTGCCGCGAATTCTAAGTAACTCATTCAAACTGTGTATGAAAACCGCGGAAGAAAAGAGCAAGCATAATTTTTCGTCTATCTATATAGATAGATTATCCACAATGACATTTTCTGACTGATTTGTTTGAACACCTCAAGAAATTAAATGAGAGTTCGCAGGGAAGGGAGTTCGAAGGGCATTTTGACATCCTCAGTTAAAATGAGAGTTTTCACTGATAAATACTTTTAATACGTAAGTAAGTACGAACCTGGCTGCTCCTATGGAGACGAAACGGAGCCCATATATTTTTTCCGCCAATTATCTTGGGCCCGAAACGGACCCCATCTTTATTCTCAAATTACGGTCGCACGAATTGGTCTATTGCTCTTTCAATCGTTGATGGGGGCTATAAGTGACACCGGCAATTATGAACTAACCATTTTTCTTGTCTCCAAAGACCAATTATGAATAATAAAACGAACGCTAGCTGTCAGCTGACAGTTTCTTTGTTCTCATAATTCTCACGAGTTTCGAGGTGACGCACTTCTGCGAAATTATTTATTATAAGTG
Organism: Nematopogon swammerdamellus; assembly: GCA_946902875.1. Classification (NCBI taxonomy): domain Eukaryota; kingdom Metazoa; phylum Arthropoda; class Insecta; order Lepidoptera; family Adelidae; genus Nematopogon; species Nematopogon swammerdamellus. Next base: position 65,093 of record OX336339.1, on the reverse strand, counting down.
TATTCAAGTGCATCTATGAGCTAAAGGTTAGTAAATAGTGTTATTTATTAGTTATTCTACCAATAGAAGATGCATTACGAGTTCGGGTGGCGACAAAAGTCATATTTTTCGTCGCTCAAAAATGTTTGTTTATTTTTGTATGAAATGTGTAAACAATGACTTTGGGGGCATATTTTTCATGGAAATATAGCTTATTTTTCCAATTTTCTTCGCATTATTATACAAACATACGATCAGTTGCAAAATAAAAGAAGGTTTAGTTCAAATAATATATTTATAAAATTGGGAAAAAATATCACGCGCGTGCCATCTCGGAGTTTATGGAATGTCCCAGGATGTTCATGTTGAACATCCGATTTCGCTGATTTCTGTAAAGAAAACGTATATTATACTTTACTATTTCTAAAAGTATGTTTCTTTACGAGTATTCTGATATAAATATTGTAAAGGTATGTTTTGAATTTATTTTATAATGAATTTTTCAAAAAAAAATTGGGATTTTTTTTTCTACCTAAAATATCTGGTACTTCTAAACAAGGTAAGCCTCACTGTTTCACATGGATTTTAGGAAATTTTCTAGGCTTTCTAGGACAGAAGAGTTTATAGATCTAACTTTATTAGTTTCCGAAATATCTGCGTTTATGTCGAGGTCGGCGCTCATGTGCGCGCGCGCCGTCCGCGGGCCACGCCCATGCGGGAGTCTGGGGGCTGTAGACATATTATAACGCGGGAGCGTACAGGTTAATACGTAAGTAAGTACGCTACATTACGTAAGTACGAAGTCGCCAATTTCTTCGTCTTTAGTTTCGAAATTTTATATGCTTTCTTTATGAATATAAATGTGATTTGCCGTGAAATTTTCGTAAATGAAAAAGTGTGCCAGTTAATAAAAAAGCCGCCAAGTGCGAGTTGGACTCGAGCACCGAGGGTTCCGTACCATCACACAATATATTTGTATTATGTATGTATACAAAAATTATTGTGTTTTGGAAAATCACGAAACGCCTTTCTAAATAAAAACTACATATATACAGCAATGGTTTGACTGTTAGACACTCTTGTAGTTGAAATATACAACAAATTTTGTTTTTATATGACATAACTCCAAATTTACTATTTTAGGATTTATCCTTTACTTGTGCTGTGAGAACTTGCTTTTTGCCAAATTTCATTATGCTAGCTAGCTTAGTCAACTGGAAGTACTCTATATGTTTTGATTTGATTTGCCAGTAGCAAAATATATGACTTCAATGGCCGTATCTAGGGATTGCGTTGACTAAACTAGCTTAAATTTTTTCGAGAATTTTTTACACCTCCGAGGAAACGTAGACCTTAGTATTTGATGTTAATTTCACCTTGATACCTCTCTACCCATTCCTGAGAAAAAAGGTCTTGACAGACAGACAGGCAGACGGACAACAAAGTGATCCTATAAGGGTTCCGTTTTTTTCCTCGTTTGAGGTACGGAACCCTAAAAATGAGAAAATTGGTCAGGTTTCTGTCTGTCCGACCGTTCGTCCATGTTTCAGCCAATAATGATACCTACATATATGATGTGATTGGGGTTACTTTCTTTGAGAGAGTAGGTATTTCATTTACGTGAACTCAGCTCGTCCTTCCACCTTGCTCTTCATGACTACATATTTGTGCTTCAATCAGATTTACTATTAAACCAATTTCACGCGAGCGGAGCCGCGTGCACAGCTAGTAATAAAATAAAACGCTACGTGTCGTCTGTGTGTATGTTGACTGGAAGAAATATCCGGAAGGATAAGTCTACATTTTTTATGCATACTGACACGGTTGGCTACATCACCTACAACATCCGTGATGTCAGCCCATAACACCGGGTGAACTTGGTGCCACGTCAGTGCTTCCCTTCGGTCGTGACGGCTACACTGAACTGGACGGAAAACACAAACTATATTTACGCCTCATATAAATTATACAATACGAGTATGGTGCTTGTTTGTTTCTGTAAAATGTTTTTTGGAGCAATAGAGTATTTCTAACTATCTATCTAACTCGAGAACAACTGAACGGATTTAGATTGGTTATTTCATATGTACATTCAACTCGGTAATTCCTAACTGATAAAGGTTATTTCTTATAGTGCTAAATGAATTTCACAATATGTAAGAAAAGTTTCCCAAAAGTCTGCCGTGATCTGCCTGAACCGGTTCAATCCGCCCGGCATAAAGTGTCAGCACATAAATGATTACATATGTATACATAACCTACATAATTATGTATACAGAACAAAACAGAACAGAACAAATTAAAATGTTTTTATGGAATCTGACAAGGTTGGCTACATTACATCACCTACTACACTCTTGATGTAGTAGCCCATATAAAATGTAGTAGTACCTTAGTGAACTAGGTGTCATGTCAGTGCTTCCCTTTGGTTATAAAATATTTAATAAAATATATACTTAAAAATACGAAATATTTTCAAATTCGCTTCGCAATCGACGTAGCGGTGCTACCAATTACCAACCCTACCACCTACTAAGATAAGGTAAGCGACAGTTTTCCACTCCACCTAATAAAATAACCCGTCTAAGTTACAACCGCGCCCGGGTGTGCTTCACTTTCCGACTTGACGTCTATCCGTAGCACCGCCAATTATTGAGTGTAGCCACAGGTCAGAAGTATTATGGTCCAACTAAAAAAAATTTAATATCTACTACTTCCAGTCACTATGAAATGCACCTACGTGTATAAACACAAACAGATAATATGTGAATAGAAATACCATATTGCTTCAAAAACGACCACGATTTACTAATTTAGACTTATCATATAATAATTTTTTTTAAAGAAAATATGCATAATTACATGAGAGCTCTCTTTCACATTATATAAAAAATATTCAGGGGGCACATTTTAGCCACATAGCAAGAAACCGTGTCCCCCGGTCTAGGGGTGACGCGGGCTACCGGCTGAGGGATGACGGTCGCCGATCGCTGTTCTGTGATGTTAGCTTAATTTTTTTGCTATAAATTCCTAAACTATTTATATATAGCGGTAGCTGGTCGGCGCGGTTTCGCAAGTTCCAATACGGCCGACGTGCATAAATGAGTTTGTAATGAAAACTTTACCTAGCCTACACCTGCTGCCACCATACGTAAATCGGACCGTTAGAATGAAGTCTTTGAAATAAAGAAATAACGAGTAAAAACAGTATTTTTGGATAGGGGCTAGGGGTTGACGCTTTTGAGCAATGGTTGCATTGTACGTTCTAAAACAATACCGGCCCATCTGGCTGGACCCGGCTTAACATGTGTGGCTATGCAGTTCGACTATACCACGGAAAAAAGTAGTAGAGGAGTTAGTCTAAGTAGACAGGGTACGTGTTTTTCACTAACTGGGTGGTTTCACCATCGTACCGTGTGGGTCCGGTACTTTAAAAGAATAGCCCCACTGCATCTCTCCCCGTGCATGTCGTAAAAGGCGACTAAGGGATAAGGACAAGATGCCGTGCTAAAGGGCGACAGGCTTGCCACCTCTCACCTTGGCACGGTACTTCCACCGAGTCATGCAGCAGGTGGGTCTTCGTGCCTTACTTGCTGCTTGATCGATTGAATCTTGTTCGAATATTTTGCGAAACGTGGTGGTCAGTGTTGTGCTGTAATTAACCAGAGTTCTTGCAGCACAACACCGATTACTCTGCTTACCCCGATTGTCGGGATTCAGCGTGTGTGATATGTATGTATGTACGTTTTAAAGTTTACATTGGACGCAGTAGATCTTACAAAAGACCATATATTTTTATAGCATCACACTAAACGTGCTCTCTAGAGAACCAGATAGTTTTGGTGTGATTAGTGGAAAAAAGTTGTGCCTCCCGCTACTCCCCGCACTGACTGTTTTACTAGAAATTAGATGGGATGCTGCAACTTCTCTCTACTAACTTCCTCCGTTAGCCTACTACGAATGTTGACGTCGACGTAGTCGTCGTAGCGAATTACTTTTTTGCTAAATTGTTATTGAACTGATATCTTATCAAAATTAAAGATTTCACTATTAAACCAGATGCAGATAATTTAAATAGACAGAGCGGTAAGTATTCATGTTTATGCTGTAAATAATGATTCTCTTGTGAGCGGTAGTATGGGTAATTTTATTTGTAAGTTACTATAATTTCCAGTGAAAAAAAATTCCAGTGAAGTTTCTTGTCAGTTCTTCTTCGCTGTGATAATCGAATTGGCGGAATGTTACAATGTACATTATGTATGACACATCTGAGCGCAGCGTACTATCAAGAGATGATAAATAAACAATAAATAATAACACTTATATAAGGTACTAATAAAACATTGTGACTTGCGATGTTGGTTTGAACCACAGATCAGAGAAGTAGGATTTCTGTGGTTTGAACGGAGAAGTTGACAGGACACACGACTTTGCTACCACATTTTGAGCAGTCAACTCTTTAAAATAATTCTTTGAATAGTACATACACAAAATGTTAGATTTGCTAACTAAAAAAAATATGTTGACTATAAATATCTAAGTATTAAACCAAAGCTCTCGATACTACTAATAGATACTAAAAATACTAAAGATACAAAAGCCTAAGCGCGCCGCGAGTGTAGGACTACAATAAATCGTCGTGTCGTTAATACCAATAAAATAATACAATAATCGAATACTCGTAAAAACTTCAATAAATTTGTTTTAATATTCTACCACTTTATTCACGGTACTTTTCCTATGTGGCTCGATGTTTCAGGCCAAACGGATGGTCCTTTCTCACGAGAATATACTTAAAACCCATAAAAAATAAATAGTTTAGTACCTATCTAAGTACTAAGTACTTGGAAATGTAGTCAATCCCTGTGATCATATTATTATCTCCCGAAGAAGAACCATATTGTTAATAACCATATCATACCTACCTACTAGAATCTACAATGACAACAAATGACGCGTACTTAGACTATAAATATATATTTACAGGTATAATATTATAATGTTCTAACACAAAACTGCGGTGAACATTGCATCCTCCCTCGCATCCTCAAGTAACTCGTAACACGAATATCAACAGCAAACGTTATCTAAATGTGTACACCACATAATAGGGTACATCCGAGTTTTTTTCTAAAACCCTCACACAATCCAGGTACCTACTTCGGCCCTTCTCCGAGAAATAACCAACAATTTACACAATTGTTTGATTTATGAACTTTTCGCGTCGAGTTGGCTCGCTTTGGGTCGGCGGTGGCGGCTTGGACCCTGCGACAAATAGTACCCGGGGTCGAATATGTTCGAAGTGAATCGTCAAGGCGGGGATCTGGCTCCGCGGTGACTCGCCGAAGGCGGCTTGTCTGGCGACGTATCGGCGGTGCGGAATAGTCCTAGACCGGTAGCGGTATTATCCCCACTATCACTTTCAGTGCTGCCGATGGGGTTGTCTTCATGCAGCCCGTTGTAGATACGCATGCTAGCCGTTGTAGACTTTGGAGCTTCTGTTGTGCGGTTGTGAGTTTGGTTCTCGGCCACCACACAGCTGCGCCGTATGTTATCATGGGTCTAATGACTGTTGTATAGAGCCATTGTGTTATACGAGGTTGTAGTCCCCATGTTCTAACCAACATTCTTCTACATTGCCAGAAAGAGATTTTGGCTTTGTTGATCTTGTTTGTCAGATGTTTGTCCCAGTTTAGTTTGCTGACCAGAATCACTCCTAGGTATTTCACCTCCGGGGATAACCTCAGAGATGTCCCAAATAATTTGGGCATAGGATGGTCTGGTGTAAGTTTTCTCTTGTTGGTGAATAGAACCAGCTCTGTTTTGGCCGGATTTATTGTTAGTTCATTTTCTATGCACCATTTTTCTGTAATTTTAAGTGCACTTTGCTTGAGTTCACATATGATTTTCTCATTGCTGCCGTTTATGATTGTGACTATGTCATCCGCGTAGCCTACCGTATGGTATCCGAGGTTTTTTAGTCTGCTTATTAGACTGTCTACGACCATGCCCCACAGTAGTGGGGAAAGTACTCCGCCTTGGGGACATCCTTTGGCCACTATTGCTCTCGTAGTGTTGTTGATCGTTATTTGTACCGCTCTGGCACTTAGCATATTGTTGATCCATTGCGTTAGCGTGCGCGGTACACCAAATTTTGCAAGGCTTTTTTTGTTTATACACCTGAAGGATGTTCGATCGAAGGCTCCCTCAATGTCAATGAATGCGCTGATACTGGATTGTTTGTTGCTTAGCGCGTTGTCTATCTTCGATACGACATTGTGCAGAGCCGAGTCCGTAGATTCCCTGTGCAGTACGCGTGCTGGTTGCACTTAGTGAGGGCTCAAACGACGCAGAATTTGAGAAGTATTAGCTGGTATGAGATTTTGAAAATTTCAAAATAGGATTTTTTTTTGAAAAATCCAAAGAACCGAAAAAATTCTGAAAAAAATCTAAATATTATATTATATTATATATTAATAGTATATTCGCTGTTCTGCGCCGCTTGACGTGCAAAGGCGCGCGCAAAATCTAGATTGCACGTCAAAAGGACTATTCTACGAAAACGTCGCAATTTTTTTGAGTTTTATCTTTGTTGGGTTTACTAAATAATGAAATTTTCCAAGATACATTTCCAATGCAGCCATTGTTGCTTACACGTAAAATCTGTTGATTTTTTCCTTTTGCCTTGGATCCCCCAATTAAGGCTTCGCGACCCCCCCCAGGGGTCGCGACCCACAGATTGATAAACACTGATGTATAGGTACCTACATGACGAGACTAAGTGTTCCGTAGCTCCCGGAGGATAATCAATATATACAAATATAAATACAAAATGCAAAGGCAAGTCTCCAGCTGTATGGCACCTCCCTTCTCGGAGGTCGGAGCGTATGCTTCGCTCCCTCTCACTCAGACACCCTCGGTTTACACTGATCTATAGGTACCTACATGACGAGACTAACTAAGTGTTCCGTAGCTCCCGGAGGATAATCAATATATACAAATATAAATACAAAATGCAAAGGCAAGTCTCCAGCTGTATGGCACCTCCCTTCTCGGAGGTCGGAGCGTATGCTTCGCTCCCTCTCACTCAGACACCCTCGGTTTACACTGATCTATAGGTACCTACATGACGAGACTAACTAAGTGTTCCGTAGCTCCCGGAGGATAATCAATATATACAAATATAAATACAAAATGCAAAGGCAAGTCTCCAGCTGTATGGCACCTCCCTTCTCGGAGGTCGGAGCGTATGCTTCGCTCCCTCTCACTCAGACACCCTCGGTTTACACTGATCTATAGGTACCTACATGACGAGACTAAGTGTTCCGTAGCTCCCGGAGGATAATCAATATATACAAATATAAATACAAAATGCAAAGGCAAGTCTCCAGCTGTATGGCACCTCCCTTCTCGGAGGTCGGAGCGTATGCTTCGCTCCCTCTCACTCAGACACCCTCGGTTTACACTGATGTATAGGTACCTACATGACGAGACTAACTAAGCGTTCCGTAGCCCCCGGGAGGATAATCAATATATACAAATATAAATACAAAATGCAAAGGCAAGTCTCCAGCTGTATGGCACCTCCCTTCTCGGAGGTCGGAGCGTATGCTTCGCTCCCTCTCACTCAGACACCCTCGGTTTACACTGATGTATAGGTACCTACATGACGAGACTAACTAAGTGTTCCGTAGCTCCCGGAGGATAATCAATATATACAAATATAAATACAAAATGCAAAGGCAAGTCTCCAGCTGTATGGCACCTCCCTTCTCGGAGGTCGGAGCGTATGCTTCGCTCCCTCTCACTCAGACACCCTCGGTTTACACTGATCTATAGGTACCTACATGACGAGACTAACTAAGTGTTCCGTAGCTCCCGGAGGATAATCAATATATACAAATATAAATACAAAATGCAAAGGCAAGTCTCCAGCTGTATGGCACCTCCCTTCTCGGAGGTCGGAGCGTATGCTTCGCTCCCTCTCACTCAGACACCCTCGGTTTACACTGATCTATAGGTACCTACATGACGAGACTAACTAAGTGTTCCGTAGCTCCCGGAGGATAATCAATATATACAAATATAAATACAAAATGCAAAGGCAAGTCTCCAGCTGTATGGCACCTCCCTTCTCGGAGGTCGGAGCGTATGCTTCGCTCCCTCTCACTCAGACACCCTCGGTTTACACTGATCTATAGGTACCTACATGACGAGACTAACTAAGTGTTCCGTAGCTCCCGGAGGATAATCAATATATACAAATATAAATACAAAATGCAAAGGCAAGTCTCCAGCTGTATGGCACCTCCCTTCTCGGAGGTCGGAGCGTATGCTTCGCTCCCTCTCACTCAGACACCCTCGGTTTACACTGATCTATAGGTACCTACATGACGAGACTAACTAAGTGTTCCGTAGCTCCCGGAGGATAATCAATATATACAAATATAAATACAAAATGCAAAGGCAAGTCTCCAGCTGTATGGCACCTCCCTTCTCGGAGGTCGGAGCGTATGCTTCGCTCCCTCTCACTCAGACACCCTCGGTTTACACTGATCTATAGGTACCTACATGACGAGACTAACTAAGTGTTCCGTAGCTCCCGGAGGATAATCAATATATACAAATATAAATACAAAATGCAAAGGCAAGTCTCCAGCTGTATGGCACCTCCCTTCTCGGAGGTCGGAGCGTATGCTTCGCTCCCTCTCACTCAGACACCCTCGGTTTACACTGATCTATAGGTACCTACATGACGAGACTAACTAAGTGTTCCGTAGCTTCCGGAGGATAATCAATATATACAAATATAAATACAAAATGCAAAGGCAAGTCTCCAGCTGTATGGCACCTCCCTTCTCGGAGGTCGGAGCGTATGCTTCGCTCCCTCTCACTCAGACACCCTCGGTTTACACTGATCTATAGGTACCTACATGACGAGACTAACTAAGTGTTCCGTAGCTCCCGGAGGATAATCAATATATACAAATATAAATACAAAATGCAAAGGCAAGTCTCCAGCTGTATGGCACCTCCCTTCTCGGAGGTCGGAGCGTATGCTTCGCTCCCTCTCACTCAGACACCCTCGGTTTACACTGATCTATAGGTACCTACATGACGAGACTAACTAAGTGTTCCGTAGCTCCCGGAGGATAATCAATATATACAAATATAAATACAAAATGCAAAGGCAAGTCTCCAGCTGTATGGCACCTCCCTTCTCGGAGGTCGGAGCGTATGCTTCGCTCCCTCTCACTCAGACACCCTCGGTTTACACTGATCTATAGGTACCTACATGACGAGACTAACTAAGTGTTCCGTAGCTCCCGGAGGATAATCAATATATACAAATATAAATACAAAATGCAAAGGCAAGTCTCCAGCTGTATGGCACCTCCCTTCTCGGAGGTCGGAGCGTATGCTTCGCTCCCTCTCACTCAGACACCCTCGGTTTACACTGATCTATAGGTACCTACATGACGAGACTAACTAAGTGTTCCGTAGCTCCCGGAGGATAATCAATATATACAAATATAAATACAAAATGCAAAGGCAAGTCTCCAGCTGTATGGCACCTCCCTTCTCGGAGGTCGGAGCGTATGCTTCGCTCCCTCTCACTCAGACACCCTCGGTTTACACTGATGTATAGGTACCTACATGACGAGACTAACTAAGTGTTCCGTAGCTCCCGGAGGATAATCAATATATACAAATATAAATACAAAATGCAAAGGCAAGTCTCCAGCTGTATGGCACCTCCCTTCTCGGAGGTCGGAGCGTATGCTTCGCTCCCTCTCACTCAGACACCCTCGGTTTACACTGATGTATAGGTACCTACATGACGAGACTAACTAAGCGTTCCGTAGCTCCCGGAGGATAATCAATATATACAAATATAAATACAAAATGCAAAGGCAAGTCTCCAGCTGTATGGCACCTCCCTTCTCGGAGGTCGGAGCGTATGCTTCGCTCCCTCTCACTCAGACACCCTCGGTTTACACTGATGTATAGGTACCTACATGACGAGACTAACTAAGTGTTCCGTAGCTCCCGGAGGATAATCAATATATACAAATATAAATACAAAATGCAAAGGCAAGTCTCCAGCTGTATGGCACCTCCCTTCTCGGAGGTCGGAGCGTATGCTTCGCTCCCTCTCACTCAGACACCCTCGGTTTACATAAAGATGATGACACACATGCAAGTCATCATTGATTTTGGCGCAGTAGGTTACTAGGTAGGTACCCGCTGACTACTTAGTTACCTAGCCTAGGTATTCGGCATTGGAAAGCTTTTTCCTATGATTGGTTCGTGACTTAGCATTACTTGCTAGCTCGAGGTATTGCTGAAGTTATAAATAGTGCGGAGCGGACGGAGGCGCATACAATAGCAGACAGAGCAGCCTGCTAGGTGTTGCTGTATCACTCCTGCCCTGCCTGACCTTGGATGTGCTTTGCGTTGTACCACCTAGCTACCTACTACCTACCACACATTACTGATATAGGCATCGAGAATGTACATAGATAGAATAAAAATGAAAGGAAAATATACTTGCTTAAAATAGGTAGGAAAATATACAGGATGTTCGGCACATCGACCGACAAAATTTTGACATTGAAAATGTCTTCTGGTTCGTTCCAGTATAGGCCCCGATTTCACGAAAAAGTGCGATCCCCTTATATCTCGGAGAGTTGTGAAGATATGATATTCAAAAAGTCTCAAAAGACGCGTATTCATGAGAGCCGTAAGGTGCAAAAAGAATTATTCGAGAAAGTAAAAAACGAAAAAAGTTATGGCCGAATTAGTGAAAGAAAATTATTTTTAGAACAAAACAGCTTTACTCACGGTTATTAACGAGCTATGTGGCTCGACGTTTCGGGCCAAGCGTATGGCCCGTCTTCATGGAGCACTCTGCCTTGTGCAAAAATAATGTCTAACAACCACGGTAATTTAAAAACCCATGTAGTGAAAGAAAAATTAATTTTTTTCCGAATTATTTATTTTGGCGCTCGATATTTTGGAAACGAAGAATGATATCAAAAATTTGAGAAAAATTCCTCTGGACAATTTAGTCAGCTACAATTTGGGCCTAAAACAAAGACGATCGGGTTAAGGGTTCGTCCTATAGCTCAACCTTTTTGAAAAAATAAATTCACAGATTTCGTGCCTCACGACTATCGAGCACATTGGAAATGAATCTACGGAATTCGAAAAAATATTGTCGCTGAGCGACACGACAAAGTCGGGATAAGGAAAAGGTTAGTTGGGGTCTGATGATGGAGCCGGAAGGAAGCCATAGGAACTCCGAAACTACACATGGTAAGCCCATCATGTTTGGGCTCGTTGGATTTGTCTTTGCAAGTACTCTAGTCATATATGATGTCCAGGGTCCTGATGATGGAGCCGGAATGAAGCCATAGGAACTCCTAAACCGCACATGATAAATCGACCGTGTTTGGGCTCGCCGGATTTGCCTTCGCAAGTACTCTAGTCATATGTTATTTCCAGGGTCCTGATGATGGAGCCGGAAGGAAGCCATAGGAACTCCTAAACTACACATGATAAATTCACCATATTTTTTAGGTTATCACAATATAGGTTAGGTTAGAAGATGCGTCGCATTAAAAATGAATTCATCAAAATAAAAAAATTACATTTATATATTTTTTTTTATTTTTCAAAAACACAAGCAGCTTAAAAAATGTAAACTAAAATTTAGACAGAAAAAGAGACAAGCTTGACATTATGTCTAACTAAAGTAACAAATTAATAAATATCAAATATAAAAATATAATATAAGGATATAGAAGATATGAATATAGGTTAGGTTAGAAGATGCGTCGCGTAACGACGCATCTTCTAACCTATCCTATATTCCTATATCCAACGAGCCCAAGTATGGTGGATTTATCATGCGTAGTTTAGGAGTTCCTATGGCTTCCTTCCGGCTCCATCATCAGAACCCAACTATCCTTTTCTTTATCCCGACTTTCTCGTGTCGCTCAGCGGCAATATTTTTTCGAATTCCGTAGATTCATTTTCAATGTACTCGATAGTCGTGTGAGGCACGAAATCTGTGAATTTTTATATTAGTTAATTAAAAGAAATTAGTTAAAAAAAAGAAGAAGAAGAAGAAGTATGGCTACGGAACCCTCTGAGTGTGAACAACAAGTGTCTTCGCAGTCTGCTAATAAATGTAGTGACTCACGGCGTCCCCGAGCGCCCACATGTGCTCCGCCAGCGAGACTCCGGCCGGCTCCAGCGCGCGCACCGCGTCCCGCTCCAGCAGCGCGCGGTGCAGCTGGTCCGCCGCGCGCACCGCACTGATCCAGTTCTCCTGCGTTCATACACACATACACACATACCGCACGGCTCCAGCGCGCGCACCGCGTCCCGCTCCAGCAGCACGCGGTGCAGCTGGTCCGCCGCGTGCACCGCGCTGATCCAGTTCTCCTGCGTTCATACACACATACCGCACGGCTCCAGCGCGCGCACCGCGGCCCGCTCCAGCAGCGCGCGGTGCAGCTGGTCCGCCGCGCGCATCGCGCTGATCCAGTTCTCCTGCGTTCATACACACATACACACATACCGCACGGCTCCAGCGCGCGCACCGCGGCCCGCTCCAGCAGGGCGCGGTGCAGCTGGTCCGCCGCGCGCACCGCGCTGATCCAGTTCTCTTGCGTTCATACACACATACACACATACCGCACGGCTCCAGCGCGCGCACCGCGGCCCGCTCCAGCAGCGCGCGGTGCAGCTGGTCCGCCGCGCGCACCGCGCTGATCCAGTTCTCCTGCGTTCATACACACATACACACATACCGCACGGCTCCAGCGCGCGCACCGCGGCCCGCTCCAGCAGCGCGCGGTGCTAGCCTGTCGCCCTTTAGTACGGAATCTCATATTTATCTCTTAGTCGTCTTTTACGACATGCACGACGAGAGATGCAGCGGGTCTATTTTTTAAATACCGGCCCCACACGGTACCCCTATATCGTATGTTAAAGCATTATTTCAACTGGATTGTCATCAACCTTTAAACTGTCTCGCAATACCGCTTACTGTGTTATGCAGCTGCTCCACAATATGCCGAGGGACCGCATCCAGAGTCTCCCAGTCGTATTGCGCCTTCAATGAAGACGGCGAGGCGAGCGGCTCGAGCGGCAGTGCGTCCGGCGAACGCTCCGCGGACGAGCGCAGCGCGCTCAGCACGAAGCCGTCCTGGTCGAGCGGCGCGCGCGAGGCCGCGCGTGCGCGCGGCGACCGCGTCGGGCTGCGCGCCAGGTTGTGCAGCACCTCCACCTCGCGGTGCGCCTCCACCGGGCTCGGCGCCTTCTCCGGGTACATCGCCTCCGTCACGCTCAGCGCGAACCCGCTCTGCGACGTGCTCTTTGCGGTCAGTTTATTGACTTCTGTGAAGCTCAGCGTGAACTCTTGGGGTTTATGAGCTTGCTTTGTCGACACGTTCATGCTCATTGGCTTCAGTGGCTCGATGGCGTTCTTCATTCGGAAATAGTCGTATAGCTCGCTCAGCGATTTTGATTTCTTTTTCACCATCTGCGGCGTCCTCTTAGGCTCACCGTCGAGTCTGCGTAGTGCATTTTCACTGTTAGATATGATCGGGAGCGGAATACCACTTCTTCTAGATCTCTTCGGCTGTGGCACCGTAGCGCTCTCGATGGCAGGAACCTCGTCGATAGTTTTGAAGCTTGCGATGGGAGCTCGACGAATACCTTTACTCTCCTCCTCGCTCGCTATGAGGTTGTCGCTGTCTGGAGTCCGAATCTTTACAGTCTCGCCTCCGAAGCGAACCCTCTTCTGCGAAGACATGACGACGTCCGGATCCTCTGACTCGGTCTCGCTGAACCCCTTGAGCATATGTCGGTCGGAGGAGCAGCTCTCGTCGCTCGCGTAGTTTCGGTCGGACCCCGTCTCGTTCTCCTCCAGGACGGTCATCGTAATGGCGGTGTCCGAGTCGAAAGTAATTTCCGTCTCTATAATTACCTTCCCGGACACGTCACTGGTCGCCTCATGGGAATCGTCGGACGACACGTCCTTTGAAAATAAGGGTCGCAATTCTATGCAACTTAAAGTGGTGCTGGAGCCGGTAGAGTGCCCGCTCCCGGCACTGTGCAGCGGCGCACCGGCCGCGCGCTCGCGCGACGACTCTCTCCGCGCTCCATACTGCACGTCGAAGTTGTCGTCGTCGTACACCTCACATAGTACGCGGAATTTGTCTTGAATTTGCGGATTTAGCCTCTCGAACGCTGAGATAAAGTGGTCAGTTCCGTAGATGCGCCGCAGCTTGATCATAGAGCGTAGGGCGACATCGCGGTGCGCCGCGTCGAACAGCTTGAAGCCGAGCGACAACACGACCGGGTAGGCGTCCACACTCTCGCTCCGCCTCCTCAATATGGCCATCGTCGAAGGGACGGATAAGATTAGGCCCGTAATGATATTGCTGCCGACGATGCCGGCGGGAGCTCGGTCGCGGGAGTTGTGATCGCACCGGTCGACGATCGCCCGGAAGGCGCTCTCTGGGTCCTCGCAGTGCAGACAGAACACCTTGAGCGCGTCGAGCGCCGCCTTGCGGACGGTCGGGGAGCCGTGGCCGAGGTTGTCGACGACTCGGTCGAAGGGGAACGGGAGGGCGTTCCTGGAGAGCGGCAGGAGGTCGGCGAGGGCGCGCAGCGCGTGGAGGCGCACCTCCCACTCGGGATCGCAGAGGCGGTCGCGGATCGCCACGTGCAGCTCGCGGATGTCGACGTCGTCGGGGATGGCCTGCGTGCGTGCGACGCGACTCCACAGCGCGGCGAGGTGCACCGCGGAGGGGGCTCTCTTGTCGAGATGCTGCGCGGGTGTCGCCGGGAGGTGCATAACGCCCGGAGCGGTGCTGCCGGGCGTAGATCGCGCACGTGACTGCCCGCCGTCCGAGACTTCGCGTGCCGTACCGCCCCTGCCTGTGTGCCGTGTGTCCGCTCCGCCTCCACACTCCCCTCAACTGGGTTAATGATCGTAAGAGCGCGCCCGCCGCGCCCCCGCCCCCGGCCCGGTACAATCGATGAAGGAGGTCAAGGAGCGACAACCAACTTTAAATTCTTAGTCTACGTACTGATACAAGTATTTTTGCAACATCGTAATAAATGGAAATAATATTATTCATTGCTGATATAAATAAATAAATAGTAGCTACGGCGCCGCAACGTTGCTACGGCGCCGCAGCGGTGGCGACAGACAGTCTTCTATCCAACATGGATCGGAAGAGACGTGTGTTGTTACTTCTATTACTACGCCATCTCCGAAATCGACGTAGAAGCACGCGACGGTACTGGATCAGTCCTTTCATTGCATTAATAGCGATGGAGAGTTTTGTTTTTTCAAGGAATACCAAGAGTTGCTATTAGACGAAAAGAAGTTTTACAAATTCTTTCGAATGAGTGTGTCTAGTTTCGAAAGTTTATTAAAGTCCTTATAACCACATATACGGAAACAGTATACCAATATGAGAAATCCAGTGGAGCCAATAGAAATGCTGGGTATTACTTTGAGGTAAGTAATGACAATATTTAATTTTTATTGCGCATTTATTTTATAATTTTCATAATCAACACAAAAATTTAATCAAGTTCAGCAACAAATTATTACAAGTTTGCGAAATCGTACTAGAGCTCTTCGCTACTTTGATGAGATTGTTGATTTGGAGATGACAATGGATTATAATCGAAGTTCCGACTTTGGTAATTTTGTGTATTGTATTCATATGATGATGGGTGTTGAGATGTTTCTCCATATCCATGTGAAGATGACTGATGAGTTGGTCCATATCGCATTTCTGTGATTATTTGTAATACTTTACTTTGAAAAGTAAGTGTCTGCAGGTCGGTGAAATCTTGAAGCGATGGCAAAATGCCCTTAAAGAATGATAAGTGGCGATTTTCAGGTTCGTTTAGAGCTTCTAACACATTTTTTTCCAAATCATCCACCATAGGTCTTTTCCGGGTGATAGGAATATAACGAGACGTCCCGGGCACAGAATCGCTTGGAGTTGGAGACGTGGTGTTGGTGTCTGTAGCTATGCTACTCTCGGTTTCATTTTGTGCCACTTTTGTTAAAAATAAAAGTTGATTATAGTAATGATATTTTTTTAGAGTTTTAGCGGCTGCACCGGATTTAGAAACTTCTTTTAATTTTTTTAATATTTGTAGAAATTGTCTTTGACATTTCTCCATTTTCTCACTACATCGTTACCTGAAAATGAAATATTAATAATATTAAAGAATTGGTAAAATTAAATATTTAGTACCTAGGCGACCGAGCTTCGCTCGGTGTTTTTTTTTCTGATGGATGACACCTATCTAGATAAACTTGGAATGTATAACAGTATCTAAAAACAAAATTTCATCGATCCGTTTCCGAGAAAGCGGTCGAGCCGTTTCCGAGAAACCTACTAATGATAGGGAAACTATATTTAAACAAATAAAAACCCAAAAAGATAATAGTTTAATCAAAATTAAATGTTTTTTAAATAAAATATTTTTTTCATGGCACTTTTTTTGTTTAAACTTAAAATAATTTAAAAAATAGCCCTATTAACCCCCAATTTTTATTTCTTAATATCATTCTTTATTACTTGCCTTTCCAACGATGAAAAAATCAATTTTATAACTTAAATACAATATTTTACATAGCCATTACAAAAACAAGGTGCTTACGTCATAATTATTCATAATAGAGAGACCCTTTCATTATAGGCCCATGTGCGGCCTGATCCAACTGTTTTTGAAATGACATGTAAAATGTTATATTTGAGTTAGAAAATTTATTATTTTTTTATTATTAAGGCAATTAAACGAGGAGTGATAATAAGTAATAAAAATGTGGAGTTAATGGGGCTATAATATAATAATAATAGGGATATTTCTGTGTTGTTATTCTAGGTTATGTCTTTCAATATTGTGTGCCTCATAATAAGGTATGTATAAATGCTTCATTCACTAGGCTGCCTGCCGTAGCATATGGTCATATAATTAAAGTTACTATAAGTCCTCTTGCTAATCACTGTATATCTGAACTAGTATCAATAAATGTATGTCTTCTTGCTGTGTGCGACTATATGCGCGCGTGTTATGTACAGGCACTATTGGATAATATTGTCACTGATTCTCACAATACCTACTGGCCTGATGATTGTCCGCATTTAATACTACATTCGCATTTATTTTGCTCGCACGTTTTAGTTAACTTTATACCTATATATACTGTATTTTTCACTCACTCGCAGTGGTTGCTTTTGCCTTTATTCTGCACTGATTGCCATGTTGAACAAGACCTGCTTCAGCCTTTTGTTTCAGTTGTTATGTATATAGCTACGCTGCTAATGATCTTATATTTATGTTTGGCCTATTTACATGCTCATAACTATGAACCTGACCAATCCAAGCGGAGCGCTCTGCATGGTGAAGTGGCAACTATTGTTGTATATAAGATGTTATGTAGTTGTGTTCAGTGTGCAGAAACAGTCGTAGAACCAGGTCGAATCGAGTTAAGCGTTACTGCTTTTGATTATGTTTATGTTCTCTGCCATTTATGTCTGCCGAATACGTGTGTCTGTGCTATCTGTTTTTAACCGACTTCCAAAAAAGGAGGAGGTTCTCAATTCGTCTGTATGTTTTTTTTTATTTTTTTTTTATTTTTTATTTTTTTATTTTTTTGTATGTTTGTTACGCGATTTCTCCGTCAATTGAGGGCCGATTTAGAAAATTCTTTTTTTGTTAGTTAGGTCATACTTCCGAGGTGGTCCCATTTCAATTTTATCGAAATTGGTTGAGTGGTTTTCGTAAAATCAGCATAATACTATAGTGTGTGGTTACCTTCAGCAAAACTTGTGATGTGGTCGTATTCGGCAATTTTTAGTTTGATAAATTAGTATGGTGTGTGGTTACCTTCAGCAAAACTTTTGTGATGTGGACTTATTCAGCAATTTGCAGTCTGACACATATGGCGAATAATTCTGTACCACTTCAATCGATTTCGATTATTCGATTTCGATTATTCTTTTTTATGTAATATTACTAAAAAGAATGAAATAAAAACTGTTTTAAAAAATATTAAACCGATTTCCAAAAAACAAAAAAAAAAAAACTAAAAAGTATTAAATACCTAATATTTTGAAATTTTCTCTGTCCTGTTGAAATACATGAATCGATATACTAGTGATACATATTCGGACCCTTGTTTCATGAATATTCTAAATTTGAAATTTTTTTATCTTTTCCGACCGGCGCTTAATTTATTATGGTACCTGGCCAGTACCTACTGTACCGAGTACCATCGAGCTGGTTTGATGATGGAGACAGAAGGTGGCCATAGGAACTCCTAAACTACACATGATAAACCCATCGTGTTTGGGCTCGTTGCATTTGTCTTCACGAGAAATTTACTTTAGACCTAAAAGATTGTCAATTCGACGGTATGTTTTCTTTTTTTTTGGATGTTTGTTACGCGATTACTCCGTCAATTGTGGGCCGATTTTGAAAATTCTTTTTTTTTTTTATTTGAAAGGGGATAACCCTGAGGTTTTTGAAGTGAAAACTTCTTTAGCGGCTCTTGGCACTTTTTTAGGTGGGTAAAAATGTATAACTCGCGACATCGCGTCAGCGTCATTTTTAAAATGAAACCTTAAGTCATTGCGTTAAGGGTTAAGTTAGAGTGGCACGGGATCTGCCGGCACTCCCGGAGTGCAACTGTTAGGTAGGGTTCCGTAACACGTTTATGTCTGTCCATTCTACTAAGTTCTGCAAAATGAATGTAGGGTTCCGTAACATATGCATGTCTATCCGTTCTACTAAATTTTACAATTTTCAACCAAGGTCCTCCGACGGTTATTTTATAATAAAAGTAGGCTTCCGTAACACGTTTATGTCTGTCCATTCTACTAAGTTCTGCAACATCACCTACAACGTCCGTGATGTCAGCCCATAACACCAGCGCCATGTCAGTGCTTCCCCCTTTGATCGTGCTGACTACACTGAACTGGTCGGAAAACACAAACTATTTACATAGCCGTTTCGACCGACGTTTAATTCAGTGCGGTGGTACCAACCCGGGAAGGTTAAACCCTACCACCAAGTAAGATTACGAGGGAAGGGACTTACAGTTTTACGAGGAATCCGAACCTTGGTCAGCCTCCAACGGTCAGCGGTCACCCATCTAAGTACTGACCGCACCCAGCGTTGCTTAAAATTCAATAGCGACAGTTGACTGTCTGCACCACTGAGCTATCGAAGCTGACGTGGTCCTATTTTAATTGGGTCAAGATCGGATTGGAAAGCGAGGCGGAATCGCGAGGCCGAAGGCCGAGCGATTCCGCCGAGTACATTAATAGCAAAAAATTACTAAAAAAAACTGTGAAATAAAAAAAAGTTTTAAAAAACATAAAACCGACTTCTTAAAAAAAGTAAAACTAAAAAACTATTTAAAATAAAAATATAAAAACCGCCTTCAAAAATATATGAAATAAAAACCTAAAAAAAAAAACCAACCCTAGAGTTGAAGGCGGTGCTAAAGCAAGCAAAAATGATGCATGAAAGAAAACATGAGTGGATGATAATATCCTTTGTGATTTGTAAAGCAAGCAAAAATGATGCATGAAAGAAAACATGAGTGGATGATAATATCCTTTGTGATTTGTGTAGCCTTTTTAGCACCGCCTTCAACTCTAGGGTTGGTTTTTTTTTTTAGGTTTTTATTTCATATATTTTTGAAGGCGGTTTTTATATTTTTATTTTAAATAGTTTTTTAGTTTTACTTTTTTTAAGAAGTCGGTTTTATGTTTTTTAAAACTTTTTTTTTATTTCACAGTTTTTTTTAGTAATTTTTTGTTATAATATAAGTTTTTCTTTATTAAGTGTGCCGACTATGAGTTATCGATTCACTACATATAGTCTGTGCGGGTCCTCGTTCTCGTTGAGTAATATTAACTATAAATGTTCATATGATCTTCCCGTGATTACTGCAGCTTTATATATACTGGCTTGGTGTGATTGCTTACTCGGTCGGTATTCTAGTGTAATTTTTTTTTATTTTTTTCATATTGCTTGATTTCTATAACATGTACCTCACACCGATATCGCTACATAATGAAACTACAAGCTACTTTTTACTATTCACTAACTGTAATAACGAAAAACATGCCATGGCTGTTGCCTCGCTGTTTGCCAAGTGCACCATTGTTGTTTATGTGCCATGCCACAATGATACAATGCCTTCGCATTGTTCCACACCATTCTTCTTCTCAACTTACTCACAAGGGTCGTATTATTTGGAATATGGCTGACAACAATAAATTATTAATATATTACCAAAATTGTGGCGGACTCCGAACCAAACTGAATATGTACGTTATACATGAATATATTGAACTGTGATTATGATGTAATTGTTTTGACAGAATCCTGGCTGACCTGTGACATCGCCAATGCTGAGTACATTGACGAGAAGTACTATACAGTGTTCAGAGAGGATCGCGATCGTGCAGCCACATCTAGACGCGATGGCGGCGGTGTGCTCGTCGCGGTGCGGAATAACTTGATAGCGCAACGACACCAGCTACATACTACCGGAGCTGGCGCCGCCGCCGCACCCGCTGGTATAGATAATGTTACAATCATTTTTACTCTTGCGCATGGAGGACAGAACAGCAGGTTTCTGTTGAGCGCTACGTACGTACCTCCTTGTTATCCTCACGAGTCATACTCTCGGCGCTTTGACGCGCTGCAGTACTCGTACTCTGAGCTTGGTGATTGTAATTGTTTATTGTTGTTTATTGTTTATTTAGCATCTATTGGCAGTACACTGCGCTCAGATTTGTCATATTTACATTGTAACATTCCGCCAGTTCGATTATCACAGCGAAGAAGAACTGACAAGAAACTTCACACTTCATGTTTGTATTATAGGTGATTACAATATTCCCGACATCGGATGGATCGATGGACCCGACGGTTGTACAACTGAGGTCGAGTTGGTTGGTGGTGTGTCGAGGGTTGGTCGCTTGCTCTTAAATACGATGGCTTATTTATCTGTTAAACAATATAATTTGAATCGCAATATTAATAATAGAATATTAGATTTAATTTTATGTGATGGTGCGTGTGCATTGTTGCCCCTAATTGAGCCTCTTGTTGCTCCGGATCGGCACCACCCTCCGGTCCTGCTAGCAATAAATGTGCAGGTTGAAGCGTCATTGCCGCGACAATCTGAGCCACGTTTTAAATACCTTGCAGCCGACTATATCCAAATTAACTCGGCTATAGCGAGCATAGATTGGGTTTCAGAAATGGCGAACTATGATGCCTCGCAAGCAGTTGATATTTTCTACGAAAAAATCTATAAGATAATTAAGGAATTTGTTTCATTAAAATCTAACAGGAACTCTCGCTTCGCCAGTTGGTTTACACCTGCGCTCGAACGATTGTTTAATCGCAAAGCTAAAGCGTGGGCTAAGTGGAAGAGATACGGCAACAGGTCAGACTATGAAGTGTTCTCAGTGATGCGGCAACAGTTTAAACATGCGTCTGCTGCATGCTTCAGAGATTATATAAAAATGACTGAGGAACATATCGTCTCAGATATTAAAAACTTTTGGACTTATGTTTCCAGCCGTAAAGGTGGTAGCGCATATCCAGCTAGCATGAAATATCTCGGTCAGTCTTCTACTACGCCACCTGGTATAAGCAATATGTTCTCCAAATACTTTAGTTCTGTTTACGAGCCGACCACTCTCGACATAGATACGTGGGAGCCCCCGTCCGTGGCTGCTGATCATGGTGTTTTGGTTAGTTCTTTGCACATTGCCTCTGACACCATTCGGAGGGAACTCAAGCAACTGGACACAAACAAAGGGGCCGGACCAGATCGAATTGAACCTTTCTTCCTTGTAAACACCGCCGTGACCATTCACTTTCCACTTTACATATTATTTAATAAATGTCTTGATGAAGGTGTATTCCCCGACGTTTGGAAAATTGCGAACATCACACCGGTACATAAAAATGGCCCCAAAGGCGATGTTGAAAACTACAGACCTATCTCAATTCTGTCCACCCTGTCGAAACTTTTTGAAAGGCTAGTTCATCGGTATCTATATCCCATACTTCACAACTACATTATACCAGAACAGCATGGATTCGTCAAAAAACGATCCACAGTCAGCAATCTTTTAGTCTACACCAATGTTCTTTTTGAAGCTATGGATAACGGTGAGCAAGTTGATGCGATATATACGGACTTCAAAAAAGCGTTCGACAAGGTGGACCATAGGCTCTTACTCGAGAAAATCGCCTTTAATGGTATCAGGGGCAATTTGCTTAGATGGTTTGCCTCATACGTCAACAACAGGACGCAGCGGGTTGTAATCAATGGTTACGAGTCAGAGACGGTCAGGGTTACGTCTGGAGTCCCGCAGGGGTCTATTCTTGGACCTTTTCTCTTCATCCTTTTTATTAATGATGTCGTGACAAACTTCAAGAATTCTTTGTTTTTGGTCTATGCAGACGATATTAAAATCTACAAAATTATTCGCTCGCCTGCCGATGCCTGTGAACTTCAGAGTGACCTTGATCGCTTCTTCGACTACTCAACCTCTGTAAAAATGCATCTTAGCCTCAAGAAGTGCATGTGTATTACATTTACTAAAAAAAAAACTAAAATTCTGCACAATTATCAGCTAGGAGGTTCTACACTTAACAGAGTTGTGCAAATCCGTGATCTCGGTGTGACGTTGGACGCAAACTTACATTTGGACGAGCATATAGAGACTATTACCAATAAAGGGCTAGAGATGATGGGTTTCGTTCTACGCACATCTCTTTCATTCAGATCTGTGTCCACATACAAATACCTATATACCGCACTGGTGCGACCACAGCTTGAATATGCTGTTCAAATATGGAATCCATACTATGATAAATACAGACACGCACTAGAAATGGTTCAGAGAAAATTTCTGTATATAATGCATAGGCGTTTTAATAGGGCTCACGCGTCTTATGAAAACTTGCTCAATATTTATTCACTACCTAGCCTCGACAACCGCAGAAAATTACTGGAAACTATGACACTTCATAAAGTATGCAATAATGGCATCGACTGTCCCGACCTACTTTCAAGGATACAATATCGCATACCACAAAAATCTAGTCGATGTCATGCTACTTTTCAACTTGGTCGCTGTCGAACCAATGCAGGTAAACGCGTACCCCTGCGAAGAGTATGCGAAAACTACAACAGATACTTCTCTCATATAGATATTCATTTTTCTAAACTGCTCACCTTCAAAAGAGCAGTGTTAAATAATTTAAATTCTTAAAATCATGTAGATGAGCCTAAGGTTGTGCTCGTTCAGACCGCGCCATGATCAGGGAGTCGCGGTCGGCGAGGGTCGGGCGCGGCGGCCGGGGGTGCCGTTGATCCATCCTTATGCGGTGAAGTTGGAAAAGACTGATATTTTATTTTATTTAATTTTTTTTTATTTATTTTTTTATGGTCTGTCCTAATTCTGTTTGGTTTGGGTTCCGCCTCGATAGGCTGCTTCATGGTCATAATAGGTCTATGTAAGAGATGATAACTATAATGTTTTCCGTGCTTGGTGTGGCACAGTATGCATAAGGTGAGGTGTCTGCTTTCGTGGTGCTGTTATATTTTTTTATATTATGTATTCATTCATAAGCGCTATGTGAATTACATATATTGTGTGTACGCTTTAAATTAATTATTTAATTAGTAAGCAAAGCATTTGTGAAAAACGTCGCTGGTTACATACCTAATTGTTTATTGTTTCTACTGTCTCCATAACCTACATATGTATGTAATTGTTTGTTTTTCCTAAATAAAAAAATAAAAAAAATAAATTATTTTAAATTAAAAAAAAAATCGCCAAAAAAATATATAAGGTCTTTGAAAATTTTTTAATAGTACGCAAAGGGGGGGTTCTGTATCAATAGGGAGTAAAACCTATATACATTTTTTTGGACCTTGGGCTTTTTTTTTATGTAAAATATGTTTTTATGTATTTAAATTAAAAAATAGGTGGTTGATTTTATAGCCTAATCGATTGAGTTTCATAACAGTAACAAAAAAGTCTTCATTACCATTATGAATTATGATGTAACACGTGTAAGTTGGTAAAAAAAATCACAAAGCAAAAAAAAATCAGCAAATCATTGCAGTTCGTAATTGAAATATAAAAAACTGTTTTAAAAACATTGAACCGACTTAAAAAAACAACTAGAACTAAATGGTATTAAATAAAAAAATATTCGGACCCTTTTGTACTTTTGTAGAGCCACTCGGACTCAATGATCCGATTTTTTTTATTTAATACATTTTAGCTGTAATTTATAATATAAATAAATATTTTTGTTACAGATACCTAGGAAGTGGTAATTCAGTACAAGATTTACATTTCCAATTCAAACGGGGAAGATCTACGATTGCAAATATGATATTGCGAGTTTGTCGTGCTATATGGACACATCTTCTTCGAGAGAACATTCCTGAACTAACAACCGAAAATCTTTTTAAAATTTCTTCGGATTTTGATGTCAAGGCAAATTTTCCTCACTGCATCGGTGCCATCGACGGGAAGCATATTCGCTTGCAAAATCCTGCGAATAGCGGCTCGCTTTTTTTAAATTACAAATCCTTTTTTTCTATCGTGTTGCTAGCTGTGGTGGACTCAAACTACAAGTTTATTTTTGTAGACATTGGTGCATACGGTAAAGAATGCGATTCAACGGTTTTTCAGAATTCAAAACTGAATGAATTACTCAATAATAATAACCTACCGTTGCCTGATCCCCAGCCACTCAGCGGTTACGACAGACCAATTCCGTATGTTTTTTTTTTATTTAATTTATTTTTAGGGCTTTTAACAAAGCAATTCGTCAATATCAGCCCCATGGTACCTTTCCTCTCGATTCCTCAGGGCTCAGAGTCCCTAAGGGATAGAGAACGTTTAACAAACTCCAATACACATGTTAAATCCTTCCCACTTGGGCTCGCCAACAGCCTATGAATACAAAAAAACAAATTAAGTCTGTCCACCCTGAGTGAAACCTGCAATTTCCTTCGTAATTCTTCATTCTGACCACACTCCATCAACAAATGGTATATGTCATCCTCCTTATTGCACCAATCACAATTTGGTGACTCTTTCTTTTTCATCAGAAATTTAAATTTATTTAATGGCATGTGGCCAGAACGAAGTCTTAGAGCTAAAACTATTTTAGGCCTCTGGAAATTGCACGTCTGAAACCAGGGAACATGTGGAGGTTCCGATTGCAAGGTTTTGTACCATATACCACTCTGTAAAGAACGGCTGTCAAAATGTTCTTTCCAGAGATTTTGGCAGAATGTTTTTACATCTGACAATCGATCCATACAGAATGGTTTACACATTATAGTGGGGCATACACTGTAAATAGCTTCTTTCGCCAATTTATCTGCTATTTCGTTTCCCCTTAACCCAATGTGAGAGGGGATCCACTGTAATACAACCGATCTGTTTTCGGCAGTTGCATTACAGAAATCTTTTATTATGTCATAAGCTCCACCATAAGGCCACTCGTGCAGCCCACCAAATGTTGCAAAGCGCTTCTGGAGTCTGTAAGTAGAACAATTTCTTTTGCATCAGTTGATAAGCCCCATGAAAGGGCTTCTGATATGGCGATGAGCTCAGCGGTCATGATTGGTACTTCTTCTTTAATACTGAACTTCATACCGGTATTGTTCTGTGGGTCCCAAAAGGCCGCACCTATGCTATCTACTTCTTTAGACCCATCGGTGTATAATTTGAAATGGTTTTTATACATTGATTCCAACATGATTTCAGTTTTAGTGAGAAGTTCATGAACCATGGTTTTATTTTTTGGGCCCTGTACATCGATTACAGTGGTTTTTACACATTCCCGTATAGGAATTTTAGAGACCCAGGTATCTAAAGAATACATTTTAAGAAGTGAGCTATTTTCTACATTATAATTTTTCATCCGTTCATGACATTTAACAAGAATAGGGCATTTTCTGTTTTGCCAGTATCTATCTGCTATTAAAGGTACAAGCTCGTGTAAAAGTTTAACAAGTGGATTATTGGTGCGAGATATGCATCGTAGATAATGCTTAGAAGCTAAATAATGTCTGCGTACAGATAATGGTGGAATGCATAACTCGCTTTCCATTACATGTTTTTTACATGCAAGAATATTTAATTTTTGAATATGAGACTGAGCACAATTATCGTATAAAAAAAAGTAAAACTAAAAAACTATTTAAAATAAAAATATAAAAACCGCCTTCAAAAATATATGAAATAAAAACCTAAAAAAAAAAACGAACCCTAGAGTTGAAGGCGGTGCTAAAAAGGCTACACAAATCACAAAGGATATTATCATCCGCTCATGTTTTCTTTCATGCATCATTTTGCTTGCTTTAGCACCGCCTTCAACTCTAGGGTTCGTTTTTTTTTTTAGGTTTTTATTTCATATATTTTTGAAGGCGGTTTTTATATTTTTATTTTAAATAGTTTTTTAGTTTTACTTTTTTTAGGAAGTCGGTTTTATGTTTTTTAAAACTTTTTTTTTATTTCACAGTTTTTTTTAGTAATTTTTTGCTATTAATGTACTCGGCGGAATCGCTCGGCCTTCGGCCTCGCGATTCCGCCTCGCTTTCCAATCCGATCTTGACCCAATTAAAATAGGACCACGTCAGCTTCGATAGCTCAGTGGTGCAGACAGTCAACTGTCGCTATTGAATTTTAAGCAACGCTGGGTGCGGTCAGTGCTTAGATGGGTGACCGCTGACCGTTGGAGGCTGACCAAGGTTCGGATTCCTCGTAAAACTGTAAGTCCCTTCCCTCGTAATTTTACTTGGTGGTAGGGTTTAACCTTCCCGGGTTGGTACCACCGCACTGAATTAAACGTCGGTCGAAACGGCTATGTAAATAGTTTGTGTTTTCCGACCAGTTCAGTGTAGTCAGCACGATCAAAGGGGGAAGCACTGACATGGCACTGGTGTTATGGGCTGACATCACGGACGTTGTAGGTGATGTTGCAGAACTTAGTAGAATGGACAGACATAAACGTGTTACGGAAGCCTACTTTTATTATAAAATAACCGTCGGAGGACCTTGGTTGAAAATTGTAAAATTTAGTAGAACGGATAGACATGCATATGTTACGGAACCCTACATTCATTTTGCAGAACTTAGTAGAATGGACAGACATAAACGTGTTACGGAACCCTACTTAACAGTTGCACTCCGGGAGTGCCGGCAGATCCCGTGCCACTCTAACTTAACCCTTAACGCAATGACTTAAGGTTTCATTTTAAAAATGACGCTGACGCGATGTCGCGAGTTATACATTTTTACCCACCTAAAAAAGTGCCAAGAGCCGCTAAAGAAGTTTTCACTTCAAAAACCTCAGGGTTATCCCCTTTCAAATAAAAAAAAAAAGAATTTTCAAAATCGGCCCACAATTGACGGAGTAATCGCGTAACAAACATCCAAAAAAAGAAAACATACCGTCGAATTGAGAATCTTTTAGGTCTAAAGTAAATTTCTCGTGAAGACAAATGCAACGAGCCCAAACACGATGGGTTTATCATGTGTAGTTTAGGAGTTCCTATGGCCACCTTCTGTCTCCATCATCAAACCAGCTCGATGGTACTCGGTACAGTAGGTACTGGCCAGGTACCATAATAAATTAAACGCCGATCGGAAAAGATAAAAAAATTTCAAATTTAGAATATTCATGAAACAAGGGTCCGAATATGTATCACTAGTATATCGATTCATGTATTTCAACAGGACAGAGAAAATTTCAAAATATTAGGTATTTAATACTTTTTAGTTTTTTTTTTTTTGTTTTTTGGAAATCGGTTTAATATTTTTTAAAACAGTTTTTATTTCATTCTTTTTAGTAATATTACATAAAAAAGAATAATCGAAATCGAATAATCGAAATCGATTGAAGTGGTACAGAATTATTCGCCATATGTGTCAGACTGCAAATTGCTGAATAAGTCCACATCACAAATGTTTTGCTGAAGGTAACCACACACCATACTAATTTATCAAACTGAAAATTGCCGAAAACGACCACATCACAAGTTTTGCTGAAGGTAACCACACACCATAGTATTATGCTGATTTTTCGAAAACCACTGAACCAATTTCGATAAAATTGAAATGGGACCACCTCGGAAGTATGACCTAACTAACAAAAAAAGAATTTTCTAAATCGGCCCTCAATTGACGGAGAAATCGTGTTACAAACATACAAAAAAATAAAAAAAAAAAAAATAAAAAAAAAAATAAAAAAAAAAAAAAAACATACAGACGAATTGAGAACCTCCTCCTTTTTTGGAAGTCGGTTAATGAGCCATAATCTATTCTGCTGCGGACTAGAGCTATGTATAGACGTCTCATGTGTGTTTGATGAACCCCCCATGATGAACTTGCTAGAACTTTTAGAACATCTAAATATTTGGTAGCCTTTATGCAGGTTTCGGTTACATGTTTTCTCCATTTAATGGCTGGGTCTAGCCACATGCCTAAAAATTTAATTACTGACACTTTTTCTATAGGAATTCCATTTACACTCAAGTCAATAATAGATTTTCTGTGACCTCTAGCAAAAACACACACTTTAGTTTTGGCTGGTGATATCTCCAAACCGATTTCTAAAAGACATGCTACTAGTGTCAATAAAGATTGTTTTATATATATGGTAGCTATCGTCAATTTCGGACGTTTCGACGCAAGGTACCAGATTTGCAATTGACCAGTAACGCAAATGACCATACTCTTAATTCGTAAACGACCATATACGCAAAGGAACGGAATATTCAGAATTCGCAAATGACCAGATATCAGAAAAAAATCGAAAACGTATATATGTATATTGTATATAGAAAAATGTTGAAACAATTACAAAGAAAAAACATAAGTCCCTTAATTTTTTTAAGAAAATTAATATTTTTAAAATGTAAGTTTAAATAAAATTACATTTTAAAGGGGGACTTATTTTTTATTATTATTTCTTAATGATTAAAGTTTTATTTTTAGTTACATAAAAATAAGGGTTAAGAGTAGTAAAAGAGAATTTAAATTAATAATTTTATTAAATATAATTTGTTATATATTCTTACTGAGTTTCATTTAACAATATCTAAAATAATTATAAATAATTAAAATGCATCTAAATGAAAAATCCAGGTAATTTGCGTATCTGGTACAATGCGAATATAAAGTTTCAGATATCATGGTCATTCGCGTTGAGGGTAAAGTGCGTATCTGAAAAACTCGGGTAATTTGCGTATCGGGTACAATGCGTAATATTTAGTTTCAGATTTCATGGTCATTTGCGTGACTGGTCAATTGCGAATCCGGTACTTTGCGTCGAAACGATTTCGGAACAGTAACATAGAATGCAAAGTCATCTGCATACTGTAAAGCTGAGACATTAGTAACTTTTCGGCATATTTCTATCGTAATAATATTGAACAATAGTGGAGATAAAGGATCCCCCTATGCAAGACCTTTATTACAACATCTGGAAATTATTTTATCATCCATCATAATTTGTAAATACCTTTCCCTGAGAAAATTCCAAATATATTGACATATATATTTTCCAACACTCATTTTAATGAGATAAGAAATGAGTGCCGGTACATTTACATTATTATAAGCATTATCAATATCAATAAAGCAGGCTAGAGTCGGTTCATTGGATGACTGACCAATCTGAATGCTTGTGACCAGTCTAGAAACACTATCCAAGCACGACTGTCCACGTCGAAATCATACTGTTGAATCAGATAAATATTTATTTCGTTCTATATACCATTCAAGTCTTCTAGTTATAATCAGATTAAACATTTTGCATAGACATGATATAAGAGATATAGGTCTCAAGGATGACACTAAGGATGGATCTCTACCTGGCTTAGGAATAGCAATAATTCTAATATGTCTCCATTGCATGGGTACTTCACCAGATTGAAATATTCTATTGTACATTTTAATTAAGATTGTTTTACCTGTTAGAGGAAGATTTTTCAACATTAAATAAGTAACATTGTCTGACCCAGGTGCAGTATCTTTAGATTTAAGAACATTCTCCAACTCTGCCACAGTGAAGTCTGAATCCAGAAGTCCGAGTGTCGAGTCGAAACGTATTGGCCGGTCAGCGACAGTGTCCGGAGCGAGACTACAGAGGAGAGCTTCCGCTTTCTCTTCATCGATGTGTAGATTGTTTGTTCTGATTTCTTTTAACCATTTCATTTTCCGCCACATTTCAGAAGAAGAGGTTTGGCTATCCACACTGTCACAGAAATCAGTCCAGCCTTTAGTCTTGGCTGCACGAACTTCTTTTCGTGCTTTTGCTACTGCTTGTTGATATTTGTTGTAATTTTCAGGTATAGGGTTACGTCTAAGTTGAGAAAGTGCAAGTCTTCTTTCAGCGATACTTTTGGAAATAGAGCTGTTCCACCACGGTTTAGGCCGGAATCGTGATTGTGGATTTTGGTTTGTTTTTATCCAGGGTATACACTCGTCTGCCGCATCATTGATTTTAGAAAGTAGAAGATCTATATGCCCGTATGTGTTTGTGGGTGATGAAGCTTTTGGATTGAGTCAAAATATTATACGTCCATATGGTGGTCGAAATCTTAATATACAACAAAAGGTTTACAATTATCGACTCAGCAGAGCCAGAAGATATGTAGAATGCGCTTTTGGGATTATGGCAAATAAATGGCGCATTTTTCACAGACCAATAGATGTGTCCTATAATTTTGCCACTGACATTGTAAAAGCATGTTGTGTCCTACACAATTTTGTCGCAGTTCGGGATGGATTTCGTCAGAGATAAATTGGCAATAAGTGATGATGGATTTCAATCATTAGAACCTCAAGATGAAGTAGTGACAGCTGCTAATGTTATTAGAGACCAATTCGCGAGATATTTTTTGAGCAGCAGAGGAGCCTTGGAGTGGCATTTGAAAAAGATTTCATTATAGGTTAGGTTAGGTTAGGTTAGGTTAGGTTAGGTTAGGTTAGGTTAGGTCAGGTCAGGTCAGGTCAGGTCAGGTTAGATTTTTTTTTTTTTTTTTTTTTTTTGTTTCTAATTCCTTCTCCCTTGTGTTTATTTTCAAGGGCCTTAATAATATGTTACTGCAATCATCCTTCCATCCATCACGTGTCGCTTCCAGTGTCCCCGCGGCCTGGTGAACCACGCTCGACCGCGGTTACACGCTCCTTCCATTAGGATGGGTTGGTTACTTTATTTTTATATAATATACAGTATGCTTATTTGCAATATTCACCTTCTCTTACTTTCTAGTTAATTGCTATATCATTACATATTCTGCATACATTATTGTTCTACTATTTACACTTTTCATTAATTCTTAATTATGCATTCTTATTATTTACTACATTTCATGTTTAGGCTAGATACAATATATTTATTTATTCACATTAATTTTTCTCTTACTTGCTATTTACTATACTATTACATATTCTTCTGTATTATTTATTTTATTATTCTATTGTTTACATTTACAATTTATTTGTATCTTACTGTATCTTATTATTTACAACATTTACATATTGTTTGGGCTGTACACATTAAGTTAGTACACTGTGACAATATTCGCTTGGTTATGTTTATATTTTATTTGTTTATAATCTACCTGGTACTATGCTCCTTACTACAGCTCTTTATGATCTGTACTATATACTTATCGAATGCCTTACTCGAGTTCTTGCCTGCTGTCAGAGCTGACCAATCTTCTTTGTTCACAGTTTTATCCAACTTGTCCTCCAGCTCTTTCCTCGGCTTTTCAAACCTCGGGCACTCGTTTAGGATATGTTGTATTGTTTCCTCCTTGTTTGGGCATGTCACACACATGGGATCTCCCCTTAGTTTGAACCTGTACAAGTAGTTGGCTATACCTCCATGGCCTGTCCAGATCTGGGATCTCCAAAAGTTTGCTCAACTTTTGCTCAACAACTCAAACTTTAGGTCAGGTTAGGTTAGGTTAGGTTAGGTCAGGTCAGGTTAGGTTAGGTCAGGTCAGGTCAGGTCAGGTCAGGTCAGGTCAGGTCAGGTCAGGTCAGGTCAGGTCAGGTCAGGTCAGGTCAGGTCAGGTCAGGTCAGGTCAGGTCAGGTCAGGTCAGGTCAGGTCAGGTCATGTCATGTCATGTCATGTCATGTCATGTCAGGTCAGGTCAGGTCAGGTCAGGTCAGGTCAGGTCAGGTCAGGTCAGGTCAGGTCAGGTCAGGTCAGGTCAGGTCAGGTCAGGTCAGGTCAGGTCAGGTCAGGTCAGGTCAGGTCAGGTCAGGTCAGGTCAGGTCAGGTCAGGTCAGGTCAGGTCAGGTCAGGTCAGGTCAGGTCAGGTCAGGTCAGGTCAGGTCAGGTCAGGTCAGGTCAGGTCAGGTCAGGTCAGGTCAGGTCAGGTTAGGTTAGGTTAGGTTTTTTTTTTTTTTTTTTTATTATGAATAGCTTTATTTTCCATAGACACAGAGTCCATGCTCTTTTCTGCATAGGTTTAACATATTATTACTTCTTATTTAGAATACACGCTACAAGGTTTGCTGATACTGTTACTGTTATGCTGTGGGGTTTCTTTCTTTCTTGATTTTTTATTTATTTTTAATTTTTTTTTTTTATTCCATATTATTTATTTATTTATGTATATATGTTGTTTTTGTGTTTCTTTTTTTTTTTTTTTGTTATTTTATTATTATTATAATAATATGTAAATAACTATATAAATAGTTCGTGTTTTCCGTCCAGTTTAGTGTAGCCGACATGAAATGAAGGGAAGCACTGACATGGCACCTAGTTCACCCTGTGTTATGGGCTGACACACGAGTCAGTAAACCTGGATACGAAATACGGCATCGTTTGTATGAGAACCGAGGTAGCCGCCAAAGGGGTGTGAAGTCTGAGGCGGGAGCGGCGCATGGAACGCCGTGATTGGCCGAGCTAGTAGGTAGCCACGTGACGCCAGTCTTCCATACGTTTGAACGGGATTCATACAATAAGTCGCTCATTGTGTCGATTCGCGATGAAAAGATGAAACGGATTTAACAATATTTAACCCTTCTTTACATCAAGGGAATAATATAACTTTCTCTTAAATGAACAAAGGCAACGCCCCTTTCACAATTTTGCGAATTTGCAGATTTTCGCATAAACACGATAATAGTTCTAAGTTCTGAGATACCTCGGATACTTTATTATAAATCTACATCAAATTTCCAAAACAATGATATGTAAGACCTCGTACATTGGTATTATCTTATTGGAGTATTTGTTATTGGAATTTTCCAAAATTAAAAAAATAATGTTAGAAAGTCGAAAAGTTTTGTAACCAAAAAAAATCATTATTATATTATTAACAACTATTTGCTAATTACTTAGCCAACGATATGACAAATTATATTGCAATATGACTTCGCGAAAAATTCGCGAAAATCTACCCTACCATAAAAAATTTATGAGTACCCACCTCGATATTTAATTTTTTTACGGTAAAATGAGGTTTTCCAGGCTTTGCCTTTTTTAACAAACTAACCAGCCATACCCACCTGGATATTTAATTTTTTTAGGGTAAAATGAGGTTTTCCAGGCTTTGCCTTTTTTAACAAACTAACCAGCCATGCAGCTAGAGCCTTATAAAATGTACCATGCGTCTCTCTGTCAGTTTGACGGTGTGAATTCGTTATATAAGGGTTAATAAAATAACAAATGAAAGGCTGTGTAGTCTGTAATAGAAACATATATTTGAAACCGAACAATAATTTACTTAATTATTTATTTATAGATCGGTATCTATATTAAAATTTTCATTTGGTAACTTTTGAACAATTGAATTAAATTTAAAAGCACAATTTATGACATTTACATTGTTACTGTTTACATTGTTGACATTTACATTGTTATTGTTGAACTAAAGAACTAAAGAACTAACATGTGTCTCGAGAGATGGTCGCGCAACAGATGGATAGATCTCACCGAGACCTAAAGTTTGAGTACCAACACGATGGGTCTAGCACCAGTGGTTCTCGAGTTATGACCAAAACAAAAGTTCATGTGACAGATGGATAGATCTCACCGAGACCTGGAGTTTGAGTACCAACACGATGGGTCTAGCACCAGTGGTTCTCGAGTTATGACCAAAACAAAAGTTCATGTGACAGATGGATAGATCTCACCGAGACCTAAAGTTTGAGTACCAACACGATGGATCTAGCACCAGTGGTTCTCGAGTTATGACCAAAACAAAAGTTCATGTGACAGATGGATAGATCTCACCGAGACCTGAAGTTTGAGTACCAACACGATGGGTCTAGCACCAGTGGTTCTCGAGTTATGACCAAAACAATAGTTAATGTGACAGATGGATAGATCTCATCGAGACGTTCAGATTGAGTACCAACACGATGGGTCTAAGTCCAGTGGTTCTGTAGATATGACCAAAACTAATGATCACGTGACAGATGATAATTCCGACCCCTCACTCGCATGATCGCATCGCATTTCGCATTTAGATGCTAGCTAGCTAGCTAGCAGCGGAGCGCAGGCGCTATATAGCATTTAGCATTTAGCAGTACCACAGATAAATAGCACATACTTCATTGCTTTGTGCGTTCCAAAACAAACGAACCAACAAAGTTTTACGAACGAAACAGCAATGCTAATTAAAATTAAATGTGATTATTGCTTAGCATTTAGCATTAATTTTTATTCATCAGGGCGCTTAGCAGTGCTAAATGCTAACGGGGTATTCATTATGAATTAATTTTGTTAATGCTAAGCATAACAAGACTAATTCCCGGTAGACGCATGACCTAAAGAAATTAATTCCTTTAGAGTCGCTCAAAAGTAAAAACCGGTAGGTACTGGTTGAATGAAAAAAGCGCGATAAACGAATATTGAACGAGGAAACCTGCTGAGGTTGACTAGAAGAAATGTCCTTTGGCAATAAGGCAGAATGCATGAAATATCTGTATACATTTAACATACATATTTATCAATAAACAAAAAAAATTACAAGAGCTAACTGCATCCAACACGATAGTCGACCTATGGTGGGTAAGCAGAAAAGAGCTCTCCATACATATTTACGCCGATGTTTGTTACTGAAATTCAAGCGAAAAATGCTATCAAATTGAATGAAAGTACTTACTCGTGAAAGGTGACTCCATCTGTGTTCAAGTTTGAATTTTTCGACGACTTTTTGCACCAAAGCACTGCACAATGAGGCATTTTGTGACAGACGCGCACGTTCGCTCCGCCTGAGCGGCGGACGGAGACTAAGATCGGTCGCCGGCGCTAGACTGACGCGCTGGCGCGTGTGCGCCGACGCGCGGCTACCCCTGTCCTCCTATGTATAGCGCCTCCAGGCTTACTGACTCGTGGGCTGACATCACGGATGTTGTAGGTGATGTAGCCAACCGTGTCAGGTTCCATAAAAAAAAAAAAAAAAAAAAAATAATTACAGTTTCATTTTTTTTTTCTTAACTACACGATTAACAAAAAAAAAGTGGCAATTACTTAGTAACATTCTACAAGTTAGGGCTACATTCTTTCAAAGATAAAACTGCAAGCGCTTAGCTACTATTTACTTGAGTTCCTCTTTGCTGCCACCCGGGCTATCTTTCCGGCAAACTCCAAAAATGCAGGCCTGCTTTTGCCGTCTTGGAACAGGTGAGGAAGCGTTTCGATCTTTATCGCGGTGTTGGTCTTAGCGCCCAGATCGAAGCGCTCCCTTTCGAAGCGTGGGCACTCCAACAGTAGATGCCACACCGTCTCGTCCTTCTCGGGATCGCAGACACAAGAGGGACTGTCCTTAATGTGGAAGCGATGCAGGTACTCTGCAAAGCCTCCATGTCCAGTCAAGATCGTGACATGTACAGGGTTCAGAGTGGTTTGCCTCACTATCTTGTTGGCTTGAGCCACATCTGGGAGAAACACCTTTGTCACTGAACCCGTAGTAGATGCCACGTACCTTTCCTGCCACTTCCGGACAGTCTCCTTTCGGATCCGCGATCTCACGTGCGACACCGGGACGGCGTCGTAATCGGGCGCGGTCTTTTTGTGGAGAGCTGCATCTTTGGCCAGCTCATCTGCCCTCTCATTTCCTGGAGTACCCGTGTGGGCACGCAGCCAGAACAGGAGCACATTTCTCCCCTCCGCACGGATCTCCCCAACACAGCCTCGTATGGCTTCCGCCAGTGGGTGAAGCGACTTGGGATTAGCCAGCAGATCGAGCGAAGACCTTGAGTCACTCAGGATGCTCACTGACTGCGCCTTGCTGCGCTTCACCGCCTGTACTGCTTTTAAGAGCGCATACAGCTCTGATTGGAATACCGTGCAGAATGGTTCGAGTCTGAACTTTGAGCTGCGAACCTCCCTGCCGTCCTCCCACCAAGTGTAGGCAGCTCCGACTTTCCCCTCTATCTTGCTACCATCGGTGTATATTTGGGGGCCGATCGCTTGGTGGAGGGAGTCGTCTCCATCCTCGATAAGTTCGTATGACATCGCAGGTTGCGCGGCGGGATGGGCAACATTTGCGAAATGCGCTCTCTGTTCCATCTGCCTGCCCGGGGGCAACAGTTCCTCCAGTTGGCCCCTCTTTGACCTGTACAGCATGGCCGCCTCCTGGATCCTCAAGTCCAGCGGTAACAGGCCTGTCAGGATCAGGGCCGATGACAAAGACACCGTGCGGTATGCTTTGCAGAGCTTCTGAGCGAATCCTCGTTGCAGTGAGTCCAGGCTTTTCCTGGTCATCAACTTTTCTGTTGACAATGCCCATACACTGCTCGCATACATCACAATCGGCTCTATCACCGCGACATATATAGTCCTAATAATTTCCTTATTGAGGCCCCAGTTGACCTTCGCCGCGCATGACAGCTGTTTGTAGATGTCTGCGGCTTTCCGACACGTCGCTTTGACATGCGCGTTGAAGGTCAACTTTCGGTCGATCACAAGTCCCAGCAACTTGACCTCTTCGACCAGGTTTAACTGCATGCCTGCCATCCGTAGGTCGGGGTTGTCGTATTTGAGCTTCCTCGTCATTAACATGGCGTTCGTCTTGTGAGCGGCAAAGTTTAACTTGTTGCGACCCCCCCATTCCACTACAGACTGCAGTGTACTATTTGCTGTTTCCTGCAGGACATTGACCCTGTGCCCGGAAAATACCAGAACTACGTCGTCCGCAAAAGCCTGACATCTGACTCCCAGTTCGGCCATCGTCTGGAGCAAGTCGTCCAGGATTAGGTTCCAGAATGTTGGCCCGCCTATGGATCCCTGGACGCAGCCTTTGTTCGTTTCCTTCTCCCAGGTTGACCTTGCGTAGCTAATGCGGATCGATCTGTCGCAGAGGTAGGAAGAAACCATGGCGTACAGATTCCTTGGGCATCCCTTTTTCTGGAGCTGGTACTTCATTATGGGCCACCAGGCGTTATCGAACGCACCCTCTATGTCCAAGGAGATCATTATGACGATCTTTTTTTCCTTGATCTCTGACCTGATATACTCAATTAGGTCATAGAGGGCGTCCTCGGTTCCCCTCTGTGGCATGAACCCATACTGCCTATCGCTAAGTTTTGGGTGGAGGTACCACTGCAGTCGACCCATCATCAATTTTTCTACTATTTTCCCAAGGACAGAGAGGAGGCCGATCGGTCTATAAGATTTCGGGTGGGTGTAGTCCTCCTTACCGGCCTTCCTAATGATGCAAACGTGGGCTATCTTCCAGCTTTTAGGAAAGTGGGCTATCGTCAGGCATTTGTTTGCCAGTGCCATAAACACCTCCCTATCGCTGTTGATCGCCGCAGTACAGATGTCGGAGGTCAACCCATCCGGGCCTGGAGCTTTTTTTGGATTCGTGTGCCTTAGCACTAGCTCCAGCTCCGAGGTTGTAAACGATGGGTCGTCCTCCGCGAGTCCTTTAATGTTTTCGACTCTGGTCTGCTCTGTTTTCCCACGTACTGCACCGTGGTAGGCCAGCTCACCCTCTAGAGAGTCATTCCGATAAAATGTCTCCGCGAGAAGCCTTGCGGAGTCCTTTGGGCTAAGTGTATCGCCTGATGGACCTCGCAAAAGTTGGTCATCTTGCCGTTTTGCCGTTTTACGAATAACCCTGTAGATACCATCCCACATGCTCTCTCTGTCCTGGGTCGTGCAGAAGTTTTTCCAGCTCTCGGTTTGGGCAGTCTCAGCCTCGTGAACGTAGCTCACTTTGGCTTCGACGTATTCCTGGATTACTGCTTCGCGTCTGGTCGGGGCTGCGTTGCGAATTCGTCTCTTTTTTTGCAAGACTTCCTGCTTCAAAATGGTGAGAGTCTCGTTCCATCATGGTGGTGTCAGTTTCCCTTTTCCTAGACTCATCCTCGGAATCGTGGCTTCACATGCGCTGAGGATGGAACGTTGGTAGGTGTTTATGATTTCTTCCAGACCTTCAGGGCTGTTAATGTCTTGCAGCGTTTGAGGCGAAATGTTATTTATTACCAACGCTTCGGTGAATGCGGATCTGAACTCCGACCACTTTGCCTTCTTTGTGTTGAAAATTCGTGTAGACTGGGGTTTTAATCTCTCTAATGCCCTGTCTAGACGAATCGTGAAGGTGATGGTGTTGTGGTCGGAAGTTGTCAGGTTTCTGTCCACCTTCCAGCCGCCCGCTCTAGCGAGCAGCTGTTCCGAGCATGTGGTAACATCGACTGAGCTCTGGTATAATTTGCCTTGTCGATACACCTCAAACGTTGGTACATTTCCCGTGTTCAAGATTTGGAAGTCCATTTCCTCAAGAAAATTATGGTACTCCTCCCCCCTTATGTTGTTTTCAGCACTGCCCCACCAGAGATTCCAGGCGTTTACGTCCCCTGCGAGCACCACGTTCCTGGTTCCGATTCTGCCCAAAACGTGACGGATTCTCTGGAGGTACCCCTCCATGTCTTCGTCTCCCTCGAAGTAGACCGATACGATTCCGAGCGACAACTGTCCTGCCTTGAGAAGGACGGCCGAGATGTTCTCGTCGACAAGCTGTGGGTCGTGGATGACTTCCAGCCTGTCGCCGACCACGATCACGGCCGCCTTAACGGGTTTTGTGCGATTTGACATTTTCTGTATGATCTTAGTCCCGGGGTGGTGTTTAATATGGCCCACACCTCCCACGTAGGGTTCTTGGACGATAGCGATGTGGAACCCTTTTTCTCCCGAAATTTTAATAAGTTCAGCCGTCGCTAATTTTGAGCGTTGGAGGTTCGCCTGTATGATCCGCAGATTGCTGCTCTCCGGGGTCTGCTTCGAGGGGGGTTTGCTAACTTGGGTGCTGGTGGTCAATACGTCATCCTTAACAATAGGAAACCTTCGTTCTAGCCAAGAAGTCCCACTTTTGCTTCTCGGGACACACATCACTGAAGGCGTTATGTTGAGTGTCGTCGTGCTTTCCTGATTTTGTGCAGTTTATGCATTTTGGTTTTTCCGAGAGTCTTGGGCATTTCCCTTTTATGTGCGGGCCTCCGCAGTGGCTGCATAGTTCCTCCCTTTCCTGGCATACCGTTTTTGTATGCCCGTAGCCCAAGCATTTGGAGCACTGTACGAGGGGCGACTGGTCCACAACTTCTCGCCTTTCCAGGCCAATGTAGACTTTCCCGGCTTCTGTGAGCGCTTTCCAGATTTCGGGCGAGAGCTCCACCACGGCATGACAAGTGAGAGGATTCCTGCCCTGCTTGCGATAGCGTACTCTCACAGTGGCGGCACTGAGGTCGATGCCTGCCAGAAGGTGTTTGTTCTGGACCCTCAGCAGGTTCTCAACCTCGCTGTCCTTGTGGTAACTCATCATGTCTCGTATGCATACGAGTGGGTTTCTGGTCCTGACTTTTTCAACCTGCAGTCCGCCGCTTTGCACACTCGTTTTTACCCTTTCTAACTCGTCACTTTCTTCACAACTTATCAAAACCTTTTGGTTCTTTGCCTTCCGAAGCCTGTCTATCTTTATCCCAGTTTTTTCAACCTTGAGGGCCGTTCTTATTTCTGAGACCACCTGGTCCCCGGTGTGCTCCGGATTTCCAGAAGAGACGATAATTGTGTGTAGAGGCACCGGACGTTCGGGTTTTCGGGCTGGCCTTGACAAGGCTTGAGCATAGGTCACCGGGTGTTCGTGGTTCATTTCCTTTATGCTCCCCTCGATGCCTGTGAGCCTTTTCTTTACCTCCTCAATGGCAACTTCGGAGCACCCCAGACCTCTGAGGGATTTTGCCTCCTTAAGGTGGACGCAATGTCCGTTCGGGCCTCTTCGAGTTGCTGGGCACTTGTCGAGAGTGCCAGCTCGTCGGAGACAGGGGGTGCTGGCAAAGTAGGGCCCTCACGGATAATCTGCCCAAGGGAGTCTACAGCGTGACGCAGGGTCTCCAGTTCGCCTGTGACAGGCCTCAGCGCCTCCTGGATGCCGGTGGCGGAGTTCTCGCTGCGGACGATCGTCTGCCCCCGCGCCCCCTCCGCCAGCCAAGCCACCGTGGTCTGCAGTTCCGCTACGCCCTGCAGCAGGGGCCCCAGCTCCTCACGGACAGCGCCTGCGACCTCCAGCACACCAATGCCGCCAGCCTCCCGAATCGGCGGAAGCTCTCTGACTGAACAGGTGGTCTCGCCGCGTGCCGAATCGTGATGCATGGCGTCCATGATTCGCTGGAGGCCGACCAGCCGCTCATGGGCCCGCCCCAGGCCCACCTCCATCGCGCGAACCGCCTCCCCCGAATCCCGCAGGTCGCCCCCAGGGGCGGTCGGACCAGGCCGCCGGAATTCGGCGGCGGCCGGGCGCGCAAGCAGCTGTGCTACTCCCTTTCGCGTCTCTTCCAGCTTGTCCATCTGGCCTACGGCTTCGAATGCCAGCCAGTTTCGGATGCTGGACGACTGCTCCAGGGTGCTCTTTATATCTGCATGCGCAGCCCGCAGCGCCTCGGCGTGGCTCGAGTGGAGCGCCATCATCTCTACCACATGTGCCCGCTCCACTCGGACCAGCTCCCTGGCGTGTCGCGCCTTCGCCGCCTCCAGCTCAGCCTGCCTTCGAGAGCGCGAGTCAGAGAGCGCAAGGGCAACCTCATACAGTTCCTGTAAACATTCGTGAGCTGTCACCTTGCACTCTCTTTTCATGTTACCGGCCTGCTCAAGTGCGGTCTTGCCCCGCTGGAGGAGGTCGTTGGCTCTGGCGGTCGCCTGGTCCATTCGGACCCCGGCGTCCGCTCTGGCGGGCAGTATGCTTGGGCGCGACGCGTGCACGGGAGAGGGGTCGCGCGAACCAGAGCCCACCGAGGACCACTCCTCGTCGTCCGACTGGAACTCGATCCCGAGCTCCTTGAGCTCCCGATCGATATCCAGCCGGGACTTCGTGGACGTGCCAGCGCTCGAAGCCGGGTTTAGCGGGGTCCACCCAGGCGAGTCCAGTACCTCCTCCGGCGTCGGGGCCGTAGAGCCTGCGGGCGGTGGGGTTGGCTCCGATTCTGCTGACGGGCCAGCCTCTGGCACCTCAGGTCCTCGGCCTTCCGCTATGTCTCCCGCAGGGAGTTTCCCCGTCTGGGGGTTCCGTCTGACCGTTTGCCGACGCAGAGTCTGCTCCCGGAGGTCAGGGCTTTTCCCTGTAGAAGCAGACCTCCGAGGTTTCGGTTGGCCGGAGGGACCGGGTTGGCCGTCTCTCTGCTGCTTGAATGCCGGACTCGCTGCACCTTTCCTTGCGACAAACTTCGGCGGCATTTTGGCAGTTCTGGATGCTGTTCTGAACGAAAACAAAAACACACCAGCACACACACACTAGGCGATCACTAAATAACAAAAACACAATACCAACAAAAATGATAGCAAAATATAAAAACTTGATTTTATTTATAATACAATTTGAGTGTTAGAATCCACCCACACACAAACCGGTCTACCACCCACGGAGGACCCCCTCTAATGCTTGCTCACGAAAATTTCCGCCGGGCAAAAGTTTCCTCCAGACAATTCCCAGTTGAAGAACAGGCCCTTACAGTGCAGCTACCATTTCAGCAGTATCACGGTTCGATAGCCCTGGAAAAGCTGGTTCTGGGACAGGTTCTTCCAAGGCTGTGGGTTATCTGACGCGGAAGTTATGGCCCCCCAAAGAATTGGTCCCAGAGGGGGGTGAGGTAAAATTATGCGGGGGGGGGGGGGGGGAAGTGCGCCCCACGACAGTGTGGGGGGGGGGGGGTTGGGGGGGGGGGGGGGGTTACCCCGCGGGGGGTATTTGGCCTCACGTGGGTAGCAGCATAGTTAAACCACACAAGTTAGCCGTCTTCATACAAACGCGCCGATTTCGCACTCACACAAGCGCGCGCCTGCGCACGCTGTCTGTACACAACCACTACATGCATTCTCACTGTTCCTCGCGCGTAGTCAGTGATGGTCGCCCCGCCCTCGCGCTCGGTGACGCACACCACGTGACGGCCGCTGCCTGCCGCCTGCCGCTTCCCGATTCCCGAAAGTATTATTATTCCAATTTTATTTTATTGCACTAACATAATGGCTCCGCGTTTCTGCAGTGTGTATGGCTGCATGAATAGATCAGGCTCGAATCGCGAGTTAACATTATTCTCATTACCTGCTGCCATCGAAAGGTAAGTAACATAAAAAATATTATTAAAGTATGTAGTTAAATTATGTAAGTTATTAATACGAGTAGGTACTAAGCGAAGGAATTGACTTGAGACCTGGCTCGGTAACGTCAGAGCAAAGTACCTATTAGTATTTAATTATAGTATTAATTAGTTATTTATTAGGTACTAGCTGCAAAAACCATTCGCGAACCCCGGCATCGGGCGCGGCCGCGCGGCGCACGCAAAGGCTGCGCCGTGCGCGGGCCCGCGGTTGTCGACTTGTTCAGACTTGTTAGAGATACCACGCACAACGTAATTTCGCGCGGTTTTGTCTTCTATAAATGGCCACAGCTCCTACCGCGGACACTTTCATGACTGCTAGCGACCAACCAAGTTATTAAGTAATTCATTAAAATAACAAAAATAAAAATATAAGTTATTCTTATTAAGTAATAATAAAACAAAATTAATAAATACATTTTAAAATTATTTATTTGATAATTTTTTTATTAAGATTAATAATTATATTAATTGTGACAGTATAGCCACTACTCGTGTTTAATACAAATTAAATGATTCGTAGATAGATAAATATTTATTTTTTTT
Source organism: Nematopogon swammerdamellus (assembly GCA_946902875.1). Classification (NCBI taxonomy): domain Eukaryota; kingdom Metazoa; phylum Arthropoda; class Insecta; order Lepidoptera; family Adelidae; genus Nematopogon; species Nematopogon swammerdamellus. The sequence continues at coordinate 21,821 of OX336339.1, read as the reverse complement.
CAACCGCTTCATGCGAGTCTTGTCTTACTAGCTATTATATGCATTCATTTCGAAAGATGTCGGTTTATGAGGGGTATGGGCTTTTACAGGAAACTAGAAAATAAGGGGTTCCTTTGTTTAAAGGCGAGCCAAACGAGAAACCCCAGCCAGATGTCAGGAACGTACATCAATAGACGGGGTTTTGCGTCGTCGGTACTTGCTTTAGGTACTGCCAGATGTTCAAATGAACGCGCACATATTTGCGTACCGAACCAAGGGTTCCGTAGGAGTATAGGTTTGGTTGGGGCCATGTTAGGTAAATGTTACGTGACGTATTGAAGGATGTGTGGCTTGGTGTTAGTTAGACGGATAATTAGGCGCGTCGGTCGTCGGTGAAGGTCTTAGCTGTATAACGTTGCTTTAATTGTGAATTAGACGAGTCATATAACCTAAACTTTTATAACATTACGAATAGGATATATGAATAAATGAAATAAGATATTTATAACTAAGAATATTTCATAGGCGAGTTAGTTAGAGATACCTTTGACGACGGAACCCTGATAGCGGAGGCACCTCGCCTCGGGGAGGGATGAGTGTAGCTGCCAGGCGAGGTTGAGCCTTATTACTGCGACATACGTGGGAGGGTTGATTGAAGGCGCAGAAATATGTATTACGGGCGGAGTCGGACGGTATTGCAACTACTTGTTTGGGTAACGGGGGTACGGGGGTGGATGCGCCCGCGCACTGAACGGGGAGTCGGGTTGGAGGACAACAGGGGCGAAACTAGGGCAGTCAGTCGGTATCGCACAACGGAAGGCGGCAGTCGAAGTGATATTCGAAGAGTCTGGCCTCCGAAAATTAATCACGCGAAATTTTATCTGATCAGTGAGGTTAGCGTTGGATAGTTAACATGCTGTCAACGAAGGCGCTGATGAACATAGATCTCTAAGTTTACCGGGTTGTAAAACTTAGACTCACTGAGATAATTGGGAAAATATCCGTTTAATTACAAATAAATATTGAAGTGAATAGATTGTGCACAGAACGAGAGACTGGGAGGGGAAGCGGCTACTGGCGGAGAATTAGGGCATAAATCTTATAAATCCGCGAATATCCGTTAAAAAAAACTGTGTGATCCAGAGGCGAGCGGGCGTGAACGATAAGTTTTAGCATATAATTTTCTACATTATTTATTAAGTGCATGTAGCGTTGGTGTGCCCGTGCGGGCGAACGTGAGCAGATGACTACGATCTCCGTGACCTAGACGAGCGTGTAATCGCTTCAGGACGGATCAGAGGTCACACTACAACTACTGGAACAACTCCGACGATATACCTACTTACATCCACCTGTTATTCCCACATACTCTCGCCAAGCGAAGCCGACGGACTGGGAGCTGGCGTACATTCCTCGCGCCGTGTTGGGAGAGTCGGCCGATTGGCAAATTGTGTGAGAAGGCTTCGCATTTGCACGCCTAATCACGCAGACGCGAACTGTTAAGTCTACTTTTACTCCAACAATAAGCGGCGTGTGTAGGTTGTTTCAGGGGCCGACGCATTAAAACCCGATAGACGTTGTGTTGCCGCTATTAATTGCTTAGTGATTTGGCGAGAGTCTGACAATAATATTAATTATAATTTCCGTTTAATTAGCAGCCTAGTGAAGGCTACTTGTCAGTAGAACCATTAGGTTTCGCTGGTGACTGGCCGCTCGCTTGCATGCTGACGAGTCGGCAGAGAGGGGTCCAGAAACTATGCCCGTGCAAGTATTCTTCCGTTAAAAGGAGTTCCTTCTGAACTGTAGAGTTTGCTTTATTAAAAGACTTCGACCTACCAGAGTCAAGGTGGCAGGCTCTCCCATTTCGCCCAGCTACGGGTAGCATTCTTAGATCCGCGAGTTAGTGTAGCAGAAACAGTCGTCATTATTGTCAACTTATTTTCAACTCAGTTTAGGAGCTAGCCAATCATTTAGAACCGCGGGCAGCCGTCGTTCGCCTGTCAATTTCTTCCACGAGTAGGGATGTCTCATAGGTCGTTTTAGGTAGATGGGCCACGAAACGATCACATTCAGCTAGTTCTCTCCGTAAATAAAGTAATTAACGAAAGATTGCATAATCATAAATGTATCCTATTGCGGGTTGATCCCATACAGATGCGAGAGCGGGGCCGAAGGTGAACATTTCCGCGGTTATTCCTCCCCGTGGTGTGGCCCGGGAACATTTTCCGACTTAGTTAAGTCCATGTACTGTGCCGTTTGGTTATCAATTACTCTTAATCATTATTAGAATACATAATTAATATTTAGTCCTTAAAGAAATACAGTATACACCTCTACGGTCGGGAAGTGGCTAATATGATCGCAAGTAAAGGGTTTGCAAATTGGTCCTACGCTAGACTTTCACGAGCCACATAAACATTAAAATTAAAAATAAAAATACAAATTCTACCGCAGACTATCTGCCCTAGCTAATATTATTTATTGGCAAAGGTTAGGTATTGTCTCACTGGTGCCGCGACACAGGATAAAGCTTATACATAGATTAGGTCTAGAAAAAAAACTAGACCTAACCTAGGCTTTGAACAGGGTTAACACAACAAAAACCACTTGCGACCTTTTGCTTGCGATTTCGTTAGTCACTAGATTAGTTTTAAAGGTTATCCAACAATATAATTTTGTAACTAGGTACGTTATTAATTAATTTAAATATGTTATCAACGAGAAATTCTTATCTTACTCGAACCGGTTGTTTCCTAAACACACCGCGGCGACCTACGCGGAGACGGGCCTTTATTACACGGATTTATAGGTAAACGCCGATGCCGACGGGATAGCTGAACAGTATATATATATTATCTTATTACTTTACACTATATTGTAAAACATAATCAGGTAGGGTCTACTCGGACGCGAGCGGAGTCATAGTCATAGCCAAACTTGTGAATAGGCATCTGTCGGGCCGGCATGGCATTCGCAGCTCCGCATGCGACCGAGCGTCCATGGGCGTCGCTGGACACCTTATGGTCGTACCTAATTTAGAATGCTGTTATTGTAGATGTCTCAATAACCTTTTGGGTAGGTTACTTCAGCTAAGTTGCGTTGATATTGTTGGAGAGTACTAGCTCGCTTTAGCTGAAAGGTACAATTAATTTCTACCTGTGGCCTATTAGGTTGAATTCTGGACAGTCGCAATTAGATCTAGAAATATTGTCGAGTGCGCTATGGATTGTGATATAGATCAGTTGGTCAGTCATTCTACGTCCGCTGCTGGATATATGTATCTCCATATCTCCATTTTTCTCCAATCTTCCTGTACGGAACCTTTATCTTCGCCTACGTGCTTGATGTCGTCGTCCCACTTATAGGGTGGTCTTCCACACTACGTTTTCCCATCCACGGTCACCGGTGTAGGGCCCGGTTACTCCATCAATCGTCGTCTCTTTGACTGACGTGTCCAGTCCGCTGCCACTTGAGAGTAGTCACCTTGTGTTCAGTATCGACTACTTTGGTACCTAAGTCAACGGATGGTCTTATCACACACTATGTGACGTCACGATGTCCCCTGTGATATAGGTCACAATTGTGTAATTCCCAATTACATAATGGTGGGTATAGAAGTGTTTCCGTTTGGTTATATTTGCGTTCCCGCGGAATGAGCTAAATTCGGAATATTTCGGGAACTGCGAATGTTAGCTTCGGTAATCTCTACTACCTATATTATGCGTGCAATGTAGGGCTCGCATTCGAAGGTCATACCTATAACATTAAAGTTGAGTCTTGTTCGATCAGGCTAAAAAATTACACGTGGTTACATGAATGACCATTCTGGATGAGTGAGGGGATCGGATAGGTTCATCATCATCATCATCATCATCGTCAGCCTGTGTCGGTCCACTGCTGGACATAGGCTTCTCCCTAGGCACGCCACCACATGGGTCGTCTGTCCACCTTGGCGGGGGGCATCCCACACTACGTTTGCTTGTATGTGGCCTCCATTCGAGCACCCATCTACTCCATCGGTTGTCGGGTCTGCGACAGATGTGCCCAGCCCACTGCCACTTTAGCTTATAGGTTATGCACGGTTAAATATCTTATGTACGGGAAGGCGTATCACTTCTAGAATAGAGTATTCCTATGGAATTCGAGTTATTCGGCATGTGGTTGGTTCGATTCCAATTATAATTACGATTAGGGGCAGATTTGAATAGCTGGATTTGCTTATGGTCGCGCGAACTTCGGTTATGTAGGTATACATCCGTTTGCGTTTTGGCGGGCATAGGATAGTGAGGTAGTATCGAACGCGTGCGCAACTAATTATCTCCTTAGGAGGATGATAAAACCCCGCGAAAGCAAAGAAAAAAAAACCGTTCGGTTCGAAAAACACAGCTGTTGCAGTTGGAAAGGCCCACGAATGACGATACAATGTAACTAAAACTGACTCGTCAATAAAACCATTTAATTTTGGGTCTTTTGTTGTTTAGGCCGGCGAAACAATTGTAAGACAAGCTTTGGTACGACCGCCGGGATACAGAAAACAATGATATAATAAAAATATATTACGGTTAGGATGTCGGCTCGTTCAAGGCGTTAATAGTTTCAACATTAGTTGTCCATTCATAAAACACGTAGGATGTTGCCGAGGAACGTGGGAATGGTTGATATAATGGAGGGGTCGGAAGAGAAGTAGCGCGCTACTTACGAATGTGATTGCATGACAGATAGCGACGACAGAAGCCGAACCAACGATAGCCGAACACATTACCCAGAAAGCTAAGGTTGCATGTATGCTTGATTATGGTTGAATGAAGGTTAGCTTACTTAAATGCGGTTTTGACTAATGCGACCTGACATGGCCTCTGGTTTCGTAACCTGTTTGCGATATCCTTAACGCGAGCGGAGCCGGAGCATAGGCGCTACTGCTCTCTGTATGTATGTATGTATGTATGTAATAGTATGGATTGAAAGGAGAGAAAAAGGGGAAGAAAGATTGGACAATAAGTGTTTAATTTTCTCAATTAGAACATGTAGGTAAACACATATATTGTAGGAAATAGGGATCGATTTGTGTCATAGTTAAATTAGTGAATTTCTATTCGGTCTCGTTCCATGTGAGTTAGTGAAGGACCTCTCATACGTGAACATGAGACGGGGCCAATCTATACTTTGGAACTATCGAGATAGCCACTATAGGCATGTTAGTAGTAGGCATTAGGTTATTGAACGATGAATGGCATACTGCGCGTAGTTAGTACGTAAATCCTAGGTTGTTGTATGTTGTCATGTTGTTACAGCGGTTTGTTAGTCGACTTGTGTAAACCACTACTGGACATATACTTCCCTAGTTCCCTAGGTCGTCTCGATTTTGAGCGGTGAGGGGCGTTGCAGTCGCGTCTGGCGCGTGGTCAACTCACACCCCATTTTCTTTTCAGCGGCCGCTGATGTAGTACACCGTTGCTCAGGAGACCGTCGTTCCTTCGGCTGACGTGCCCAGTCTATTGCCGAAAATTTAAGTGTAGCATGAACTAGGAGATTGATGTGGTGCATTATAGACTATGATGCAGGCCTCTGTTTACGTGTCGTTTAGCTATAAAGTTAGACTGTAGCCGGATTTTCGCGAACTTTACTAATTCTTCAAATCGGTCGTTGGGAAGTGACTTGGCGGTGCCTTCTACAGTAGTTTTGCTATTGATCATGAGTTCGTGTCTTTCGTTCAAGTTCGTTCTGACGATTAGGAGGCCGTACCTATGGTGTCATAGCAGAGTCTGTTCGATCGGACTAATTAATTATACTTGGTTTGATGAACGATCGGTCAGGTCCAAGTAAGACACCGTCTTACTTAATTATGCTAAATAATCGATTCAATAAGGACCATTCGCGGAGTAAGTATCTAGTGCATAGGAAAAACGTATCGCTCCCGAATTAGCAGATTTTCAGTAGGACCTAGGATTATTCTGACTGCGATTGGTTCGAGTCCAATTATGATTACGATGGAGTTGGTGAGTTCAGTCTTGTGTTAGGTATGTGGATTTTAAATTCCGCGCCTTTGGACTTCGCGGTGAACTAAATACGTGTTAGATTACAATCAGCTAGGGTTAATTCCGCCAAGTTCGTTATAGGCGTCGTAAAATTAAATAAAACCCGTTATTCGTTTCCGGTCTGGTGGGCATGGGGCAGTAAGCTATTTAGAACAACAGTACCGTGATAGACTATGTGAGTTCGGTAAATTATAGGTACTAACCCGCGGGCGGTATGATCGGTTCGGGGCATTATTCGTTAAGGGGAATGCGCGTGTTGGGTTCGTTCGCCAGAAGTAAACATTATTACGCTATAGCTGAACCGGAAAAAAATAGGAAGATAAAGGAGAGTTTAGATTTTCCAGCAGTGTGGTTGCGAATAGTGCGCGAAGTCAGGTAGATTTTGCAAATATGCTCGTTGAGATAGTAAATAGTAAACGGCAGAATACTCTGGTGGGCATGAGATTGGACACTTTCTACTCCTTTGGTCCGGCCCGTATCCACAAGGGGTCTAGTAGAATTAGGTAGGCTCAGCGACATAGTGGATTTGACGCCGCTAATGATGTTAGGGAAGTGAGAATGTTTGATATGCTGTCATTCCTCAAACAGTCACTTAGAACTGCGTCTGATTTAGGTACTTGTCTTGCGCGACCGCTTTCGTCATGAACATCAGGTGGGCAACTGTGACAGTATAGCCACTACTCGTGTTTAATACAAATTAAATGATTCGTAGATAGATAAATATTTATTTTTTTTCAACCGCTTCATGCGAGTCTTGTCTTACTAGCTATTATATGCATTCATTTCGAAAGATGTCGGTTTATGAGGGGTATGGGCTTTTACAGGAAACTAGAAAATAAGGGGTTCCTTTGTTTAAAGGCGAGCCAAACGAGAAACCCCAGCCAGATGTCAGGAACGTACATCAATAGACGGGGTTTTGCGTCGTCGGTACTTGCTTTAGGTACTGCCAGATGTTCAAATGAACGCGCACATATTTGCGTACCGAACCAAGGGTTCCGTAGGAGTATAGGTTTGGTTGGGGCCATGTTAGGTAAATGTTACGTGACGTATTGAAGGATGTGTGGCTTGGTGTTAGTTAGACGGATAATTAGGCGCGTCGGTCGTCGGTGAAGGTCTTAGCTGTATAACGTTGCTTTAATTGTGAATTAGACGAGTCATATAACCTAAACTTTTATAACATTACGAATAGGATATATGAATAAATGAAATAAGATATTTATAACTAAGAATATTTCATAGGCGAGTTAGTTAGAGATACCTTTGACGACGGAACCCTGATAGCGGAGGCACCTCGCCTCGGGGAGGGATGAGTGTAGCTGCCAGGCGAGGTTGAGCCTTATTACTGCGACATACGTGGGAGGGTTGATTGAAGGCGCAGAAATATGTATTACGGGCGGAGTCGGACGGTATTGCAACTACTTGTTTGGGTAACGGGGGTACGGGGGTGGATGCGCCCGCGCACTGAACGGGGAGTCGGGTTGGAGGACAACAGGGGCGAAACTAGGGCAGTCAGTCGGTATCGCACAACGGAAGGCGGCAGTCGAAGTGATATTCGAAGAGTCTGGCCTCCGAAAATTAATCACGCGAAATTTTATCTGATCAGTGAGGTTAGCGTTGGATAGTTAACATGCTGTCAACGAAGGCGCTGATGAACATAGATCTCTAAGTTTACCGGGTTGTAAAACTTAGACTCACTGAGATAATTGGGAAAATATCCGTTTAATTACAAATAAATATTGAAGTGAATAGATTGTGCACAGAACGAGAGACTGGGAGGGGAAGCGGCTACTGGCGGAGAATTAGGGCATAAATCTTATAAATCCGCGAATATCCGTTAAAAAAAACTGTGTGATCCAGAGGCGAGCGGGCGTGAACGATAAGTTTTAGCATATAATTTTCTACATTATTTATTAAGTGCATGTAGCGTTGGTGTGCCCGTGCGGGCGAACGTGAGCAGATGACTACGATCTCCGTGACCTAGACGAGCGTGTAATCGCTTCAGGACGGATCAGAGGTCACACTACAACTACTGGAACAACTCCGACGATATACCTACTTACATCCACCTGTTATTCCCACATACTCTCGCCAAGCGAAGCCGACGGACTGGGAGCTGGCGTACATTCCTCGCGCCGTGTTGGGAGAGTCGGCCGATTGGCAAATTGTGTGAGAAGGCTTCGCATTTGCACGCCTAATCACGCAGACGCGAACTGTTAAGTCTACTTTTACTCCAACAATAAGCGGCGTGTGTAGGTTGTTTCAGGGGCCGACGCATTAAAACCCGATAGACGTTGTGTTGCCGCTATTAATTGCTTAGTGATTTGGCGAGAGTCTGACAATAATATTAATTATAATTTCCGTTTAATTAGCAGCCTAGTGAAGGCTACTTGTCAGTAGAACCATTAGGTTTCGCTGGTGACTGGCCGCTCGCTTGCATGCTGACGAGTCGGCAGAGAGGGGTCCAGAAACTATGCCCGTGCAAGTATTCTTCCGTTAAAAGGAGTTCCTTCTGAACTGTAGAGTTTGCTTTATTAAAAGACTTCGACCTACCAGAGTCAAGGTGGCAGGCTCTCCCATTTCGCCCAGCTACGGGTAGCATTCTTAGATCCGCGAGTTAGTGTAGCAGAAACAGTCGTCATTATTGTCAACTTATTTTCAACTCAGTTTAGGAGCTAGCCAATCATTTAGAACCGCGGGCAGCCGTCGTTCGCCTGTCAATTTCTTCCACGAGTAGGGATGTCTCATAGGTCGTTTTAGGTAGATGGGCCACGAAACGATCACATTCAGCTAGTTCTCTCCGTAAATAAAGTAATTAACGAAAGATTGCATAATCATAAATGTATCCTATTGCGGGTTGATCCCATACAGATGCGAGAGCGGGGCCGAAGGTGAACATTTCCGCGGTTATTCCTCCCCGTGGTGTGGCCCGGGAACATTTTCCGACTTAGTTAAGTCCATGTACTGTGCCGTTTGGTTATCAATTACTCTTAATCATTATTAGAATACATAATTAATATTTAGTCCTTAAAGAAATACAGTATACACCTCTACGGTCGGGAAGTGGCTAATATGATCGCAAGTAAAGGGTTTGCAAATTGGTCCTACGCTAGACTTTCACGAGCCACATAAACATTAAAATTAAAAATAAAAATACAAATTCTACCGCAGACTATCTGCCCTAGCTAATATTATTTATTGGCAAAGGTTAGGTATTGTCTCATAATGTATAATTCTAAATGTATTTTCTATAATTTTTATAGTTATAAATTTTTTGCCCACTTATTAATTACCTATCTTCATCGTCTGCGACTACGAAATGGTTGTCCAAAGACGGACGTGAGTTAAAGTTGAATTTTGACATTGCATTAATTTTTGGGAGGTTAAAGTTAAAAAAAAAAATTTACCCGACTGCGCGAAGCAAACATGAAGGGTTATCTTTTTAGCAATTTATGTGTGTGTATGTTTGTTTTTACGTATGTTCCACCGTAGCGCCAGAACTAAGCATCCGATTATTGAGTGGGGTATCGTTGTCAAGGGCTCAAACATCAAAATAACATCGTTCACTGTCTATCGAAAATACAGCTTTCGAAAATATACCTTAACGCCAGTATGTAATAAATCTATGACAACTCATATATTCTGTTAGAGTAAAATTTTGGGAGCTGGTCTATAATTAAAAAATACATAAATGTACATAATAATTTTAAAGAATAGCATTTCCATCATGATGGACTCACTGCCTGTCAATTGTGTTAGTGTTGTGAGTTGTGACATCCCTGGAGGCTCGGCGCAGCGTAGGTAGTTATTTTAAAAATGGCCTCCAGTTATCTTACTCGTCTTCTTTTACTATGGTAGCAGGCACTCAGCTGTGGGAGCGAGACGGCTAGTCACTCGCCGTCTTCCTTGCACAGATTTAGCGGGTTGCTTGACAAGGTTCCATTGACCTAGAATGTTCCAGAAGGTGGGCGTGTCCAAGGAGCTTCCAGAATGTTCTCGAATGTTCTCGTTTAGGGGCGGGGCCAAATGCCATCCAATCGTGGGAGCGAGCAAGCGTGTGTTGGACGTTCTCACCGTCTCTCTCCCGCGAACGGATAGCGAGACCTCCTCACCTCGGCTGCCACCCTGGTACTATGTAAATTTTAAGTTGGCGCTGTTCCACTTCCTGAAGGTCCACGGAGACGGTGAGGGTGTCGCTGGGATCGGGAGAAGCTGCCGCGTCGACTGGTGCCGGTGAGGGCACCGCCAGAGCACCCCGCACACCACCAGCTCGGGTTGCGCACCCGGCTCCAGGCGACAGCGAGACGGGTGGGGGTCCGGCGGCGAGCCGGACGCCACTTTGCGAGAGCGTCACACTCGGTGCGAACGGTGCGAACAAGGCACCCACAGCCCCTCTCGCTCCAGCGGGCCAACCTTGGTGGCAAGCAGCGTCTCGCTCACTGGCAACACCGGCCGGACGCGTCGTTATGAGTTTGACGTTTAGACGTCAAATGTCACGTCAAACGTCACTTGCAGCTGTCACTCCCCTTTTGCCTCCGAAAGTACAGTTTTACAGGGCTTACGGCTCTCCAGAACACGCGTTTGCGGCGACGGCGGCACCCCGAGACTCGCGCCGGTCTGGCGGTCAGCTTGGCATGCGTCAGTGTGGTCCTTGTTTCGGTTTCTGAGCCACATCCGCATGCCCGCGCCAATTGTATGGGGATGCCAGCGCACACAGCAAACCGCGTCCCCCCGCCAGATCCCTCGTCCGATCGGGCCACCCACACTCACACACTCAAGCGTTGGCTTGCTACTGGTTAGGTTAGGTTAGGTTAGGTTAGGTTAGGTTAGGTTAGGTTAGGTTAGGTTAGGTTAGGTTAGGTTAGGTTAGGTTAGGTTAGGTTAGGTTAGGTTAGGTTAGGTTAGGTTAGGTTAGGTTAGGTTAGGTTAGGTTAGGTTAGGTTAGGTTAGGTTAGGTTAGGTTAGGTTAGGTTAGGTTAGGTTAGGTTAGGTTAGGTTAGGTTAGGTTAGGTTAGGTTAGGTTAGGTTAGGTTAGGTTAGGTTAGGTTAGGTTAGGTTAGGTTAGGTTAGGTTTTTTTTTTTTTTTTTTTTTTTTTTTTTCCTCCCGGGATAATACTGCTCAGTGTGCTTACCATAAATACTGACCATTATATTGTCATTTACATTTACATGAACCTGTATATACCTTACCTAATTACCTTAAATATAAACTAATACCTTATTTAATTACATAAATACTAACCATTGTATTGTCATTTATATTTACATATACATGAATATACCTTACTTACATTGCTCTTTTATAAATTTCAGTTTGGAATCAATGGACAGTCCTAAGTCTTTTGAGTAATTACTATCCCATGCATTTTTACAGGCGACGCATGGTGTCATTTCACAATCTGATTAATGCCTGGACGAGCCGGTGGACAACACATACGGACAACATGCTCGCATCAAGTCACTATATAGCATGGCTTTGAAAAGCCACATCTGGCCCTATGTGGTGGCGTTTTCCTTACTTGTTGTCTTCATGACTCCTTCGCAGAAAATGAGGAAGTCGTCCACAGTGTTTCGATCCGCCATCAGTGAAGCCCAGCGGTCTGGTTTGACACTGGAGTTCAATCTAAACTCTGCATCCGTTCTCTTTACCAGGTATCTAGGGCAATCACTGATAATATGAACTAGAGACTGGGACGTGATATCGTCGCATGGGCATGCAGGGGAGTCCAACAGTTTGAATCTATGAAGATATTCACGGATGCCTCCATGCCCACTCCAAATTTGCGTCCTAGTGTTTGTCGTGCGCACCTGACTTAATATTTTATGGGCCGTTCGCACGTTTTCAAAAAATAATTTGGTTATTTTTCCAGAGGTTCCTTCCGCATATATACGTTGCCACTCTTCAATAGTGCGCTGCCTTAGATGGTATTTGACGTGGGAAAGAGGCACACAGTCGTAGGCAGGTGCTGCTTTGAGCTTTGTCGCCGCTCTTTTGGCTAGTTCGTCCGCCCTTTCATTGCCTGCTATGCCTGTGTGCGCTCTAATCCAGAACAGGTTAAGGGTGCCCCCGGCTTGGAGGTGGGCTGCAATATTCCGGCGGATCTCCAGCGCCAAAGGGTGCGTGGCTTCGCCATTAGCCAGTACCTCCAGTGAGGACCTGGAGTCACTGAGAATGCTATGCTTTCCCCCTTGGCGGAGCATGTATTCTGTAGCTTTAAGGAGTGCGTACATTTCCGCCTGGAAGACTGTGCAGTAGTTGGCTAGCTTGAAACAGGAGGTTTTTATTTCGGTTTTCGCTCTCCAGCATGTGTAAGCGGCGCCAACTCCACCCTCCAGCTTACTGCCGTCCGTATAGATTCTCACTTCGTCGTCCCCCCATTCCACCTCGACATCGTTCTCCAGGCATTTATAATCGAGGGGGATCCTTTCAGCCGGGTGGACCAGATCGAAGGGGCTCCTTCGAAGTTCCATTGGTCTTCCTGGGAGAAAATCCGGACTATTTCCTATTCTCGCCTGATAGTAGGTGTTAGCTTCGAGGACCCTTAGGTGGAGAGGCAGCACCCTTGCAATGAGTACAGCGGACTCGTATGAGGTCGTTCGATGCGCTCTTGCAATCCGAATGGCGAAAGGCCTGAGTACCGCCTTGAGGTGTTCACGGACATATCTTTTGTTAGCGGCCTCGCCCCAAACCCCGCATCCGTAGAGAATAACCGGCTCGACCACCGCCAGGTATAGTTGTCGAGTAATTTCAGTATTAAGACCCCAGGTTGAGCGCACTGCCCTACTTATATTCTTGTATATGTTTTGAGCTTTATTGCAAGTCGAGTTTATATGGGCTTTCCAGGTGAGATTGCAGTCAATGGTTAATCCCAGTACTTTAATACATGGTTTGAATGGAATGTCAGTGCCATCCATTTGAAGTTCTGGTGTGTGATATTTTAGTTTCCGGGTGAAGAGTAGTGCCTGAGTCTTGTGAGGCCCAAAATTTAGTTTGTTTAATTTACCCCAAGTATGTATGATTGATAGTGCATTGTTGGTTCTGTCCTCCAGCTTATGCCCGTCGGTATCCGTTACAATTAGCAAGACATCGTCTGCAAACGCCTGGAGGTGCACATCCTGCTGTGTCATCATAGTTAGCAGAGAGTCGAGCACAATGTTCCACAGGAGCGGTCCACATGTAGATCCCTGTATGCAGCCCTTGTTAGTTGTTTTGGTTACCTCTTCGCCCGCATATTGTAATGTGATGGATCTATTTTTTAGGTAACTATCTATGAGGTAGTATAAATTTGTTGGGCATTTCTTGGCTATTAGTTCGGCCTTAATGGCTGGCCACCAGGCGTTATCAAACGCGCCTTCTATGTCCAGCGAGACCATGACTATAATCTGCTTTTTTTGAATTCCCGCTTGCACTATCCCAAGTGCTCTGTAGAGAGCGTCCTCAGTTGAGCGTTGGGGCATAAATCCGTATTGGTTGCTGCTGAGCTGGTCTCTGGTGCCCAGTGTCCATAAGAGTCTCTTGGTAAATAACTTTTCTAAGATTTTTCCCAAAACCGGCAGAAGCCCTATCGGTCGGTAGGACTTAGGGTGTCCATAGTCCTCTTTTCCAGGTTTAGGGATGACTCGAATAGTGGCGTTGGTTAGGTTAGGTTAGGTTAGGTTAGGTTAGGTTAGGTTAGGTTAGGTTAGGTTAGGTTAGGTTAGGTTAGGTTAGGTTAGGTTAGGTTAGGTTAGGTTAGGTTAGGTTAGGTTAGGTTAGGTTAGGTTAGGTTAGGTTAGGTTAGGTTAGGTTAGGTTAGGTTAGGTTAGGTTAGGTTAGGTTAGGTTAGGTTAGGTTAGGTTAGGTTAGGTTTTTTTTTTTTTTTTTTTTTTTTTTGTGTTCCAATGAAATTCTCCTCAGCTGTCTTTGCCGAGTTCTTGCACAAATTCCTTTTGCTACATCGCACCTTCATACACCCCCCTGCACTCTGATTCCATCAGAAGTACAGGTTCCTTCTCAGTCATCTATCCTTCTTTATTTTTCACATCAACACCTTACTTTACACGTTTACAAAATTACATAGCTATTCACATCTGTTAACAGCAAAACAGTTAATATACATAATTTACACATTAACACCCTCTACACTGCGTGGTTATTATAATTACACATCTATTCACACAGTAGAACAGTCTATACACATAATTAACATATTTACAAACGATATTTGCACTAGCTTACAATAGTTTACAACTTTACACAATTTGGTAACCCCTAATTAACACAAACGCTCTTTTACTCTACTCTACTTGCTTCGTCTTATCCTTCATCCTAGGCATTTTTATTTCCCTTGGCCGTCCAAGCCATGACATACACGCAGTACTCTGCGAACCGTTTCGCCGATTCTTTGCCGGACAGGAGGACTGCCCAGTTCTCGGTTTCAAGCTTCATTTTGAACTCAAGCTCAGCGTCGGATCTGCGAGCAGCAAATCTAGAGCAGACGTTCAGCAGATGGGCCACCGTCTGGTCCGGCTCCCCGCAGAAACAACATTCCGGCGAGTCCCTCAGTTTGAATCTGTAGAGATACTGGGCAAGCCCCCCGTGCCCAGTCCACGCCTGCGACCTGTAGTAGTTAGCAGGGACGGTCAGAAGGGCTCGGTATGCTCTTCGCACGTCCGGAAAGAATAGCTTTGTTACAGCGCCTGTTGTGCTCTCACTGTATCGCCGCTGCCACTCTGTTAATGTCCGTTCCCGTATGCACTTTTTGGCGAACGATATTGGGAAGCTAGAGTATGCGGCGGCGGACTTTTTCTTAAGCGCGGCTTCTTTGGCCAGAAAGTCGGCCCTTTCGTTTCCAGCTGTCCCGACATGCGCTCGTAGCCAGAACAGTTGAACACTGCCACCCCTCTTGACGATGCTGTCTAGGTTTGACCTGACAGCAAGCGCCAGGGGGTGGCAGGTTCGGGGATTGGTGATCAGGTCGAGGGAGGACCGGGAGTCGCTCAGGATCCTAACCGGCTTTGTGTCTGCGCGCTTCAGTGTCCAATCTGTGGCTTTCAATATGGCCATCATTTCCGACTGGAAAACTGTGCAGAAGTTTTCGAGACGGAAGGTCCGATGGCCGATCTCCAGGTCCCTCTCCCAGCAGGTCAACGCTGCTCCAACCTTTCCCCCAATCTTGCTGCCGTCGGTGAAAATGGAGATGACGCCGTCCCCGTCGTCCAAAGTTGATGCCCCGTCACTGTCCGGGCTCTCCAGCCTCTCATACGTGAGACCGGCTCTACACGCCGGATGGGGCAGTCGGGTGAAGGACACCTTGGCCTCGAGCTCCCTGTCGGCGGCCTCGTGCAGAAGTCTGCCGCGCTTGATCTCGTAGAGCTCCTTGCTCTCCTTCAGGCGGAGGTCAAGCGGGAGTAAGCGAGCCAGCAGAGTAGCAGACACCAGGGACACCGTTCTGTAAGCCTTGCTGATTTTGATGGCGAACATGCGCTGAACGGCTTCCAGGCGCTTCCTGACGTACTGCTTCTCCCCTGCCTCACCCCAGGCACATGCACCATACAGGAGTATGGGCTCTATGACCGAAATGTACATCGTCCTAATAACTTCCGGATTAAGCCCCCAGGAGGCTTTTGCCGCACTGCACAATCTTTTATAGATACCTACTGCCTTAGAGATAGTGGCTTGCAGATGCGGCTTGAAGGTTAGTTTATTGTCCACAATGAGACCTAAGAGTTTGATCTCTTGCACCTGCCTTATTTCAGTGTGTCCCATGGCAAGGCGAGGTTGGTCGAGGTTCAGCTTCCTAGTGACTATCATTGCCAGGGTCTTGTGTGGGGCGAATTTCAGTTTCGCGTTTAGCCCCCAGGTGTTCACCGCATTCAGGATTTCGTTTACCTTTAATTCGATCGGTCCCATTTTGTCTCCGGACACGACGAGCACCACATCGTCGGCGAAGGCTTGGAAATATACCTCCGTGTCAGTCCCTCCGTGATATTCGAGCTCCACGAGCAGGGAGTCGATGACTAGGTTCCACATTAGAGGTCCGCACGTGGATCCCTGGATACAGCCCTTGCTCGTGGTTTTCGAGACTTCACAGCCAGCATACCGCAGTTTGACTCTGCGCTCGTTAAGATAACTGAGCACAAGTTCATAAAGGTTTTTTGCGCAGCGCTTGTCGATCAGTTGGCTCAAAACAGAGGGCCACCACGCGTTGTCGAATGCACCTTCTATGTCTAGGGAGACGACCACGGCGATGCGCTTGCATGATAGCTGCCCCCTGATTTGAGCCAAGAAATCGTACAAGGCGTCGTCAGTCCCTCTCTGCGGCATGAACCCGTACTGGCGATCGCTGAGGTGTCCATCAGCCATCAACCCCCACAGTATCCTCGTGGAGAACAGCTTCTCCAGTACCTTGCCCAGGATCGGGAGAAGGCCTATCGGGCGATAGGACCTAGGCTTCGAGTAGTCTGTTTTGCCAGGTTTCCTTATCACACAGATATAGGCCTCCTTCCAGATCCTGGGGAAGTAACCATGTCGGAGACACAGGTTGGCTATTGCCAGAAATGTATCTATGTCACTATTTATTGCCGCATCACATATATCCGAGGTCAGCCCATCAGGTCCTGGGGCTTTCCTCGGGTTTAGGGCTTTTAAAATTGTGACCAGCTCGTTTTGTGTGAAGAGTGGATCGCAGGCAGTGTCCAAGGATGGGTGTTTCGAGATCTTGTCTCTCAGACGTGTCTGGCTTTCGTTTTCTCCCTCTTCCTGATCGTCGGGGAAGAAGGTTTCCAACAGGGTGTGAGCCGACTGTTCCGGGCTGAGAGACTTGTCAGATTCGTCCGACAGCAGCTGGTCCTCCTGCCTCTTCGAGGTGGACCGGAGCACTCGGTAAATTCCGTCCCACATGCTCTCGCGCTCTTGTGTGGAGCAGAACTCCTTCCAGCTAGCTGTCTGCGCTTCCTGGATTGCCTGCTTGTACTCCTCCAGGGCCACAAGATACTCCTCCACCACGAACGATCTCCTTGTGTCGTGGGCGCATCTGATCCTTCTCCTTTTACGGACCATAGCCTGCCTCTTTTCCTTCAGTTGTTCTGTCCACCACGGATTTTTGCGTTTCTTGGCTGTCGTTGCGAGTGGTATGCTTGCAATACAAGCCTCCTCAATGGAGCTGGTGTACTCACATACGACCTCGTCTATCGCTGCTCTATCGTCGGCTGCCACTATCCTCTCTGTTGTCAGACCCCTGCTTTTAAGGGATGTCCCCAGAACCTTCAAGAATTTGCCCCAGTTCGCTTTCCGCGTGTTGAATCGTCTGGTAGACGAGGATGGTCTGGGTACAATGGCCCTACTAAGGTTTATGTTGAGAGTAATGGCATGGTGGTCAGACACCGTCAGATCCGGGTCCACTCTCCAGTCCACACATCTGTCGAGTATGGAGGAGGAGCAGGCGGTCACGTCCACAATGCTCGTGTGGGGTCTTCCCTCTCTGAAGACCGAGAAGGTTGGAGTTGCGCCCTCATTCAGAACGTGCAGGTCGTTTTCGGCGAAAAATTCCGCCATGACCTGCCCCCTCCGATCGCCGGTGGTGCAACCCCACCATTCGCTCTTCGCATTGAGGTCCCCCCCCACTATCACCCCGTGGACCTTCATGTCGGCCAGCACTATTTTAAGGTGAGCAAGATAGGGCTCCAGGTCCTGGTCACCCTCAAAGTAGACGGAGATCACCCCGATGCGTAACTCCCCTAGGGGGAGTATAGCAACCGCGATGTTCTCCGTCTGATAGCTAGCGTTTTCGTCGATAGCTAAGCTGCTGTCCAGGGACAGAATAGCTGCCTTCACAGGTGTCGAGCGTTGTGCCGTCCTCTGGACTACGCGCATGCCCTGACGGGGCCTCATCTCTCCCAGGTTGCCTATATATGGTTCCTGAACCAGGGCGAGGGAGAAGCCCCCCTGGGCTGCCGACAACAGGAAGTCCTCCGCAACCACCCGTCCTCTCTGGAGGTTGGCTTGCACTATCCTTAATTTGTGAACGTTGTCTGTGCTTGCCGTGCCCTTAGCAGTACATAGTCTTGGACCTAGCTATTCTGTCCCACTTGGTCCTTTCTGGACAGTCCGGGCTGAATGCCGAATGGTCAGTGTCTGTCCTTTTGGCACTCGCGCAGTTGCTGCAACGTCTCTCGGCCCCCGTGCCTCGGTGCTCACATGCCATGATTCTGTGGTTTCCACCACAGTGAGCACACAGCTGAGCCTCACCCCTGCAGCTCCTGGACGAGTGCCCAAAGGACAGACACTTGCCGCACTGTACCAGCGGGCTCTGGTCAAACACTCTGACCGGGCCCAGCCCCAGGCTCATTGTTCCCGCCTCTATAAGACGGCTGTGTACGGCTGGCGGCACCTCCATCGCCACATGGCACAGGTGAGGGTGCCGAGCCGGCCTCCGGAACTTAAACCGTATAGAACCTGGCTCTGTTCCAGCCAGGAGCTTCCTGTTTTGCCCGCAAGCAAGCGCAACAACCTGCTCGTCGGCGTACGACCTTAGGACGTTTGTAAGCAGCACCAACGGGTGGTGCTGACGGGCGTTTTCAACCTTGAGGTTGAGGGCCTGGAGGGCGGGCCTGATCTTGTCCCTTTCCTCTTTCGTGGGAAGGGACATGACGACCTTTTTGTTCCGCGCTTTTCTCACTCGCGTGAATCCCACCTCGAGCTCGTCGAGCTTGAGGTCGCTGGACATCTTGTTGAGGATCGACTCACTGGTAGCCATCACGTCGAGGGATTCCACGATGATGGTGTGCTCCTCCTGCGGCCTCGTTACGGCGTGCATCGCGGGCGCTGCACGTCCCCCTTGCCCGCCACCGCCAGCCGCTTCCGCGTATGACCTTCCGGCCGACGTCAGCTGTGCCCTAACCGTTTTTTCCATCTCGCGGTTACTGACCATCAGCTCGTCCATTGCCCGCTGGAGTCTCGCCGACGCGATTTCATCAGAAAGCGGTGCCGCTTGCTGGGTGCTCTGAAGGACTTCGCGTGTAGTGAGGTCCGTAACAGCACTTCGCAGGCTCTCAAGCTCGCCCGTCACCGGCTTCAGCGCCTCCTGCATGCAAGCAGTGATCGCCTCGTTGGGTAATGTCGCCTGACCTTGCATCCCTTCAGCCAACCATGCTACCGTGGCCCTCAGATCAGCCACGCCCTTCAGAAGCGGCTCCAGCGCTTCACGGACAGCCCCAGTGATATCCAGCGCTCCGGAGATGCCTGGATCCAGCGTTGGCGATGCCTCCCTAGCCGGACGCTCCCCATGCACGGGTGCTGGATGCATTGAGTCCACGATGCTCTGCAGCCCCAGCAGGCGCTTCTGTGCCCTTCCCAGGCCCGCCTCTATCGCCCGCACGGCCTCTCCAGAATCACGCAGGCCGGCTCCCGGGTCAGTCGAACCAGATGTTTGCGGCTCACCAGTAGCCGGGCGCACAAGCAGCTCCGCAACACCCCTTCGCACCTCCTCCAGTTTATTCAGCTGGCCAGGCGTCTCATACGCCAGCCAGTTCCTAATGCTGGAGGACTGCTCCAGGGTGCTCCTCACGTCAGCATGGAGCGCCTGCAGAGCCTCCGCATGGCTCGCGTGGAGTGCCATCATCTCTCTGACATGGGCGCGTTCCACGCGCACCAGCTCCTTTGCGTGTCGCGCCTTCGAGGCCTCCAGCTCAGCTAGCCTGCGGGCCCGGGAGTCGGAGAGTGCTAGGGCAACTTCGTACAACCCTTGGATGCACTCGTGTGCCGTCATCTTGCACTCCCTCCTCATGTTGCCCGCCTGTTCCAGGGCCGCCTTGCCTCGCTGGAGAAGTTCGTTCGCACGGGCGTTTGCCTGGTCCATTCTGACCCCCGCACCCAGCGTCGCCGGTAGCAAGCTCATACGGGATGAGGAGGCAGGTGAGGGGTCGCGCGAGAGCGAGGCCACGGAGGACCACTCCTCGTCGGATTGGAGGTCGACCCCCAGTTCCCGGAGCTCGCGGTCAAGGTCCAGCCGGGACTCCGACGAACCGATGCTCACAGCCGCCGGCTTCAGCGGTTCCCACGCGGGCTCGCTCGATGTTTCCGCCACCTCCGCAGACCCGGGACTCGGGGGAGCCGTGCCCGATTTCAGCCCCTCCCCCTCCAGACAGGTGTCCGGGGTGGGAGCAGCCAGAGCCAAGGAGGGCGCCCCACCGAGACCCAGGTCGGCCGACACCGACGGCAACTCAGGGGCGGCCAGTTCCTGGAGACTGGCCTGCTTCCTCAGGACCTTCACCCTGAGTCCCCGGCTACGGCCCCCGGAGTCCGACTGCGAGCTCGTGGTTGGCCCCCGCGGGCGGCCGACCGATGTGACACCGACGGGGGGCGAGACGCCAGCACGGCTAACGCGGACCGGTCCCGGTTCTGAGCCGCGGTGGGTCGTCCCCGCGGTGGCCAGTTTCCCCTGAGGTCCGCTCCCCGCGTCACTGCCTCTCGTACCGCGCGCTGTGTTCATGTCGGTAGAGTCAGTTCCTTTATCCGAGAGAGCAAGACGGAGACAGGACAGCAGGCGAACAAACGGCTATCAACGACACTCTGAAATCAGACTGCAAGAGAATTCAGATACAAAGGACCCAAGGACAGCAGGCGAACACCATTAACATTCAGAGGTCAGAACGTAAGCGGTAATAACAATTACGAAAGCTATACGACAATATACGACAAATAATTAATAATACAGAACAATTGGTTAAAGAAGCAATATTTCGTAAATTACATAAATTAATTCCTCATAGAGCACTGCATATATATACTGTTCCGTGTGGCACGAACATAGGCCCGCCCCCAGTGCATGCACACAAAAATTCCCGCAGGGCAAAAGTTGCCTCCAGAAAAATTCCCGATCGGGTAGTGCTCCTTGCAAGGTTGGTACCGTTGGGGCAGTATTACTGTTCGAAAGCCCTGGAAAAGCTGTGTCCGGGACAAGTTCTTCCAGAGCTATGGGCCCCTTGGCTTCGGAGTTATCACCTTGCAAAGATTTGGTCCCAGAGGGGGGGTGAGGTAAAAGTTGCGGGGGGGGGGGGGGGAAAAGTGCGCCCCACGAAAGTGGGGTGGGGGGGGTTGGGGGGGGGGGGGGGGGGGGGGGGGGTTACCCCTAGGGGGGTGTTTGGCCACCCGCGAGTGTCAGCCTCTCAACCGTGGGAGCGAGACGGCTAGACACTAGCCGTCTTCCTCACACAGATTTGAGGTTAGTTAGACAGGGTTCATGGAACATGGAACATTCTAGAAGGTGGGCGTGGCCAAGGAGGCTCTCGAATGATCCAGAATGTTCTCGAAGAAAGGCGGGGCCAGCTTGGCCGTGACGCCAACAATCGTGGGAGCGAGCAAGCGTGTGTAGGACGTCGTTCGCCGTCTCTCTTCCACGGTTAGATAGCGAGACCTCCTTGCCTCGGCTGTGCCCCTGGTACTCTCAATATTTTAAATTGGAGCTGTTCGTCTCCCTGACGGTCTACCGCGGAGGTGAAGGTGTCTCCGGAGAGCTGAGGAGCAGCCGCGTCGACTGGTGCTGGTGAGGATATCGACGGAGCACCCGGTGGATTCCCAACTCGGGTTGCGCCCCCGCCTACGGGTGCAAGCGGGACAGGTGTAGCGCCCTCAGGCGTCACGGGTGCGAGCGAGATACCACTGATACGGTTCGCTCCGACGAGCCAAACTCAATGGCTGGCGGCGTCCCACTCTCTGGCAACACTGGCCCGACGCTACAATTCGAAAGTGACGTCTAACGTCAAACGTCAACGGCAGCTGTCAATTTGTTTGTTGTGCACAAAATAAACAGTTTTTGATGGCTCACTGCT